>BMAC01000758.1:753799-881493 GCA_014905375.1 Phtheirospermum japonicum
ATATTTAAATTAGATAAGAATATAATAAAGTGTGATTAACTTCTAAATAAATAGTTTCACACACAAATAAAGGTGTTCACAAAAAGAGATTTTGTGTTGTGGAAAGAGATTAAGTGAGAACTTTTTGTAGACAAATATAAAATGTTATAACACAATAATAAATAAATTTCAAAACTTGATATTAGAAGAAAAAATAATAATCTATTAATTAAATTTATAAACTTATTTAATCAATTTAAAAATAAGAAACTTAAGAAATATTATCTAATAATAATATAGTCGTTAAAAACTATAAAGTAAACATAGAAAAATAAATATTTAATGATGAATAATAAGTTGAATAATAATTATATTAAAAAATATTGTGATACCAAATGTCATCACCAATTATTATCAAGTTGTTATTGAAAAAGTCTCATCCTAAGTCTTGATGTGAATGAAAAACTTATATTTGTTATCACTAAAATAAGGACTTTAGTGTCAAAATAATGTTGTCACTATTTCTCTTAAAGCACTGACAAAATATGGTGTTTTCATGAAAAGAAACTTATTGTGACAATGGATGTTGTCCACCATTTTTCATGGAACATAGATTAGTTTCAAGCATAAATAAATGTCTCAATCAAATATATTATTATTAATATTATTATTTTAATTGTGTAAAACACATAATTTAGTTATTATTTCAATTAATATATTTCTTTAAAGTTGATTTTTATTATTTTTATATTATTGATTACTTCAAATATTATACAATATATAGTAATTAAAATTAATTAAACATTACATTTAGAGAAATTAATGAGAAATATGATACTTTTTAATAACATAAATATGCAGTGATACCCAAAAACCATCTCTAATTATTATCAATTTGTTATCGGAAGAGTCTCATAAAATCTGGTGTGGAATTTGCTAGCAAAAATAAGATTATTATGACCAAATTCATATTTGACATCACCAAAGAACTATTTCGTGTCAAAATAATATTGTCATCATTTTTCTAGAACTGATGACAAAATTGTAGCGTTGTCATGAAAAGAAACTTGTTGTGACAACAAATATCGTTCACCATTCTTCAATGGAACACTAGTGACAAAAATGATTCCGTCACAACTAGAAACTTATAGTGACACCCAAATCTCGTCACATTTTATTATATGTTTGTCATAAAATGGGTTTTCCGAACCATTTTTTTATTGTCATCCCAAAATTGTGACAAAATACATTTAAACGTCATCAAATATAAGTATTCGTGACGAAATCGGTCAACAATTATGACAACAATAAATGTTGTCATAGAAGGGTGTTATTCTATGACGAAATTAAAAAACGTCACTATTGTTTAACATACTATGACGAATTTTTATGCGTGGAAAAAAAATCATCACTAAACGTCAGATTTCTTGTAGTGTAGTAGGACATTCATACTTTGTGAAGATGTCATCTTGCTGTGCGTTGTGTTGCTTGTGTTCTTTGTCTTTCTTGAAATCTCTTAATTTTGTTTTGATTGGAGCTAACCAAGTATTTCAGTGGAGTTAAAATCGGACGGCTGGACAGGTAATGACGAGGTGAATTTGGTGAGTGAAAATTAACATTGCACAAGATTGATTCTACTGGGCTGATGGTTCATAAATTTTAACTTTGTATTTTTGGCCAATTTTGTAATGGGTTGTGCAATTTTTTTTTTAAAAGGAGATAATGGGTTTGTTATGTGATCACGTAGCCTAATCTAAGGGGGAGTGGCGCTTTTTTAAAGGAAATAAAAATCGTGCTTTAAGGCTCTAAAACCAGCTGGGTAGTAAAATTAGGGATTTCTTTCTTTTATTTTTACTTTCTCTCTCCTTATGCAACGATCATTTTTTTGGGCAAAAAAACCTGAAACTTTTTACCTTTTGATCACAACTCAAACCCTCTGCGAATTGAACTCTCAAACTTCCTTATCTTTCTCCAATTCTCTCGATTTTCTTGTGTGCTTTTGAGAAATTGCAGGATGTCAAACCCGCCATCACCTTCGTCTGTTCCAGAATTATCGGCAGAACTCCGCCGCACCGGTGAACAGGTCCCTGCACCATATGTGCGAGTTGGTGGTCTGGATATTCGCGAAAAAATCGGTTGGTGGTTCCTCTTCCATCCCACCACCGCTATCAACATCGCCACCACCCTCGCCGGCAAAAAATTCCAGCGCTATTGTTCCAATTTCGCCGCCGATTGACGCTGTTCCTGTATCGTAAGTGTTCCTAGGACAGCCTGGGAACGAAATTGATGTTGATGATCCCCCAAACTTGGCGTTTGTTGCTGAGACTTTTGAGCGCATGGGGAATCCTACTCTGAAAAGGTCGAGGCGCCTGCTCAATATTCCTCCCGGTGTTGTGCCGCCCGCAGTACCGAAGAGCAAGGCTGGGCCGCGCCGCCATGTGCCTATTGAACATATAAACCTCCAAGAGGATGTCACTGTGATGTCCGACCCTGATGATGAAGATTTTGTTCCGGCTGCTCCGGTTGAAGGGTTCGAGCCGCCGCTTTCTTCTTCCCCGAGTTTGCCGGAGAAGAAGTTTACTCGCCAGAAACAGCTTGTGAGGAAGGCCGACAGGAGACCTAGCCCAGCAAAAGTCAAGGTCTCTCCTAGGTCCAGTGCAACTGAGTATTCCTCCCCTCCCTACACTGTGTTGGATTTTATCACCGATGAAGTGACCAGCTTCGCCAATCCGGCTGCCGATATTCCTTCTTCGTCTCCGGTTCATGAGGATCAACCTGCGGTTGATCAAGATTTGTTTGAGTATTCCCCTGATTCTTCATTTTATGTCCCTCTTCGAGATATTCTGAATGCATGCAAGAAAGACAAGAAGAAAAAGAAAGTTGATATGGAGGACGATGTTGCTACTCATGTTGGATCCCCCATACCAACATCACATCATTCGCCGTCTGTTTCATCCTCCAGCGCTGCTTCTATTCCGATTGCTTCTCGTGCTCCCACGCCATCCACTTCCGATGCCTGTGCACACTCCCAGTCCTCCACAGACACTCCTACTCCGGTACTTGAGCTTGAGGATATGGATCCTTTTTCGGAGGAGTTTCTGACTACTGAAGCTGCTGAGTTAATTTATGAGTACCGGACCCGACACATGATTGCCGAGCACCGTGTCCCGGTTGAACTATTTGAGAAGCACAATCTCGTCGCTTTTCTTCAACACAAAGGTATGTACTCCACAGTTTCAACTGCCATGCCTTTTGTCCGGGATATTGTGGTCGAGTTTTATGCCAATCTCTTGTTGTCTATTGTTGATTTGGAGTCTGTGAACTATGGCAAAGTGTTTGTGCGTGGTCGGGTTTTTAGTTTCACTCCTAATTTAATTGATGAATTATTTGGCACTGAGCCATTTCGGGGTGATTCTACTGTGGATAATATGGATGAAGTTATTTCTTTCTTGTCGGGTGGTATGGTCATTCTTGATTTGAACAGTTGTCGAGCACTAGGCTCTCTTCTCTCTACTCTATCTTGCACAAAGTGGCTATTGGCAACTGGGTCCCCTCCAAGAACACGACGTGTGTTACGCGGCCTCAGGCCCAGTTTTTGTTTAAGCTTGGGAGGGGAATTCCTTTTAGTTTTGGCCAGCATGTGTTTTGACACTATTGCTAGGTTTGCCACCACGAAGTCTGCGGCCTCGTTGTGTTTTCCATCTTTAATTTCAGCTTGCTCAAGAACCAAGGGTTGGCGCTTCGTCCCGATGATGTGCTCACGGGTGAGGCTGATTGGTTTGCTTTGAGAGGTCAGCATGTTACTGGTGCCCGGGTCATTGGTCTGCCATGGCAAGCGCCGCTTCAAGCTTATGTTGCTAGTGATGTTGAGAGGGGCGATTCCAACATGGTTCACATTTCTGCGCAGGTCCTTCGTGCCCATGTCGCTTCCATTGATTTGCAGATGACCCAGCTGAAGGCTCTTCGTAGCTCTCTCTTGAAGGCCCTTTCACTTTTTGGTCAAAAAGGGGGGGAAGATGACGCTGCTGAAGATGTTGAAGATGTTGACACTGCTGAAGATGCTGGTGCTGAAGGTGATGTTGTTGGAGATGGAGCTGATGGAGAAGATGTCGTTGCTGCCGAAGCCTTGGCAAGTCTTGCTCAGGAAAAGCGAAGGAAGCGAATTCGCGCTCGCGATAAGGCTTTGAGGAGAATGATGCGAATGCAGAAGAGGAAGAGGAAGAAAAAGGGTGAAGGAACTTCGACATCCCCTCGTCGTTCGAAGAGGGTTCGAAGTCATTAAGTTCCTTTTGATTTGTCAAGTTTTTTGAACAATGTGGCTTTGTAATGTTGGTCTGATTTTTAACAACATTGGATATTTTGTTTAGGGGGAGTTTTAACTTAGGGGGAGTTAGTATTTTTATTTTTTTTCATTTGTGTTTGCGTCGTAGTGTTTTGTCCAGAAAGTCAAAAGGGGGAGATTGTTGAGGAATTTATTCTTGGCAAGGGCACAAAATAAGTTAGGAAACTAGATTTAGGAATATATTGTGTTTCCTAGTTTATGTTTAAGACTTTATTAGTTTCCTAGATTGTGTTTAGGATTTGTTTTAGCTATTTACCAAGTTTAGAATTCTATGTTTGTCTATTTAAGACAAGGGGATTCCTAAAACTTGGTATCGATCTACACGCACGGGATTTTGAAGAGGAGATCGACGCAAAGCAAGACGCAGAGCAAGAGCAAGAACAAGAAGACTACTTGGAGCCATTGTTCAAGATAGACAAGTTATTCGAAGTTGCGTGACCAACGGAGAAGAGCTTGATCAACCTAGGCGACAAGTATTTAGTATCATGTGTTTTGATAATTTAGTTTTCATATATTACTTAATATCTTTGTATTGATCGAAAAACAAGAAAGTAATATAGTTTTCGGGTTTGTACACCCAAGTTCACAAGTACTTTTACTTGTGAACTGAATTTGTTTAAACCGTGTTTTTAAATTTATTTTCCGCTGCATATTATTATTTTACTCTGGTTGATGTTATTAAGCAGTGTTGTTAAACCTTGTTAACAACATCGCAAATCTGAAACTTATTTTTAAAAACCATAGACCTTCAAATTTTACAAAGCTGTCATCGGTTTTCCTTCCTTCAAACAACAAAATTCTTTCCAGTACACTTCATTTGTTTCTTTATTTTTCTTACTATTGTTCTTGCGTACACTAAATCCAATCTGTCATGCATACCGGTTGTAGAGTTTGTAAGCTTCTTCATGCGACTCAAATTCTTGTCCGACTTTTGGTATCAAGGTATCGACAACTTGTGGCACAAAGTCCTTATCAGCTTCCTCATATTCCATACCTGTAATCCAAAACCAAATTCAGTTATGTAATACCAAAATCTAATTATAGTGTAATAATAAAAACTACCATTTTCCAATTTTCGTTTAAAATCAACTTTTGATTTTTACACCG
Organism: Phtheirospermum japonicum; assembly: GCA_014905375.1. Classification (NCBI taxonomy): domain Eukaryota; kingdom Viridiplantae; phylum Streptophyta; class Magnoliopsida; order Lamiales; family Orobanchaceae; genus Phtheirospermum; species Phtheirospermum japonicum. The sequence goes on from BMAC01000758.1 coordinate 759,228, forward strand.
AATAAGAATAAGATTTTCATGTACCAATGCAATATAAAAATTACATTAGTTAATCAAAGAATTAAAATTCTTCTTTTTACAATTACACGCTATCACCTTTTTAATTATATTGTAATATAAAAAACAAGCATTCCCAAATTCAAATTATATTTGCAATATAAAGAAAATACAAATAATAATGAAGGTTTTATGTCAAATTGTTGGGGTTCTAGGCAAATAGTTGTTAACGGCATTTTCCATTCAAATTCATGAATCTGAGATATATTTGATACACAATTATTTTATTAAATTTATGAATCCTACAAATTTAATTTGTAAAAAGTAAAATGCGGTTAGAAATACTATTCTTCTTATGGGCAATATATGTTCCCATGACCACAAAGGTGTAAAAATTCTCAAGAAAAAAAAAAAGTTCCCCACTTACATTAAAGCCTTTTCAATACTTCATTTCCAACAACAATTTAATTCACTGGTTAAAAACACACATAAATCAAGATCTTTTTTTCCTTTTATAGCAAGGAAATGAAATCAGATTTTTTAACACAAGTTTCCAAGTGGAGAGCTGAGAAATTGTAGGTGTCAACGAGTGGGAAGATGAGAAATCGTAGACGGCAACGAGTGGGAAGCTGATTGTGAAAATTTAGGGCAGAAATCCTTTACAATTGTAAAATGTATGATTGGAACCTTCAAACTGAAAATTGAGCTTGAAATTGGTAATAGGCTGACGAATTTTTCAACATAAGAACATATATCTCATTATTTAAACCTTTTGAATTTTTTGGGAATTCAGAGATACAAGCTAATTGATTTGGGGCTGCTAATTTTGAGATCCCCTTTTCATATATGTGTCATTCACCTTTTGATTTGCGGGGTTGGGGTGGGGTGGGGTTTGGGGAAATAAGAAAAAAAAAATTGAGTGTTTGACTGTTGATTGGGATGCCAAATTAGCGGTGGGAACTTTTCTCCCTCCCCAGGGAGGGGATCATTCCTGCTCTCTATACAGTGTCGATCAAATGCTGCCAATTACTATGAGTTATCAGTCTGGTAGAAATATAAAAAACTAGAAATAAAAAAATGTAGAGTTTTTGAAAGCTCATAAAGTTCGTAGAAATAATAATAATAGAAATAATAATAAAGATAATAATAATAATAATAATAATAATAATAATAATAATAATAATTTGATAACTACTTGTTAGAATACATTGTCGTATTGTGATCGGCCTATTTGGGTATACTGTACTGAGAACAACAGGTAGAATTAAATATGATAAATGCCTCCATTATTTATGATTTATCTTCACCAATGGATTATTGCTAAAAATTTTCATTTTGTGACTGCATAAAATTTTTATTCGCTGTTTAATTTTCTTAATTGTTCAATTGATAGTTCAGTAATTCTTTTATACTCTATAATCGGAGGACTTAATTGAAAAAATGTTGTCGGGATTTGTGGGTATTCTTTGTTTAGTATCTTCAGCCAAAGAAAACTAGTTGGTCTTTGTTGTTGCAGCATTAAATATTATTTTTGTTTGTTTGTTTGAAACTAAAGTCATATAATTGGATCCATTTTGGTTTGAGCAGCAAGAATCTCGTCTTGTGCACATATCTGAATTGTGTGCTTATTATCTATGGATTGACTGTGTGTATGTTGTTTGGGTCTTTTATGTGCTAAATGCCAATTCTCGATATGTTATTATGTTAAATGCATCGATTCAATATGTACTTTTATTTGTGAATTAAGAAGAGTAAGGGATTGAAATTTAAGAACGCATTAAATAAATTTTGTCGAACTTGCAAAGTTACATCCCGATTTGATTATTTATCAAAATAAACTTTAATCATACTCGAATAATTTGTTATATGTATACTTCTTTAATCGAGTTTGTTTTGTTCAATTAGTTCCTTTCTGTGCTCTAGTAGTGATTTAAAGTTGTTTTTCTATTCAGTTAACTTATCATCATATAACATGTAACTTGTATAAAACTTTCCAGTTTTTGTTAAGGTTATGTACAAACACATTGCAAATGAACTAATAAAATGGCTTTTGATCTAAAATATAAACTCGATTTCACTCTTTCCAGTCATAACTAGATGATTCTAAGAAATGGCAAATAAAGAGAAGAATTTAATCGAGATAGTAGAGGACAATATCGTCACCGACATTAGCAAATTCATAAGTGTTGTATATTTTGTAAATGCAAGTTCATTCTCTATGAATCAATACTTACTCTTAGATTATGTATTATGGGAAGAATAACTTTTGCTAATATTTTCAAATATAAATAAAGAATGCTTACTACGAAGAAGTTGTAAGTGTGTAATTTTTAAAAATATATTATATAAATATTAACAATAGGCCGGATAAATAAGAGTAAATAAATAATGCTTACAAAGCTTTTTGTCTCCTTTTTATCCGATAGTATTTTCTTTGTCCTTTGATAATCCACTTGCCCTTCTTTTTGTTATTCATTACGGGCTTCTGGTAAGAGATCAATATTATAATAATAATAATAATAATAATAATAAGAAGAAGAAGAAGAAGAAGAAGAAGAAGAAGAAGAAGAAGAAGAAGAAAGAATGTTGGTATTAGCAACTATAGAGGTGTCGATTTTAGTATAGGGGTCGGATTGCCCGATTGGTAATCAGGTATAAGATTGGCTATGGATATTATCGGATGCTATAATGGCAGGTATAAATATGATGCAAACATATAATGTATTAATAAAAAATGATAAAAATATAAGATGGAATAATTTGTTTATTTATTTGTAATTATGATTGATCTCGAGTATAAATTTTATAATTATACAAAAAATAACAATAAGAGATAATATGACTCAATTATATAGATGAAATTGGTGCCCCTTCAAGTTATAAACGTTATATAATCAACACGCCAAAAAATATCTCCTAATAATCAAGTTATGAACCTTATATAATTAAGTTATGCACATATTTAAAATCAAGTGGTAATGTCTGTTTTATAAATAAAAAGGTTCTATATAATTAAATTATAGGATGTAAAGTAATTGATTTCATATGCATCAATTTCATATGTAAATTGATAATTACAACCGATTATAGAATAATCTAATAAATATGGAAATCAGTGTAAATTAATGTACATTTTCCATAAATCAATATAATAATATAAAATCTTTACAAATCAAGGAAGTAAATTGATAATTATATATTGTAACATTCATGAATTGTTTACATACTTATGATAAGTACACTGATAATAGGATGTATTTTATCATATGGTAAGTGATTAATTATTATTATATATAGGATGTAAAGTAATTGATTTCATATGTGAATTGATACTTATAACCGATTATAAAGTAATATACTAAATATAGAAATTAGTATAAATAAATGTACACTTTCCATAGCATCAATGTCTGTTTTAAATGAATAACAAAATAATCTGTTAATTAGCATAATACTTAGGAAATTACATGTCATAAAAAGATAATCATAAATTAATAAACATAACTGAAATACATAGAAACTGTTAATTAGCCTAATATTTAGGAGATTACATGTCATAACAAAATAATCATAAATTAATAATCATAATTGAAATACATAGAATTAGTCAGATTGATATGGTTGTAAATAATTTCATATATCAAAATAATCTCCTTCAATTAATCAATCAAGCATCAATCCAAAATATTGGTATGCTTGTTATGGGTTTTTTTTTTAGTTAATATTATTGGAATGTTTAAGGGAAGATTTGTTGTTATCTTAATTTATGCAGTATATTAGTCAATTACCTTTTTTAATACCATGAAGATTTACTAATTTCCTTTTTAAATACCAATTTATCGAGTAGATTAGTCAATTACCAATTTTATTGAAGGTGAAAATGGTTAAACTGTAATCAATATTTTGAGGTATAACATGTCTTAAGGAGGATTTATTCCTTATTGATTTTCTTAGAATTCCTGATATAACAGCCTAGAAAAACTAAATCCAACCTACCAAAATGCACCATCAACATTTTTGGAAAATTCATGATTTTGAATAGTCTAATTAAATCGTGAAATCATAAAAACTACCTGAATATATCATCACGAAGTTCAGAGGAAGTTCTGTATAGATCATATGATAAAAATGTGGTTTTAAACAATGGCTTACCTCACATTCTCATGAAATTCATGACATCATCAAACATAAAAAAATAAAAACAAAATCTCAAGAACATATATTATAATCATACTTAGAAAAGGGATTGCTAGAATAACCCCATTTCTCAGACCGACAAAATGAGGCAACAATCACTATTCCAAAGAAATCATAATATTAATAATTAATTGACGGCTTCTGCTCACGACAGTTCCAGAAGCTCCCACCACCTAATACATATCAAAAGAGATTTGTTCGAAACACTGACAAATCTAGAAAATCATTCAGCCTAATTTCGTGCTTTTCAAAACTATAGATGCAATCTGATAAAAAAATAGTTGGGATATTCACGTATATATATGTTTGCAATTAAAAACAAGTATTTAATAAATATAATATTTTTTTCAAATATCAAGAAAAGATTACAAATATCTGGAATAGGAATATAAAAAGAACAAATCACATACAAAATACTCATTCAATATCTTGCTCAAGTTGTTCTTTGCACAGTTGAATCATTGGTACCTGTGCGTAGTAAAAATAAATCCATTCGGTGACGTTTGTAAGATTAATTATATATATATTAGCAAAATTAATCAATGAACCTGAGGCTCCAAGAGTTCACCTTCGCGGCTGAAACAGTGTCTCGTACACACATGAAAAAGAAAAGAATTAAATCAACAAAAAAATTTGGAATGCCGTTTTAATTCAGCAAAAAAAGAAAAAAAAAAGAAAAAAACAGAGCTTCAATGATTTAATCTAGCAAAAAAAATCTAACAGAGCTTCAAATTAAGAGAAGTGTTATTTAATTGCTACCCTAAATTTAAATACAATAACCAAAGAAACAAAAAGGGAATTAAAAATTCTAAATTTATTCCAAAGTCTTATTAACAATCCATAAATTAATCACAAATTTAGATAAATACGAACAGAGCATAGAATTTTTCTGAGAAATAATATCAGCCAAGATCTCAGCAGAATCTATATATAAATGGAGGAATCCATATAGATCATATTATGGAGGAATCCATAGCAAAAAACTATGGAAATTATGTGAATATTACTATGTTTGACTTTTACAAAAGATCTGAAATAATTAGCAGAAATTACGTAATCTACAAAGAAAAACCGAGTTGAATACTAAAATCAAAATTTCAAAATCAGATCAAAAGGTAGAAATTACGTAATCTACAAAATTATAAAGAAAAACCGAAGCTGAAAATACGGATCGAAACTTAAATTTTTCAGATCTAAAATCAAAAACAGATCTAAAATCAAAAACAAAAACAGATATGAATAAAAAACAGATCTAAAATCAAAAACAAAAATAGATCAGAAAATCTGAATAAATAAGAACATAGCCGAATTTTAATTTTCTCAAATCTAAAATAAAAAATCGAGCTTAATACTAAAATCAAAAAATCGAAGAATTTAAAATTGAAAAAGAAATTTTGAATCTGAAAATATGGATCGAATCTGAATATTTTTTCAAATCTAAAATCAAAAAACTGAGTTGAATACTAAAAAAAATCGAAGAACAAAGGAAACTGAAACGCCATAAGGAAATGAACAAACCGCGATATACAATTTTAACCAACTTTTCTTTAAAATCCAACAACATAACTTTACGAAAAGTTGGGATTATCGTAATTTATATGTGTTTGAAGAGAAGAAAAAAAAAAGAAGAACATTGACGGATAAAGAGGATATGAAATATCGCGTGAGAACATTTGTGGTTTGGCAAGCAAGCAATTATATAATTCCTACCTACCAAATTCTTCCCCTTTCTCTCTAATTTTCTCCCATTTCTCCTTCCGAGTTACAATCTGAATTCCATCAATTACTACAAATTACATCAAAATTATAAAAAAAATTCCAATAACCCAATAGACCACCGCCATCGGTGAGGCTCACTCTGCCACTGAACGAGCAGACAGGTATCATCAACGCCTTCATGAAACTGAGCGCGAGCTGTGGCGCATTCGCCGGGTTTTGGCTTCTGATAAGAGGGCTTCTTCATCTCATCCATGATGTTTTGATTGACTTGGTCTGGCGTATTTCTTCAATTTCCGCAAGCATTTTCTTTTCCTATGTAGTAGTAATCAAATCTGCTGAGTTAATGAAATTCTGCTATATTTTCGAATATTTTGTTCTTGACTGCACTTGTAATACGCATTTCTCTTGGCCAAACCAGGCTCGAATTATCTTCTCTTGATATCTTGTTTTGATGTTCGTAGGGTGTGTACCTTTTATTGGCTAACTATAAAGGCTCATGTCCTTTACTGACGATCGGGCCAGGTTTGGGGCTCATGCCCTTAATTGATAATCCGGTCAAGTGAAGGGTGTTCATCCTTATCCAATCGGGGCAAAGCGATCTCTATGATAATCAATCAGGCCTTTCAGGGCATTTGCTTTTGGCCAATCAGGGTTTAGATACTGACATTTAGGTCGGATTTTCGGGGCATCCGCCTTTAGCCAATCAGGGCTAGAAATTTTACTGAAAATCAGGTCAGGTTTTTTGAGGCATCCGCCCATTGCCAATCAAGGATAAAGATTTTACTGACAATCAGGTTAGGTTTTTTGGGGCATCCGCCTATAGAAAAAAAAATTATTGACAATCAGGTCAAGTTTTTTGGGGCATCCGCCCATAGCCAAAAAATCTTGCTGACAATCAGGTCTGGTTTTTTGGGGCATCCGCCCTTGGCCAATCAGGGCTAAAAACTTTACTGACTATCAGGTCAGTTTGTAATAAAACATAGATAATTCAAACCACTATTTATGTAAATAAGTTTTATGCATTAATCTTACACATAATACTTTCGTAAGTTAGTTACATTCCATGCTCGGGGTACTACGACTCCATCCGTCTTCTCCAATTCATAAGCTCCTCCTGCAAGAACTTTCGTGAACTTATATGGTCCTTGCCAAGTAGTATCTAACTTCCCCTTGGTTCTCCCCAAGTCAGCTCTGCGTAAGACCAGGTCTCCTATCTGAAAATGCCTCTTTACCACTGACTTAATGTAGGTTGACCTGATTCGTCCCCTCATGTGCTCCATTCTTATTGCAAATCGCTCTCTTTTTTCCTCCATCAAATCCAATGTGTCCTGTATCAGCAGTTCATTCTGATCTACATCAAAGATCTGTATTCGGTGAGTTCCATGCTTATTTCCACGTGGATTACAACATCCATGCCATATACTAGGCTAAATGTGGTTTCTCCAGTGCTTTCCTTGGGGTTGGTTCGATAAGCCCATAGGATCGAACTGAGCTCCTCTACCCATTTGCCTCCTGACTTTTCTAGGTATGCCTTAATCCCTTGAACCAGAATGCGATTGGTTACTTCGACTTGTCCATTTTCCTGAGGGTGGTAGACAGACGTGAAATGTTGGTCTATCTTCATCTTAGCGCACCAGGCCCGAATACGAGCTCCCATGAACTGCATGCCATTATCTGATACCAATATCCTTGGGATGCCAAACCGGCACACTACACTCTTCCATAGGAAACCCATCACTGCCTCCTCCGTAATATTTGCTAAGGCTTCAGCCTCCACCCATTTGCTGAAATAATCAATGGCCACAATCGGGAATTTCTTCTAGGTTGGGGCTGTAAGGAAAGGTCCAACCAGATCTATCCCCCACTTGGAAAAGGGGCAGGGAGAGCTCATTCTCATGAGCTATTCTGCAGGCCGACGCACTAGGGGGGAGTTCTTCTGGTACTTGTCACATCTTCTAACAAAGTCATCTACCTCTTTTCTTAATTGTGGCAAAAAATAGCCAGCTCTCATGATCTTGCTTGATAGGGTCCCAGCACCCATGTGGCTGCCTCAGCACTCTTCATGAATTTCTTTGAGAATATGGGCCCCTTCCTTCTGGAATTAAGCACCACAAAAGAGGTTGTCCAAACCCTCTTATGAACAGTTCTTCCTTTATCAAGCAAAAATGAGATGACCTGATTCGTAATTTTGCTGCCTCCTTCTTATTGTTAGGTAGTTCTCCTTTTTCCAGATACATTCTAATCGGGGAGCGCCAATCCTTTTCTTCCTCTAATTCATGTATCTCCTCTTCTCCAATATCACGGTGTGCCAATAATAAGGTGATTACTCTCTCTTGGCAGTCCGTTGCCGAGATGGCTACCTTAGCCAGGTAATCTGCTCGGTCGTTTTCCTCCTTGGGAATTTGATGGATGGTCAGAGCGTCCATGATGCGGGCCAATTCACGGAATTGAGCTAGGTATTTTTGCATATGCCCTTCCCTCGTTTCAGATTCTCCCTTTATCTGTGATAGGGCAATATATATATGCCAGACCTGGTTTGGGGTAGCTCTGATTCAGAATAGTTAGATAAGTTGAGAGATGGCTAGAACAGCTCTGTCTCAGAAGAAGATCTAATTAACCCTCCTGAGAAAATAAGAATATCAGGAAGAGGTGGTTATCGCTCGGGGTTCTTCCTGGCTTAGCCATCTTTAAAAGATTACTAACAACCCGGAGATTATGCTGGGCTGAGGAAAGTGCTCTGCTAGGGAAGTTGCGGGGCTGAAGTGATACAGAATAAGGAAGACCTGAAATAAAGAAGACCTGATTAGAGTCAGGTCTAATACTGAGGTGGTGTGGAGGAAAGAAATAAGGAAGATCTAGAATGGGGAAGACCTGTTTTCTAGACTCCTGGTAAAGAGACAAATGGGACCACTTGTCAGAATTTGTTGCGTAACGGCCCAAGATTCGCGGCATGTGCTCCTGAGATCCCGGCTGGGTCCCCATCAGGAGAAACTATAAATATCTCAGCCCCAAGGCTGAGAAAGGTATGTCATTCTGTGTGCATTCCTTCTTTGTTTGCTAAGAGAAACCTCAAACGCTTTACTGACTTWAGCATCGGAGAGGTTTCCACCGGAAAACCACCGGTGGTCCTTTCTAACTGTGTTTGTGGTGCAGATCGGGATAGCGTCGTGGTTCCAAGTGTATCTCTGGGATTGTTCATATTTCGGGTTAGAACAAATTGGCGCCGTCTGTGGGAAAGCGATCAAGCTAAGACATGAGAAGGGATTTTCTATGGCTTCAGACGGATTACGACGAAACTTAGTAGGAGAGCTCGGCGGAACTCCCAGCTCCGCCGCGCCGTGGGGTATGCCACGGTCAGCTGAGCCGTCAACAGCGAGGCCAGGAGAGGCCAAAACATCAGCCGCAGCCAGGACAGGCACCGCGCCGCCCTCCTCAGGTGGACCACCGCCTGTTGCTGAGGGGCTGTTGAATGACGCTTTGCTCAGGCAGTTGTCTGAGTTAATCGGAAAAGTTGTGGAAGCATCCGTGGAGAAAAAATTCGCTGCGATGTCAACTCCACCGTCCGGAGTGCAGCCAGATCGGACGGTCCCATTGATGGAATCTGGGCCGCTGTGCAATCGGACAGCAGAGCGAACTCCGCTCCGGGATAGGGACGAGCACTACTCCACCTCCGACAGTGAAACATCTAGCCAGGTTAATCCAGGCTTGATGGAACAGATGGAAAGTTTGCAGAAAGAGGTGAGAGATTTTAAGAAGAAGATGGCGAGCGGTGGTGTGGTTCCGGCAAGAAGGGGCACACCGTTTATGGAAGAAGTGATGCACGACGATGTTCCAACCTCCTACAGATCGTTGGGGTTTGAATACAACGGGACCACGGATCCCTGGGATCACCTGAGCCGATTCGAGACTGCGGCAGCTCTGCATAAATTCTCGGATGCGGTTATGTGTAGAGTTTTTCCAATGACCTTCACTAAAACAACCCAGCTCTGGTTTAGCCAGTTACCACCGAAGTCTATCAGCAACTTCGATGAATTCAGCTCGGCCTTCCTGCACCAGTTCATGAGCTGTGGGAAGTACCAAAAAATGCCGCTCGAGCTTTTCAGCTTGAAGCAGAAAGAGAATGAGAGTCTACGCGCCTACATCAATAGGTTCACAACGGCTAATTTGGAAGTGCTTTCCGCGTCAGAATATTTGTTGGTGAACGCTCTGGCGCAAGGTCTGAGGAGGGGGGAATTTTTTCAATCGCTGGTGGTGAAACCAGCTCTGAAATTCGGAGAGCTCTTGGAGAGAGCCGATAAATATATTCACTTGGAGGAAGCGTTGAAACTCAAGGAGGAAGGAGAGAAGAAGAGAGAAAGGTATGACAGAGATGATAGGGTTACGGTAAAGAATCCCAGGCCAGATCTGACTACGGGTAGACCTCGGTTCGATAGGTATACTCCTTTGGCAACCCCTCAGGGAGAGATACTGCAGGCGATAGAGCGACATCCAGAGCTGAAGTGGCCCAAGACCTATTCACAAAAGCCGAGGAAGGAAAGGTCAGATCGGTTTTCCCATTTCCATAATGAGTACGGGAACAGTACTGACGAATGTACGCATCTGAAGGACGAACTAGAAAGAATGGTCTAGGCAGGACATTTAAAAGAATATGTCCGCATGAGGAAGGAAGAGGCCAGATCTGGTCGTAACAGCTACAATCATACTCCACAGAGCAAGAGAGATCAGGACAGGGGGAGAGCGGACGGAAGAAGATCTGATCAAGCCCATGTTATTCATGGAGAAATCCAGATGATTACTGGTGGTGAGTTGGAGGAGCACTCTAGGAGAACACAACATAATTATGTTCGAGCTGCTAAAGACCTGATCAGAAGGTCACGAGAGGTCGAACAGGTGGCGTCTACGCCGAATATTTGTTTTGGGTCAGAGGATGATGATGGCATCTTAGCCCCGCACATGGACGCTTTAGTCATAATGACTACTATTGCCAACTATAATATGCGCAGAATTTTTGTGGATACAGGGAGCTCCGCTGACATCCTGTTCTTTGATTGCTTTAAAAAGCTGAAGTTGGACGTCGAGCTCGAGGAGGTGACTACCTCCCTGGTAGGGTTTGCAGGGGGTGCCCTGAAGCCATTAGGAGCGGTTAGGCTCCTTGTAACTTTAGGAGAAGAGCCATATCGCGTAACCAGGATGGTGCGTTTCTTGGTGGTAGATGCGCCGTCCTCCTACAATGTCATGCTTGGCCGACCTTCCCTAAGTTAGTTCCAAGCTGTAATCTCAGTTTTTCACATGAAGATGAAATTCCCCACTAAGGATGGAACTGGCAAGGTGAGAGGGGATCAATTTGCGTCGTGACAGACGTATGTCGAGTGTGTTAGGCGGAATAGTGAGGAAGAGAGGTTGAGTAAAAAGGCTCGAGTAGAGCAGCCACGGCAAGATCTGACAAGAAGAGAGGAGGGGTTGATGATGGTGGAGGTTGTCCCAGGCGATGAGAGTCGAGTTCTCCGTGTGGGAACGTTGCTTAGCCAGGAGGTCTTGACAGACCTGGTGACGTTGTTGAGAGAAAGCGCAGATATTTTCGCTTGGTCTCCCCAAGACCTGGTAGGGATCGACCCAGAGGTCACTGAACACCACCTCAATATCAGCCCAGACGTGAAGCCAGTCAAGTAGAAAAAGCGTAATTTCGGGCCGGAGAAGGAGGCCATTATAGAGGCAGAGGTGGATAAGATTTTGAAAGCGGGGCATATCTAGGAAATACAATTTCTGGAATGGCTTTCCAATGCGGTTTTAGTCCCAAAGACGGATGATTGGCGGATGTGCATAGATTTTCAGGATCTAAACCGCGCTGTCCGAAAGACCATTACCCCCTGCCAAGGATTGAGCAGCTCGTCGACTCCACTTCTGGCTGTGAGCTCCTGAGCATGATGGATGCCTCGCAAGGGTATCACCAAATCAGGTTAGCGAAAGAGGACTGGAAGCGTGTCAGCTTTATAACCCCGAAAGGGACGTATTGCTATGTGGTTATGCCTTTCGGCCTTAAAAATGCGGGTGCTACTTACCAGCGTTTGGTAGATAAAATGTTCAGGAGCCAGCTCGGCCGAAATATGGAGGTTTATGTGGATGATATGCTAGTTAAGAGCATGAAAGAAACATTTCATGTGGGTGACTTGAGGGAGACCTTTGATACCCTACGAAAATATAGGATGAAGCTTAACCCTAAGAAATGCGCATTTGGGGTCAGAGTTGGAAAATTCGTGGGTTACATGGTCACAGAAAAGGGTATCGAGGCTAACCCCGAGAAGATAAGGGCCATTATGGATATGCAAGTGCCTAGGAATGTACAAGAAATGCAATGCTTGGCAGGGCGGATCAACGCTTTGAGTCGGTTCGTCTCACGTTCCGCAGAAAAGAGCTTACCATTTTTCCAGACCTTATGCAAGAAAGCAAAGTTTCAGTGGAGCAATGAGTGTGAGGAGGCGTTTAGATTATTAAAGGAACACCTGGCCAACATGACCTTGCTCACAAAACCTGTCCAGGGGGAGCCTTTAATACTGTACCTGTCTGTGGGGCAGCAGGCGGTCAGCTCGGTCTTGCTCCGAGAAGAGGACAAAGTACAGAAACCAGTTTACTACTGGAGCAAGGTCTTGCACGACGCCGAGGTGAGGTATGTGGAGATATAGAGGGCAATGCTAGCCCTGTTAGGCACAGCTCGGAAATTGCGCCCATACTTCCTCTCCCATAGCATAGTCGTACGAACTAACCTTCCATTAAAAGCTATAATGAACAAGCCAGAGGCATCGGGAAGGTTGGTCAGATGGATCATAGAGCTCAGTGAATTCGATGTTGAGTTTGAAGCCAGAACCGCAATAAAAGCTCAGGCGCTTGCGGATTTTATGCAGGAGATGACCAGCTCTGCCAATGAAGAACAAAGTTGGACAATCTTTCACAGATGGTTCAGTTAGCAACCAAGGCTGTGGGGCAGGAAGTGTCCTGATAGACCCGTCAGGTGTATCAACCGATTATGCAGTACGCTTGGACCATACCTTATCTAATAATGCGTCAGAATATGAAGCTCTCCTGCGAGGCATTCAAATGGCACGAGACCTGGGGGCAGATCAGGTGTGCACTAAGGTAGACTCTCAGCTCGTTCGTAAGCAGATAAGTGGAGATTTTGAAGCAAGAGAGGATGCTATGCAGAGATACTTGGCCAGGTTTAGAGAACTGGCCAAAAGTATGAAATCTTTGACAGTTAACCAAATTCCCATAGAAGAAAATGGCAGACCAAATTATTTAGCAAAAATAGCCAGCTCAGCTACAGACTGCCGCGAAAGAGTGATTACCCTGTTGAAAGCAGATGTGGAATTCGGGACAGAGCAGGTGTGATGGGTAATAGAAGGAGATGATTGGCGCTTACCCATAAAGGCTTATCTAGAGGAAAGGATCCTACCAGAACAAAGGAAGGACGCGGCAAAGGTCAGAGCCAGAGCTGCTAGATTTTGTCTAATCAAGGGAAAGTTGTTCCGAAGAGGGTTTGGACAGCCCTTATTAAGATGATTGGGTTGAGGAGAGGGAGCTTTAGTACTTCGAGAAATTCATGAGGGATGTTGTGGCAACCACATGGGGGCCAGAACTCTTTCGAGTAAAATATTGAATGCGGGATATTTCTAGCCACAGCTACGGAAGGAGGCAGAGGAGTTTGTGCGCACCTGCGAAAAGTGCCAGAAAAACTCGCCACTAATACACAAACCCGCAGAAGAACTTATTACGATGAACTCTCCTTGTCCATTTGCCAAGTGGGGCATTGATCTGGTTGGCCCCTTCCCCACCGCTCCTGCCCAAAAGAAATTCCTGATAGTGGCAATTGATTACTTTAGTAAGTGGGTGGAGGCTGAGGCCCTGGCCAAGATTACGGAGGATGCAGTCATGAATTTTTTATGGAAGAATGTGATATGCAGGTTTGGTGTTCCCAGAATCCTGGTCTCAGACAATGGCACTCAGTTCATGGGTGCCAGGATTAAAGCCTGGTGCACGAAAATGAGGATTAATCAGCACTTCACATCCGTCTACCACCCTCAAGCCAACAGTTAGGTCGAAGTCACTAATCAAATTTTGGTACAGGGGATAAAGATGCAGTTAGAAAGAGCTTGAGGATGATGGGTAGAAGAGCTGAGATCGACCCTATGGGCGTATAGAACTAACCCGAAAGAGAGCACAGGGGAAATGCCTTTCAGTCTGGTTTATGGCATGGATGCCGTGGTACCCACGGAGATAAGCGTAGAAACCCATCGAATTCAAAATTTTGACGAGGATCAGAATGAGCTGTTAATACAAGATGATTTGGATTGATTGAGGAAAAAAGAGACCAGGCCACCGCTAGAATGGCACACATCAGTGGGCGGATAAAGGCGACATACGACAAGACTGTACTCAAGAGGCGGTTCCAGGTTGGAGATCTGGTTCTCAGACGAGCTGACCTGGGACATGCAAAGGGAAAGTTGGATGCAGCTTGGCAAGGGCCGTTTCGAGTCACTCAGGTCTTAGTGGGCGGTGCCTACAGATTGGAAGAGCTGGACGGGGCCCAAATCCCTCGAGCTTGGAACATTTCTAAAATTTACGAAGATTCTATGCATAACTGTAATATTTGGATAATTGTTTTCCCTATTTTAATGAAATTGCAGGTCTGTTTTCGATTCCATACTCAAAATACGCACTTCAAGCCAGGATTGGCTAAGGGCGGCTGCCCATAATTTTTGTCAGACCTGATTGTCAGTTTAAGACAGGATTGGCTAAGGGCGGCTGCCCATAATTTTTCCTGACCTGATGGTCAGTTCAAGCCAGGATTGGCTAAGTACAGATGTCTTCGATCTTTCCAAACCTGATTGTCAGTTCAAGCCAGGATTGGCTAAGGATGGATGTCCTCGATTTTACCTGACCTGATGGTCAGTTCAAGCCAGGATTGTCTAAGGACGGATATCCTCAATTTTACCTGACCTGATTGTCAGTTCAATCCAGGATTGGCTAAGGACGGATGTTCTCGATTTTACCTGACCTGATTGTCAGTTTAGGCCAGTATTGGCTAGGGATGGGTATCCTTGATCTTACCTGACCTAATCGGCAGTTAACGCCAGAATAGGCTAAGAGTGGACACCTTTGATTTCTTTTACTTGAATATTTATTAAATATTTTAACTTACTTGAACAGGTTCCCTAGAATGACCTATATTAGTGCCTGACCTGATTGTCAGCTTAAGACTTGAGGAAAATAGCTCTGGAGTATTGGATCCCAGATCAGATTCAGCTGAATTCAGAGTTTTAAGAAGATAAAACCAAAAACACAAATCACGCGCGTTGTTTGAGCAGGTATGTTTGATCAAAAAGACAAAATTTTGAAGAACACTCAAGCATATTATGATATTCTGGCAAAAATGACAAACACATGGAAATATAGAAACCAAGATCAGTATGGCTGAAAATAAAGAAAGCCAAAATATACTTTTATTACTTTGAAAAACTCAGAAGATACAAAGTGCAAATTGCGCATACTGGAGAAAGATGGCAATTTTGATTACAAGATTTAGAGAAATAAGAAATTCATTTGGAAGGAGACCTACGATTTGAGGCCAGAGCTCGACGGACCCGCTAGAGCTCGCGCTCTGTTTCGTGCAGACGGCGGCGGGACTTGTCAGACCTATCGGCAAGCGCATGGGCTTCGCCGACGGTGATAGTAAGACGAGTCATTGACTCGATCAAGTTAGACCTCTCTTCTTGTATTTGGCGATTTATCTGACGAAGCTCCGACCACTCTTTCTTGTAATGGCGTTTCTTCTGCCTCTTCCTCTCCAGCAGACGGTAGAGATAACCGATCTTCTCTTTGAGCAAAGTCAGTTGATCGGAGAGTTTAAATTTCTCAACGACCAGAGCAATGTTCTTTCTTTTCACAGTGTCGATTTCTTGAAGAAGAGGAGAAGACGCCATTGTAGAAGTTTGAGAAAATATGGGGAGTACAGGCATGTATTTAAAGAGGAAAAAATCACGTGCTTGGGAGTAAGAAAGTACTAGGGTTTCCGTAAATTAAGGAAACCCTAGAATCTCAACAGTTGCTATGAGACAAAAAATATTTATTGAAAATTCATGATAAATTCAGTACAGGCGATAAGACACTTGACGAACAGGTCGGCCACATAGGCCACAACCTACAAATCTGTTTTAAAAGAAAACAAAATTAAAGAAACAAAGCAGACAGGTCTCCTTGGGCGACATGAGCTCTACTCCAAGAGCGGCTGGCCTCAGCTCTTCTTCACGCCTGATCTGGAGCCTGGGACGTCTCAGCAAAGTCCTTTGCAAACTGCGTGGACACTTGCAGGTCACCCAAGTTGGCGAACATTGGAGAGTTTGCTACAACCATCGCCAACGATTGCTCGGGGGGAGGAGAAGAGGTCGAGCTGGAGGAGCAGAGAGTTTGGCGAATATGGTCGGCAAAGGCCAGATCATCCAGCAAATGCAGGCGGTCATCCTCGGCGACGTGAGTAAATGACGTCGAGCTGGAGGAGCAGAAAGTCTGGCGAATATGGTCGGCGAAGGCCAGATCATCCAGCAAATGCAGGCGGTCATCCTCGGCAACGTGAGTAAATGACGTGGGCTCGGATGCGCCCGTGATGGGTGCCTCTCGGTTAAATGTCAGAGAAGGATTCTCAGACACCCATTTAACATGAGCATCTACGCCGAGGAGGAAGAAGACCTCAGCCTCGGGTACCAGCAGGTCGTACAATTCGACTGACCCGAGGAAGGCCCGGCGCGTGGTTGCTCGAGTTAGCTGTATCAAGCGCAGGCCTTCCTCCGAGTTCAGGAATCCAGGCCTTCCCCTCGCCTCGCACTCTGAGATACCCTTAGCCTCTCCATCAACTTCGCCCTCATCTCGGGCCACCTTGACTTTCTCCTTGAGCTCTTTCACCTCTTGCTCCAAGAGGACCATCCGAGCATGTTTTCTAGCATCAGAATCTTGCGACGCCGCCAAAGCTGCCTTGGTCCCGGTCAGCTCTGCCTGGAGTAGATCCAAATCTCCGTTGAGGCCATGGTTCTTAGCCATAAGCTCTTGCCTCTGCTTCTTCAAGGTCTCAATCTCCCTCTTCAGGTCCGCCTGAAGCAGAGAACCGCGAGCTCGAGCTAGGAGATCAGCCCTGAGCACCACCGCCTAGAAAAAGAAATGAAGTAGTATAAACAAAAGTCCAGGAAAGTAAAAATCATAGCAAGAGATGGATATCTCACCTGCGCCTCTGCCTTGCAGTACGACTCCAGCAGCTCTGGGTAAGACATCTTCTCTACCGTACGGCGGTCAGCCGTAGGGGCCAGCCCCATCATGAACTATCTGGCCACTTCGCCAGAGCAATCTAACACAGACCTATTGAAGAAGGTCTGGTTTGGATAGGGGGGACTTGGGGATTCACCTCGGAGATGCCCTCGGGCCCCTCCCTTCTCCTTTTCCTCCGTTGCAGCTGCTGCCCTTCCTCAGGATCTGATGGAGGCAGGGCTGCCTGAGAGGGAGCTGCCTGCTCGGGAGTAGCTCTTTTTACTTGCTCTGCATCCCTTCTCCCTGGGGCTGCTTGGTTCTGCTCCTGGGGATGACTGCGGGGAGCAGTTAGCAAGGCGACCTCTTCCAAAGTGGGAGAAGCTCTGGAGGATTCTTCCAGCGGGCTTCTCTGACCCCCTCCTGCTGCTTTCTTTGCCTTGGAGGCCAGACGTGCTTGCAGCATAGTTACTGAAATAAAGAATGGAATAGTAAGAAATAATAATAATAACGAAAATAATACTGGATAGAGAGAAAGACAGATCATCTCAGGAATGTACCAATTTGGGGTGGCAGAGGCCAATTCCCTTGCTGTTTGTTGAAAAAAATCAAGAGTATAGGTTTGAGAAGTTTGGTTAGATTAAAAGGGTTCTGGTTGAGGAGGGCGATTTTCTCGCCCAGGTGCGGTGGTCTATCACCTCGGGATAAACGCACCTGCGGGTGTAGGAAGTTGATAGGGGCGGTGGCAAAGCCCCAGTCACCGGAGCTTTGGACGAAGAAGAACTTCTTCTTCCAAGCCTTATGAGATGTGGGAAGAGCTGTCAGAAAATGGACATCAGGTCGCCCCGATAGGTAGAAAAAGCCAGAAGAACTCTTTGCCTGGAACAAAGAGAAGAAAAGTTGGGTTGTAGGAACTATCCCGGAAAACTGGGCCGCCAGGTGAAATCCATCCATAACATGAAAAGCGTTGGGTAAGAATTGTTGTACCGGAATATGGTACAACCATTAAATGGATAGTATGAAAGGGTGAACGGGTAGGCTTAGTCCGGCGTGGAACTGGTCCACGTAGAAAGTAAGGTGACTGGAGGGAGGTGATGAGACCCTCTCGTCGGGTGCCGGACTGTTAAAAATAAATTCGTCTGAAATAGAGAAGGTGGCACGAATATCCCTAAGGGTTTGATTGCTAACTATAGAGGAGATATTATAAGAGGGAGGAAAGGATGGAACCGCCGGGGGTCTCTTTATCGGAGTCATTGGTGGCGAATCGGAGAAGGATAGATTTATGGAGGAAGTAGAGTTCACTGGGGCTTCCGATGAAGCCTTCTTAGAGGAACCATAGTAGGAAGAGGAGACTGGCATAATTAAAAGATTGTATGAAGAGTAGAGGGGGTACCTGGTTAATGAGTACTCGGAGAAACTGGATGAAGATAAACGGAATTGCGAAGGTCACCGGGATACTGGAGAAAGAAAAAGGGGATTTGGGAAGTTGTGAAAAACGGAGTTTGAAAAGTGAAGGGGGAAAGGAAATTTAGAGGGACAAAACGGAAGTGGATAAATTTGAAAAACGAAAATCGATAAAGGCGGGATTTGATGGGATCCTTGCATTTAATGCTGGCAGGCGAACAGTGTCCTAGGAGGTGAGCTGGAGCGTCGACCATCCTAGAATAGGGCTAACGTGGCGTGTACTCGAAGGACTGGTGTGGTTGTTACTTGGGAAGATGAACCGACATCACTAATGCCAATAATTAGGCCTGGGTGTCAGGCGGATTTCTCGGGATTCCCCCAGTACGAGAAATCGTAAAGGGCAGAATGACCTCATTTATTTCGAAAGAGCTTTGGGATGTTACAGATCTACCCCAACTATTCGGGGGGAGGAGTTGATAGGGCAATATATATATGGCAGACCTGGTTTGGGGTAGCTCTGATTCAGAATAGTTAGATAAGTTGAGAGATGGCTAGAACAGCTCTGTCTCAGAAGAAGATCTAATTAGCCCTCCTGAGAAAATAAGAATATCAGGAAGAGGTGGTTATCGCTCGGGGTTCTTCCTGGCTTAGCCATCTTTAAAATATTACTAACAACCCGGAGATTATGCTGGGCTAAGGAAAGCGCTCTGCTAGGGAAGTTGCGGGGCTGAAGTTATACAGAATAAGGAAGACCTGAAATAAAGAAGACCTAATTAGAGTCAGGTCTAATACTGAGGTGGTGTGGAGGAAAGAAATAAGGAAGATCTAGAATGGGGAAGACCTGTTTTCTAGACTCCTGGTAAAGAGACAAATGGGACCACTTGTCAGAATTTGTTGCGTAACGGCCCAAGATTCGTGGCATGTGCTCCTGAGATCCCGGCTGGGGTCCCCATCAGGAGAAACTATAAATATCTCAGCCCCAAGGTTGAGAAAGGTATGTCATTATATGTGCATTCCTTCTTTGTTTGCTAAGAGAAACCTCAAATGCTTTACTGACTTAAGCATCGGAGAGGTTTCCACCGGAAAACCACCGGTGGTCCTTTCTAACTGTGTTTGTGGTACAGATCGGGACAGCGTCGTGGTTCCAGGTGTATCTCTGGGATTGTTCATATTTCGGGTTGGAACAATCTGCTTATACACAAGTTGCAAATCCACCCGTGCGCATATCCGTTCTGCCCCCAATTCCTTTGCCATCTGAACTCCTCTCAGTAGGGCCTCATACTACACTTTATTAGTAGATAAGGAATAGTTCATCCGCACCGCATATTCTATGGTCACACCTTATGGGTCTATTAATATTATTCCTGCGCGACAACCCAGTTTTCCTACTGTGACGTCTGTGTAGATCGTCCACTCTTTCTTCTTCATAGGAGAGCTGGTCATCTCTTGCATAAAGTCAACCAGTGTTTGGGCCTTGATTGTTGTTCGAGCTTCAAAATTGATATCGAACTCACTGAGCTCAATTATCCATTTTACCAGGCGCCCTGAGGCCTTTGGTTCATCCATGATTGCCTTCAGAGGCAGGTTGGTTCTAACCACTATGTTGTGCAAAAGAAAATAAGGGCGGAGCTTGCGAGCTGTCCCGACCAGAGCTAGCATGGCTCTTTCTATTTCCACATACCGGAGCTCCGCATCATGCAACACCTTGATCTAATAATACACCGATCTTTGCAACCTATTTTCTTCTCTAATAAGGACCGTACTCACAACTTGCTTCCCTACAGATAAGTTTAGGATCAAAGGTTCTCCCTGGACTGGCTTGGTAAGCAATGACATGCCAACCAGATGCTCTTTCAACTTCTGAAATGCCTCTTAGCATTCTTTGTCCCATTAAAATCGAGCCCTCTTTCGCAAGGTTCGAAAAATGGTAAGCTCTTCCTGGCCGAGCGCGAAACAAACCTACTCAGAGCTACTATCCTTCCAGTTAGATATTATATTTCTTTGACATTTCTCAGAGGTTGCATGTCTATAATGACTTTAACTTTCTCTGGATTGGCCTCTATTTCCCTTTCCGTGACCATATACCCAAGGAACTTTCCATCTCTCACCCTAAATGCGCACTTCTTGGGATTGAGCTTCATTCTATACTTTCTCAAGGTATTAAAAGTTTCTTTTAGGTCGTTAATGTGCAAGGCTGCCTTTGCGCTTTTAACCAGCATGTCATCCACATACACTTCCAAATTACATCCGAGTTGGGTTTTAAACATTTTATCTACCAGCCGTTGATATGTGGCGTCTACGTTCTTGAGCCCAAATGGCATGACCAGATAACAACAAGTTCCTTTTGGGGTTACGAAACTAACCCATTTCTAATCTTCTTTGGCCAGCCTGATCTGGTGATATCCTTGCGAGGCGTCCATCACGCTTAGCAGTTCACAGCCTGATGTGGAATCCACCAGCTGGTCTATCCTTGTATGCGGGTAGTGGTCCTTGGGACAGGCGCAATTGAGGTCTCTGAAATCTATGCACATCGCCAATCGTCCTGGGTCTTCGGTACCAACACCGAGTTAGAGAGCTACTCTGGGAATTGTATTTCCTGAATATGCTTGGCTCGCAGCAATTTTTCCACCTCTGCCTCAATAATGTCTTCCTTCTCAAGACCGACGTTGCGCTTTCTCTGCTTCACCGGCTTTGTAATGGGGCTAATGTTGAGGTGATGCTCAGGGAAGACCAGGCAAAGACATCTGCATTGTTTCTAAAAAACATGACCAGCTCTACCAACACCTCCAGATTCATAATTGTTCAACACGCAAGACTTGACTATCATCTCCTGGGACTACCTCCAGTGACATCAGGTTTTCCTCTCGCTGAATTAGTTCGGGCCTGGCTTCCTCTGTTCTTTCCCTCTTGCATCGCCTTTCCTCTCCATTACGCCGAACACTCTCCATATACGTCTGTCGCGACATATATTGGTCACCACAGACTTCGCCTACTCCATCCTGAGCACAGAATTTCAGCTTCATGTGATAGACATATATTACTACTTGAAATTGGCTTAAGGATGGCCGCCCCAGCATGGCTTTATATGAGGAGGGTGCGTCCACTATCAAAAAATGCACCGACCTGGTCTGCCTAAACGGGTCATCCCCTAGTGTAACCAGGAGGTGCACTGCTCCAAGTGGTCTCAGGGCTCCCCCCGCAAAGCCTACCAACGAGGTCGTGACCTCTTCTAACTCCACGTTTAAATTCAAATTCCAAAAGCAATCATAAAACATAATATCTGCTGAGCTTCCTATGTCAATAAAGATTCGTCGCACGTTTTAGTTAGCAACGGTGGTTGTTATGACTAGGGCATCCATGTGCGGAGATAGAATACCATTATCATCCTCCGACCCAAAGTATATGTCCGGACTCGATGCTAACTGTCCAACTTCACGCGCTCTCCTAGTCAGGTCTTTCGCAGCCCGCACATAACTGATCTGGGTTCACCGGGAATGCTCGTCCCATTCACCTCCTGTGATCATCAGGATTTCACCCCGCACTTCCTGAGATTGGCTCTCCTTTTGTGTACTCGTACCACCACTTCGTCCCAGTCTGGTTTGGTATTGGTCCTTTCTATAGGATTCAAATCTGAGCCCTTCCCTCTTTGCCCGTACAAATTCCTTAAGATGTCCTGCTTGCACCATTCGTTCTGTCTCGTCCTTCAATGTGTGCACTCATTCGTGTTGTGCCCGTATTCATTGTGATATCGACAGAATCGATCATATTTCTCCTTTCTTGGTTTCTGGGAATACGTTCTAGGCCATTTGAGATCGGGGTGCCACTTAATTGCCTATATGATTTCTCCTTGAGGCGAGGCCAAAGGTGTGTACCTATCAAACCGAGGACGACCTCCTACCAGATCAGTGTTGGGCTTTTTCATTGGGGTCTTATCTTACTTTTTGGGTCGTTCCCTACACTTTTCTCCATCGTCTTTTATCTTCAATGTCTCTTCCAAGTGGATGTACTTTTCTTCTCTCTCCAAGAGCTCTCCAAATTTCAGCGCTGACTTAACTACCAATGATTGGAAGAATTCCCCCTTCCTGAGCCCTTGAGCCAAGGCATTAACTAAGAGCTCCTCAGATGTTGATGGCACCTCCAACTTGGCATCTGTCGCGCAGAATTTCGCCTTCTTTTTTGCTTCAAACTGAACAGTTCCAGTGGTATTTCTTAATATTTCCTACAACTGGTGAACTGGTGAAAGCATGCAGAACTGAACTCATCAAAGTTGCTTATGGAACGAGGAGGCAGTTGGCTAAACCAGAGCTGAGCTAACTTCGTGAAGGTTGTGGGGATGACCCGACACATGACCGCATTAGAAAACTTGTGCAAGATGGCTGCAATCTTAAACCGGCTCAGGTGATCCCAAGGATTCGTTGTCCCATTACACTCAAAGGCCATGGAACGGTAAGAAGGTGGGAGATTGTCCCTCATGACCACCTCCGTGAATGGATTACTCCTCTGCATTTGTCCTGCCCCCGCACCTGCCGTCTTTTGCTTCACCTCTCTAACCTCCATTTGTAGATTTTGCATTTTCTCGGTGAGATCTGGGTTGGCTCTGCCGGAAGTATCGCTATCGGAACTGAAAGAGCTGTCCTCCTCATCACCATTTGGAGCTCTAGAAGTTCTTGGGGTAGGCCGAGCTTGCTCCCCACCAACTGGCAGATTTGCTTTGAGGTTGGGTGGTGATCGCTCCGCAAACTTCTTCTCTATCGCCGCCTCCACGACTTTGCTGATAAGCCAGGATGTCTGTTGCAGGAAGGCATCATCGACCGATCTTCCATCTGCACGTGCTGGTGTTTCCTAAGGCGGTGGTGTGTTGTGCCTGGCTGCCGCTGATAGCTCTTCCGCCCAACTCCACCACAAGATTTCGCTTGAGACCATCTGATGCCATGCTTCATTCTCACGTCTTAGATTTGTTCGATTCCCACTGAAGACGCCAATTGTTTCGCCCTGAAAACTATGCGAATAGCACTTGATCCTTTTCTTGAGAGTATCCTGACCTTCTCCAACAAAGACACGTTAGAAAGGACCACCGGGGGTTTTCCAGTGGAAACCTCTCCGGTGCTTAAGTCAGTTAAGCGTTTTTAGATCGGAATAATCAAAATCAGTAGAAGAATGCTTAGAATGTCATACCTCTCTTAGACTTGGGGCTCAGATATTTATAGTTTTTGCCAAGTGGGGCCTTTCTGGGATCTCGAAAACAGAAACCCGCTAATCTCAGGTTGTTACTCAAGACGACCTGACCTGGAAGCTTCCTTCCAGAAAACAGATCAGTATTGTCACTGAGTTCTCCCAATTCTTGACCTGATCTCTTGAAACCTTATTCAAGGCTTCGAATGAGGTCAGGACAATCTTTATCAGGTTATAGGCTCGTCTTCTACCTCATTTTTCCTCTTTCTAAGGTCATCAGTTCAGCTCGTCCCAACCAGGTCTGTCCAAGCTGTCATCAGATCAGGTCGCACCATGATTGTTTTGCAGCGTTGGAATTGGAGGCTCGTGACAAGCTTCCAGAATTTCAGCGTAGATCATCGTTTCTCTGGAATCACCGTAGTTATCAAAAACATTTTTCATAGCTCTCGTCGATAGGAACTTTCCCTTTAAACTTTGTTCTTATTTCATAGAGTTGAATTTCGTATTGGCTACTGAGTTCTGAATATTTGGGTTGGATAATTGGTTTTGAATTATTATGTTTGAATTCTTATGATCTATTTAGTGATAATTTGTTTGGTGAATTTATTTAAATTCTACGATTGTGACTTTGTCATTATTTGAGTTTGTTCTTGTTAGAACATGTTCTAGTGATGCATGCTTAGTGTTCGATAAATCGCTTGAACGATACTTAGTGGATTAATATTATCTTACAGTGCTAAATGGTTTTTAATTGAATTCTTGAATCAAATGCATGTTTCTTACAAAGAGGTTGACACCCTCGTTGCAAGAATAGTTTTTAAGTTGGATATTCTAATTTGGTGTGTTTGAAATCTTTAAATCAAAATCCCCTTGATAGCGTGTTTAGTTGTAGCAATTGTGTTTTTCATATAATAGACAATGTTAACCCCGTATTTCCACTCCCCGAGAGAATTGACTCAGTTTAACTTGCGAGTCCACGGTGACCCCATTCTCTTGCGGGCGAACTAACTCGTTTCCAAATGTAGACGTGCATGGTTATTTTTTATTTTAATTTTGAAAAGAGGAGACACAAGAGTTCGGATCAAAATTTGGCGTCGTTGCTGAGGAGTGGTAAAGGCATTGACAAAGTTTATTTGTGTTAAATTTTATGCTTGTTGCATGTATAATTGTTTTTATTTACCATTTTATACGTTGATGTTGTTTGTTGTTGATGCAAGGTCGTAGAAGCCTTAGAGGTGAACTTGCGCCATTTATAAATAACATCGAACAAGTGGGGAGACCAAGAAGACTTTTTTCTTTCCCTGATGGGAATCCTTTCGAAACAATTGAAACCACCATGTCGAACATTCCATCTCATGGCAGCCGAGGAAATGGAGGAAGAAGAGGAGGACAAAGTGGTGGGCGAGGGAGAGGGAAAGACAACCTCCCCTCGTGATCAACAATTCGGCATGCCATCCGACGATGACGTGCAAGATCAGAATCAAGAGCCACAAAACCCTATCCAAAATGAAAACTTACAAATAATGGCTCAAACGGAGAATCACGAGCATAATCGAGATGAAGAACTGAGAGGACCCGAGATCCTTGAAAATAACAACCAACCGACGAATCAACCGGAAAATAATAGGGTACCACAACCTCAAGATGACCGCCGAGTCATGTGTCCAGAAAATCCAATTGATCGAACGCCACAACACTTTCGGAATCGAGAGGAGGCCCAAGCCTTCAATGCTTGGGCAAATCAGGGATTCGAGCACAACCACGTTGGTAATTGCGGGCCCCAGCCCCGAAATAACCAACGAAATCATCATGGATTCAGAAATTGGGAACGAGAGTTGAATCGTTTCCGAAACAGAGAAGAGGAATGACCATACCATGCTCAAAAAAACGAAAAATTCTGAAATGATGAATACGATGATGAAGACTACCGATATTATGAGAATGAGCAGTATCATGAGAATTTAGATGGATACATAGGAGAAGGAAATTTCGGTGGATGAGAAAACTTTTGTGGGGGACGAGGACCACGATATCCAGATGAATTCCCACAAGGATACCTCTTATGCCCAACCATTGGCTAATACAACTCAGCTATAGTCTTAGGCCCCACGGTCCGAGACTATGAATTGAAGTCTAACATTGTCAACCAGTTGCTGACTTTCTATGGCATTCCAAACGAGGACCCGCTCAATTTCTACGCAGCGGTATCGGAATTCCAGTATATGGGTTAAATGAGAATCAGCTCAGAATGAGGTGTTTTCCGAGTAGCTTGAAGGACAAATCCAAACACTGGGTCCTGTCATTGCAACCTAATTCCCTAACTAATTGGGAAATGGTGTTTAAGAAGTTCGTAGGCAGATTTTACTCGGCACAAACGACAGCAAAATTAAGAAGTGAAATCACCAATTTCGAGCAGATGGATGGAGATTCATTCCACAAAGTATGGGAACGCTACAAAGGACTCCTACAAGCATGCCCGCATCACAACAACAATCCCGAAATGGTCAGCAACTATTTCCATGAAGGATTATTGCCAAACTTTAAGCAACAAGTTGACAACAAAACCGACGATTTTGGAGACTTAACCGCAATGGAGGCATGGGATTTATTTGAGGTCTTGGGTGAGAAATCAAGGCAAACGAGTTCCAGGCCAAGAAAAATCGGAGTGAACAAAGTATCGACGTCTAAAGAAGAGAGTAGCAAACTTGAGGAGCTCACGAAACAAGTTGCATTGTTGGCAGGAATGATGACACAAGAGAAGGAAATGACGCAACCGTCACATGAAACTTTTGGGATTTATGAAGCATTTGGGCATGGATCCAACGCGTGTGACGTGACGTTCGATGAAGATGAAGACGAGGAGGTGAACGCCGTGCAAGAATTCCAATACAACAACAAATCGGGTCAAAAGTTCACTAAAACTTACAACTTGTATAATCCAGTTCTCCGAGACCATCCGAACCTTAGGTACAGCCCGGCGAGTCCCAATTACGTACCGGTGCCCAAACAATTGGATCCTCTATACTTGGCACCACAAACAAGAATCAAGGAGGCTCAGGTAACTACAAATCATACCCGAACAAAGGCCAAGGAAACTATCAGCTGCGCTTTCCACAAGGACAAAATAACTATGGCCAACAACAATTCCAAGCTCCACAACAACAACAACATGCTCCACCTCAACTGGATCCCGATTAGGAGTTACGACTCTGGCGACAAAGGAGGGAAACCGAAACCTTACGCAATCGGGAAGAGACTCTACGTACCATCAGATAAAACAAGCTTACAAAGAAACAATTGGATAAACTGGAAATGATGATGGGATAAATCTTCGCGACATTAGAAAAATGTGGACCTGAACCCAGAAAATTGCCCAGTCAACCTGAACAATCGATGGCAATACATGTACTTCGGGAAGGGAAGAAGGTTGATAATTTAATTGGAGAATTGGAGGTGGAAGATTTTAAGAAAGAATCAAGTGTAAAAGAGAAATAAGTGAATGTTGACGTGCCTACGTTGAACGACAAAAAAATGACTTTTTAGGGCATCCATTAGACCAAAAGTCCATACATGCCAGGTTCACTCACCGGAGTTCTTCAACCTAAGGAAGTTAATTCAAGGAAAGAAAGTTCAGCCAATATATCCGGTCGGACAGAGCCAGAATTTGACCGGATTGGAGGACAAAAAGTTTTGTCCAGTCGGATAAAGCCACAGTTCAATCAGAAGGGAGGATTGAAAGTTTTTTCCAATAGGATAAACCCAGAACCCGACCGGATAAGAGGACAAAAGGAAAAATCCGATCGGACAAGAGAGAGTGTTTGGTCGGATGCAAGCCCTGGACAAGGCAATTCAGCGACATCAAGCACAAACGAGTCATCCACGACTCAGTATCATTTCTAAATCGTCTCAAGCTAGCAAAAGAGAGCAAGAAATTCATAGATCTCTACAACATGCTTAAAAATGCGAACGTTAATCTTCCACTATTCGATGTGATCAAAGCTTTGCCGGCTTATGTTAAGTTTTTCAAGGAACTCGCATCAAGTAAGAGAAGGATAGACATGAATGAATGAGTTGTGTTATCCGAAGAAGTAAGTGCAATATGCCATTAGCCACTACCATCGAAATTAAGCGATCCCGAAAGTTTATGCATCACGATAACTCTCGGAGATGGACAAAAAGCACGAGGGATGCTCGACTTAGGTGTAGGCATCAACCTGATGCCCTTCGCCCAAAACAAATAATTTAACCTTGGAGAGATGAATCCAACAAGCTTACGACTTCAACTAGCATATCGTTCAGTGAGATATCCTTTGGGAGTTGTTGAAGATGTTCTGGTGGAATCAAATCATCTAATATAGCCAAGAAGGCCACTGGTGGCATGACACTGTGCCACAGTTTCTTATGTTCATAATGTATTATATTTACATATTCGTCTTCTCTAATGTGTTATTCATGCATTGGATATGGTCAAGTAAAGGATGATGCAGAGAGCGGTGAAGACGAGAAAATGAGAGGAGAATGGTAGTTGTTGGTGCAGCCCAAATGGCCAGTGGTGGTATGACATTGTGCCACTATTATCTTTGTACAAACGTATTATGTTACTTGTTTATCTTATTTAACTTGTCATTCATACATTGAAAATAGCCAAGCTGAGAAGATTGTAGAGAAAGGTAAAGATGGAATAATGAGAGCAAAGTAGACTCAGCTGATGCATCCTAAACAACCACTGATGGTATGATGTCGTGGTTCTATTATCTTTGTGCATAATGTATTGTCGTTACATGTTCATCTTCTCAAAACAAATTCATGTGTTGCAAATGTTGTGATGGAGGAGGTTGAAGATAATGGTAATGACGAGAATATGAGAGCAAAATTCACACAACTGGTGCAAGCGACCGCTGGTGGTATAACATCTTGCCACTATTATCTTTGTAAATAATATTATAGTTATATGTTCATCTTCTCTGATTTGTATTCATGCATAGCAGATATTGTTCCAGAGAAGGGAGAAGAGAATGGTGAGAGACAGGAACAATAAGAGCAAAATCAACTCACTGGTTCATCCCGAACAGGCGCTGATGATATGGTATTGTGCTAGTATTATACTTGTACATAATTTATTTTGGTCAATGTTTGTCTTCATATGTGATATTCATGATTTGTAGGTAGATAAGCTGAGGATAATGCTGAGAACAATGAAGACTGGAATAATGTGAGGAGAGTGGTAGTTGCTGGTGCAGCCCAAACAACCACTGATGGTATGATGTCGTGTCACTATTTTCTTGGTGCAATTGTGGTTACTTGTTCATCTTCTCTAATGTATTATTCATGTGTTGCGGTTGATGCGCGGGAGGAGGATGTAGAGAATGGTGAAAACGGTAACATTGATAAGGGAGTGTTAGCTACTGGTGCAACCCCAATGACCAATGGTGGTATGATGCCATGCCATTATTATCTTTGTAAATAATATATTTTAGTTACATGTTCATTTTCTTTGATAATTTATTCATGCATTCTAGATGATGTGTGGGAGGAGGATGTAGAGAACATAGACAAGAACGGTGAGAGGAGAGTAGTAGTTGCTAGTGCAACCCCAACAACCACTGGTGGTATTTAATTTCTAAAGTATCCTTATCAGTTGTTCATACTTATGGGTATATATATATATATCATATCTTATATATTAATTATGCATTGAATATGGTCATGTTGATGAGAATGGGAAAGTTGGGTTCAACAATGATGTCATCTAGGTGGATAATGCCCGGAAGAATATCGAGGGCGGTGAAACAAAAAAAGAAGGAGAACAAAGTATTTTGTGCTCTACGCCTAGTGATGTTTACTCAATGAATAAAAGTGAAACTGATGGGTTTACTATTTGGGAGTTTTCAAGAATTACGACAGCAACGAGCACAATTTAGAAGAAACTCGATGCTTATGAGAGGTTGAGGAACACTGAAAAGTATGAGGTGAAAGCCCATCATATTCTTGATATGAAGTCATATTTAAAGAAGCCTGGAGGTTCTATGAGACTCCTTAATGAGAAAAGTTTTGATCAGAAGAAGGTTTGGTCGATTTTGTTTTCAATCCTCAATTTAGAGGTGGAAAATAGGGGAGTGATTACCCATTAATTTAATGTTTTTCTTCTTGTCTAAATATTCATGTATTATAAAATATTTCTTCATATTCCAATGTCTATTACAGCATGAAAATGCTTGATGATGGCTTGGCCATGTTAGAGAAATTCATTCTTATAATCTGCAAGGCCGGGGCAAATTCATTTGACAATTTCATTGACAACTGGGCACTCCTTATCAATCGTAAGGACATTTCATCGGGAAGGTTGAATATTTTTTACTTACCCACACCTCTTAGGGAGCTTACATGTTTATTATTATTTCTTTACGTACTTATGGTAGACTTACATAGGCTGATTACATTTACCCGTGCAAGCCCTTGGCATGGAACTCCACGTGCAGCAGGGAGCCATAAAGTTGGATGAAATATTTATACGTCACTCTACTCCCTTGGCGAATGGGTGTAGGCTGCTTCTCTAGTCACAGTGCAACTATGTGAGATATGATTGCATGAAGATTTGACTATTATTTATGAAGTAATTATTTTAAACTTTAAGAAATATCATACAGTTATCTGTTTGTTGGAAGTTCTTCCTTCCTACAAACAGAGCACATTACATCTTGTTCGCAGTTGATATTATAAGGAATATGTTACTTTGTTTGAACAATATGTAGTGATATGATGTGTTTGTAGATTATTCAGACCATTAGGGTCAAGGTGATTGAGGTCTTCTCAGTATGGTATGCACATAATCTCAGGTTTGGTATTAACTTCTGGAGTAGTGAATGGGAGTGGGAGTGCTCAATGTGCCTATGCATCTAGACTAGTCTAATTGTGGTATTTTTATATGCCTATTGATGGAGCATTGGAATAGAAGCATCCTTGAAGTTTATTTTGCTGAGCTCGCAGAAGAATTCATTAATGAAAGCGGAAGAAAAATAGTGGCACGTCTGCTTTTCTAAAAGGAAAAAAGATTGTTAGAAGAAATGTTGCAGTATGTTTCAGAGTGGAAGAATACCAAAGGTAACAAGAGGGAGGATATAATATTATATGGTTGCAAATTCAATGGTGGGATAGTATAGGTGTGAATTACACGGTTCGTATATTTTTGTTATTTGAGTTTAATTTGAGAATTTTAAGCATGACARTCTTTCAAAAACATAAGTGATAGCTCAATCATACACGCACTGACTCGTAACAACTCATTGTGTCCCTACAACTGCTAAACTAATGTGGATAATAACCATGCATTCATATGTTTTTCTTGTCTTGCCTATTTATCATAGATTATAGAAGGACAAGGTAGTTGATGGTGTAAACACTACTGTAGGTGAGGAGACCACCAACGAGAATTATGATTTAGAGGCTTTGGTACATGGGAAGGTTAATGAGTATGTGTGAAATGTCAGAATGAAAAGTGAGAAGATGAAGCTTGGAGGTTCTCAGAAGTTTCTTGATAAACATCGATTTCAGAATGAGGATTTTCTAATCCTATTCACTTTTGATCATCAACTTGGAAAAGTGGTCTATACATCGCCTATTTAGAAGTATTACATGTCTAATTGATTATATATTCATATATTATCATGTGCTTTTTCTTCTAAAGTTTTTAGATATTTTCTAATGGTTGACGATGTCTAGACCAAACTAAGAAGTTATCACCTCATTGGTTGCATGCATAGACATATTTTCCCTCACAATCTCATCTAGTTTAATTTGAGAATTTTAAGCATGACAGTCTTTCAAAAACATAAGTGATAGCTCAATCATACACGTACTGACTCGTAACAATTCATTGTGGCCCTACAACTACTAAACTAATGCGGGATAATAACTATGCATTCATATGTTTTTCTTGTCTTGCCTATTTGTCATAGATTATAGAAGGACAAGGTAGTTGATGGTGTAAACACTACTGTAGGTGAGGAGACCACCAACGGGAATTCCGCTTTAGAGGCTTCGATACATGGGAAGGTTAATGAGCATGTGTGAGATGTCAGAATGAAAAGTGAGAAGATGAAGCTTGGAGGTTCTCAGAAGTTTCTTGATAAACATCGATTTCAGAATGAGGATTTTCTAATCCTATTCACTTTTGATCATAAACTTAGAAAAAGTGGTCTATAAATAATCGCCTATTTAGAAGTATTATATGTCTAATTGATTATGTATTCATATATTATCATGTGCATTTTCTTCTAAAATTTTAAGATATTTTTCTAATGGCTGACGATGTCTAGACCAGACTAAGAATTATCACCTCATTGGTTTCATACATAGACATATTTTCCCTCACAATCTCACAATCTCATCTACACCGGGGGGGGGGGGGGGGGGGGTGTGAGGCACACACTATCAATTGTAATGAAAATTCAACCAAATCTATGAAGAGGTTTTACATCCCTTCTTACATGGGGGTATGTGCATATTTATTTTGGTTTATTTTCATACTTATGGATATTGTAAATAAACTTATTTGGTTAATCTCTACAGATTTTTACCATCGATCAAGCAAGGAATGAAAATATCTTACCCGGTGATGAGGTGATCCGGGATCTTGTATGCAAAAATTCAGATTGCTATCGTTTGTGTCACGGGAGCATGTCATTTACCCCTTCACAACTCAACTATATGAGATTAGATAGCATTACTGATCTTTTGACATTTTGTACAACAATAATTTCATGCTCAGATTAACCATTTTTTCATAGTCTGTTTGTTGGTAGCTCTTACTTCCTACACTTACAAAGGGGCATTTCATCTTGTACGTAGTTGGTATTACAAGTAAATAATTTTTGGAACAGCATAAAATCCTATTACAAAGACAACTTTGAAGGTGTTTACTAAGCACTTAGAGATATGGTGATTAAGTACTTCACCTTATAGTATACATCTCACTATGGGAGTGGTGTCGACTTTGAGAGTTTCGAATGAAAGAAGCCCTTCATGCCTCAGCAGCCGGACACTAACAGTTATGTATTTTATTTATGCTTGTTTATGGAGCATTGGGTGGGCACAATCCGTAAATCCTATATCACCGAGTAAGAAGTTTATAAGGTTCATCAACAAAGCCAAAAAAAATGTTATCTCGTTTAATTTTCCCAAAAGAGAACAAATTGTTGCCTCAAATGTTAACAAGTGTTGCAGAGTGGTGGAGATTGAAAATAAAAAAATGCAAATGCAATATCAACATTGGTAGAGCTTGACAATCGAGAGCTCAAAAGCGTGGGCTGGGTTTCATATTGTCTTGAGTGAATCTGTATAGTTTTTTATGAGAACAACTCATCTTATGGAAGATGTTTATTTTTTTAGGTATTTTATGTACTGAACATTGTCTTTAGATTTATTTTAGCATCCTCTAATTCACACTTACGTTAAATAATTTCGAAATGAAATACTATATTGGAATAAGTTGCACCAATCCTAAATGATTTTGAAACAAAGACTGAGTTCCAGCAACCAGCCATGTGACCACCTAAAAACACAAAATAAACTAGCCATATAATAAAGAGAATAATGAATATGTCAGACAAAAAACAAAATCCATTCAAAATAGGTTGTGTGAATCATTGTAAAGAAAACGCAAGGACTGTGTTCTAGCAACCGACAATATGAGTCCCAAAATATAAAAACAAAATAAAGAAGCTACAAAAAAATGAGAATAATTATGGACGATAAGGCATATAATTCATACAAAATAAGTTGCATGAATCTTAAAAAATGAAAATACAAGGACTAAGTTACAATTACTGATAATGTGACTCCCAACACTAGATTGCATGAATTCAACAGTCTAAACAAAGACTAAGTTCTAGTAACGGCTTAACTCCCCCAAAATAAAAAAGTTGCTCAAATCCTTTAAAGACAACATAGGCCTAAGTAATATCAAAGACTTTCGTTACCAAAATAAGCAAAAATAAGCACATTACCACGATAACGATGATAATAACAATGCATGGCAATAAACCATAAGCCATTCAAATCTAGTTGCTAAAATCTAAAAAATTAATGTTGCTCCGAGTCCCAACAACAACAATACTCTCAACTTGTCTCCTTCCACCAACATTACAAGTTCTATTGTTATATCCATTTCATCTTTGATTTCTATTTCCATTTCAATTTGACTTCCATTTACATTTCTATTTCGATGTTGAACATGTTATATTAGCCTCCCAAGGCTGATAACACGTACAGGTTCCAAAATAGGTTCGCCTTATATGGAAGGGTCATCAGATGTTTCTTCCAAATAAATAAAGGGACTGAAGGGTGGCATGCCGCGCAGCTCATCCCTTAATTCAATACATCTCTATTTAATAAGTTCCATTTTTATAGAGTCACCTAAAGCAGCATCAGCGCACTTGATGAAATAGTTTTCAATTTCTTGGTAGGATTTGTACTCTTCTGTCATGTGCGTGTAATCTCTAACAAAGAAAATACTACAATGGGATCATGTAGAAATCTTTTCTTATATTTTACGTACCAGATATGTACATATTTATGTGCGCTTTGCATATAACTTTGTATCTTGTTTTGTGTGATATAGTTGGGTTTAAGTCATATTTTATCTTGTTCTTCTTTGTTTCACATTTTTGTATCTTGTGTCGAATTATTAGTGTCTTTGTATTTTTTTCGTATTTTTGTAGATATTTATGTTAGTTTGGTTTTTCTTAGGACGGTAGAGCGAGCCCTAGTGCGTTCCCGAGGATCACAACCAGCTCAATTCGATGAAAACACAACCTAAACCATGAAGCACAACCATCAATTGATGCGTCATTTATGGGCAATCAATGCGCCCTTTCTGCCCATATCGATGGCATCAGTTGATTGATTTATCGAGGGCTCTCTACAACTATCAATTGAAATGCAATCGATAGGCCATCGACGCATGGCATTTTCCCACAGTCAACTACCAACATCGAATGATACCTAATCGATGGAAGAGACCGTCAATTAACAGAAGACCATTTTTTCAACAATTTATGTCAAAATTACCATTTTACCCCCATTATTCACTCCTATATATATTCTTACACTTCTCGGCTGAAGAGGGGACATTTGGGCTACATTTTGACTTACAACATTTCCTCACTAAACCTTATCCCCTTTCCCTCTTATCTTCTTCAAGCATAAACCTCTAAACCCTCTCTTGTTTTCTTATATTTTTATTACTTTAGCTTGTAAACTGGTAGTCAAATTGAGTGGAGAGGCTTATTACATTATGGTGATTATGTAACTCCTTAGCTTTTGAGACTAGACGAACATTGCTATTAAGGGTAACTTTTAATTCATGTTATGTTGCTCTTGTTTGGTAGAATGTATGAATATTGAGACTATTGACTCTCTTGTGTAATTGTAGCTTGGATGTTAAGTTTTCATGTATTGTTATAAAGTTTTTCTTTCTCCTCCATTGTTAATTTCTCGTTCTTGTTTTCAAGCTTTTTTTTCCCTACATAGTTAGGAAAGTAAATAGTGAAAGTCAAATGGTTTTTTCTTTTAAGTTAGTCAATTTCATGTACTTGGTTTCTAAGTTAGTCTAGATTCTTGTTAGGAATTGCTCAAGCTTTGCTGTAGTTTCTTTGACTTTCCTGTTGTCTTTTGAATGTTATTTTCCCTCCATGACTTGTTTCATCTTATTTATTCTTGACTTATGAACTCACAAATCTCACTAGCTTAATGTTTTCAATTTCTAAATTTCAAGCTCAATATTCTTTGTGATTTTCATGATAGTATCTTTATTTATATTTTCCAATTTTTTTTATATAATTTAATTGTATATTAAGATTCCTTAGCATGATAAACCAAAAACCAACTAAATTTGATCGTGTGTTTATTTTAATTCCGTGAAAACAAATATCTTACTTTTGATTGATGTTCCTCGTGAGATACGACTTGTGTCACCTCATCACACTATGATCGCCCCGTTCTCTTGTGGGCTATCACTTCAAGATTTAGCACCGTTGTTAGAGAATATCAAAGGATTTAAGACATTTGTTCGCGTGTAGTAGTTAGTTTAGTTTAATTTTCTCTCGAACCGATATATTTCATTTGTTTGTTGAGTCTATGCAACGGAGACGAGCACTTAGTAGAGATCTTGCTCTTTTCATCAATAATATTAACCGAGTTAACCGTATGAGATATGCACATGGAGGAATCGTAAACAAAATTCCTCAACCAGAACCAATAGATGAGCTTGAGACGCCAATGGCTCATACCCAAGTCAATCCAAACTTGCTCGATGATCAAAACGAACAAGCCTATCATGACGCTCCACCACCATTCATGAACCTAAACCCTCACGATGCGCAAATGTCGTATACCTACCCCAACAATCTAAACATAGACATTCCTCCCAACACTCAAGTACTCTACGCCAGTCATAACCATGGTCCTCACGATGCTCCACCTTAAAATCTAGATCCATGAGCACCTCACCCGCACTACCATCAAGTTCCTCACGATCCACAACAACCATACTTTCCACTAGCTCATTAAAAATTCCGGGGCTATATGCATCAAAACGGGAACTACCATCATCAAGAACCCCGTCCAACTTGTATGTAAGAGTTTCTCATCTAGTGATCATCCTGTCCACGTCATGCATTCATTTGGGCCCCACAACTCGAGATTATGATCTTAAGGCGATTCACTTCAATCAGTTGCCTTCTTTATATGGGCTACCAAATGAAGACTCTCTCAAATACATTCGAGAGTTCTACTCTGTCATCTAAACATTGCCCTTTCAAGGACTTAACGAAGACCAGCTCAAGATGTGATGTTTTCTTTACACCTTGAAGGTTCTAGGCAAGACATGGCTCATGTCTTTAACGCCTAACTCTCTTACCAGTTGGGACATGGTCTATGATTACTTTATGATCAAGTACTACTCTAATTAATCAATAGCTCAAATTCGGGTGAAGATCACCTCATTTAGTCAAATGGAGGGAGAACCGTTACACGAGGATTAAGAGAGTTTCAAGGGACTTCTTACTCAATGCCCACATCATCTTTATCCGCTCGAGCTAATCAACCATTTTTTCTATGATAGACTTGGTCTCACGTTTCAATACATGGTTGATAATACCGCCGATGGAGATGTCGGGTCCTGAATGACACAAGAAGTTTACGATGTCTTTGAGTCCATAAGTTATAGTTTGTAAAAAAAAGAGTGCGTGTTTAAGAAGATAATCATTCATGAAGTAACATTCTCGCATACCTCTCATGAAGATACGAAGAGAAGTGTCGAGTTGACGAGACAAGTGGCCTCCTTGCAAACCCAAAATACACTCCTCTCTCAAAGTGTACCTCAATCACCACCTCCTAACAAGACGTGTGGGATTCTCGGTGTCTATGGTAATGGAGACAACCTTTGTCAATCCACGTTTGAGCCACCCGAGGAGTTTGAGGTGAAAAGTCATGTGGTTCAAGGTTATCAAGCAAATCAAGTCGGGATGAGCTACAAATTGAACTAAACTGGTCAAAGGTATCAAAACCATTTTCCTCATAACAATAACCTGTACTCACAAACATATAATCCTAGTTGTAGGAATCATCCAAACTTCTTGTGGTCGAACAACTTCAATAGAGGCAACTAATTTTCAAGTCCTCAAAAACAAAGTAACTGTGACCCTCAACAATCCTACCAACAACAACAAAGGGGGTAAATTTCTTTCAAAAACTAGCAATCATTCTAGCTGGAGCAATAACTCAAGTTCCTTTTAAAGAGGCCCCACTAGCTTAAGCTTCTGCTTTGCCTTCTCTCGATGAAACGTTGCCAACACTTAATCAAATCATGCAATGCTCCGAAAAGAAGATGGATAGACTTGAAACTATGATTGGCTAACTTGATAATCAAGTAGGGAAGAAAAAGTTGGGAAAGTTGCCAAGTCAACCGGTACAAATCCAATCCATCACCATTTTATGAAGTAGGAAAGTTGTCGGCAACAACATCTCATCACTCAAGGATGATTCTACCTCTCCACCGCCCATTTGAGGTGTTGACAAAAACCTAACCGTTCCATTAATCACTTCCATCCAAGACCCACCCCCCAGAGGACAAAAGAGTAAGGCTACCGAGCTGACCGAGGTTCTCTAGAAATCTTCAAGCCTATACCGGCCTCCAATCCCCTACCCGAGTCGACTACTTCCGGTTAAGCAAGATAAGAAATTCCTTGATCCTTACAATATGCCTTATAATGTTAACGTGAATTTGCCCCTGTTAGATGTTATTAGAAACGTGCCCGTTTATGCTAAATCTTTCAAATAACTTTCATCAAATAAGCATCATTTGCGAATAACAAGAAAGTAAGATTTTTAAATGAGGCTAGTGTTATCTATAATAATCCCCTCCCCCTGAAGAAAGTGGTCCTGGGAGTTTTTAGATAAATATCACTTTGGTGAACGGAAATAAAGCTCGGGGGGATGCTTGGCCTTGTGGCGGGAGTCAACTAGATGTTATTTTCTATTTTTGAGCAATTAGAGCTGGGTGATCTTAAGGAGAATAGGATGTGTTTGCAACTTCCTGATCACTCACTTAGATTCTTGAAAGAGGTGATTGGGGAGGTTTTGGTGCAAGTAGGAGGCCTCGTATTTCCTGTGGATTTTGTAATCCTTGATGTTGGAGAAGTGAGCAATGAGGGCATGAGAAAACTCTATTGTTGGGACGTTCATTTATGGCCACCACGTACACATTGATTAATGTGAAGAATGACAGTGTAATTCTCTAGGTTTTAGATATGACAAGTTTTACTCTCAATAACGTGCACTAGACCCCCTCTTCCACTCTCAATTCCGAATGTTCCCTTTATCGACCCCATCACCCCCTTAGAGCAAGAAAATATCAAAGAAAAGTCGACGACCCATACATACAGTTCTAATGATGATGTATCTTGGATCACTAAAATAAAGGAGTGGGAGAACCTAATTTGGAGGTGGTATTCAATATTCACGAGATAAGGCGTGAGAAACCCCAACCCCGAATGGAAGTTAAGCTTTGACCGAGTCATCTCAAGTATGAGTTTCTTGACGAGGGCAGAAACAGGACCAGTCTTAACCTTGGTGAGTAGATGGATGAAGATGAGGAGGAAGAGTCTCATGAGTGTTTCGGAATACGCGAAGAAGAGGTGAAGCTTCATTATGATAAGAAGCTCATTTCCAAGAGCCTCGAAACGAGGGCGCAAATTTTACTCGATAACCCCCATCACCATGATTATCCCGGGAAGCTCAAATCAAGATGGAGTGTCCATTTATAATTGAAGAGGTGATGCCATATAAAACAGTTAGGTTAGTGAATATGAAGATCCAAGAACGTCTCCATGTGCACAACCATGGCGTTTAACCGAACTCGTATGGATTGATGCTAATGCAAGTTATGGAGTTTGTCATTCTCGAAGACCCCCTATACATTGCTTAAACGACATGATTTCATCAATATAGAAAAATTAAACAAGCACTTCTTTGTAGTCAACCCAAGAGTTTCGTATCCTTATTACTAAATATTTTGAATCTTGTATATTTATCTTTTAACTCTTCATTTCTCTTTAGATTTTTAATTTTTTTTATTTGTGTTATGGGAAGTATTTTGTCAAGGTTGGGTTGCCGTTTATCCATACCCGGGGACTATTTTCAAAGAATTAAACATTTTTCTCAAGAAATAGCGATAAAAGGAGTGAAAATGAGGGCCCATTGATGCCCCATCAATCAACGCTAGGTCGAAAAGATTTTACCTGTTTATCGATTGCCTATCGATCCTCTATTGATCAACGCAGGCCTTTGTTGATCGGCGTTGGATGTAAATGAATAGTTTGTTCTTCCCATCAATTACATATGGATTGCTGCATGATCAACTGGCTTACCTTGGACTGGTTTGACCCAACCCGCGCCTACTCAGCAAAGTGGTCTTACCCGACCCATTGACCCTACCCGATCCATGGATGCTGGGAGACCTTTATAAAGAAAGTGCGTCCCTCTTCCACATACAAACACAAAGAATACCATTGTTTTCTTACTCTCTCCTGCACTTAACCCTCTTGCCACGTCCAACAACTCCGATCATCAACCATATCCAGTACTCCGACCACCATCCACCTCTAGTAATCTCTATCTTTACACCCTCCTTTGATAAAATCCCGTTCAAATTCCCATAACAAACGACTTGATCCTGAGCCCCCAGATATGGTGGATCATCAGTTTCTCATGACGATGACAGTAAGCCCGAAGATGGCCTAAACACCAGTTTGGGCCCGTGCCAAGGTTAGGACCAATTCTTCGAGAAGAATCGAGAATTTTAATGGAGGATGCTTGAGAAGCTCCAACTCGTCAACGAAAAATAGATGACAAACATCAAAGCAATCGTCGAAGTTTTGGGAAGCTTAAAGCTCGTCTCTCCCAACTCGAGGGTCGCTTGGACCACTCATCCTCCTCTCATGTGGCCGCTACCTATTCAGAGATGGATGACGATGACGATCCTACCTAGCAGCATATACTTTTGTTTTATTTCGATGAGAATATATCCTTTTATTTTATTTATTTAACTAAAACAAACAAAAATAAATTTATAAAGTTTTCAAAAATTCCAAAAAAAAACTTTTGTGCATTTTGGTGATCTTCGAGTCTTTTACTCTTTTTTATTTATCATTTTCATATAAAATAAAATTAATTTAATATCAAAGAAATAATTTTTGTTTGTACATTTTGATGCCTTTCTTTTATGTTAGAGTCTTATTTTGTCATTTTATGTCATTTTTCTCACTTACCCATTTTTTAGGTTTCTCTCGCCTCGGTCATTTATTGGATGTCACTTCACTCTCGACTCTTCACCTCAAGTATGACTATAGGGGCGTATCTCTCTCCCTTCACTTTTATCTTGTTTCGTCTTGTTTTATGCGCAATGTGGACATTAATTTGGCTGGGGTGGTGGGGTGGGGTGGGGTTGGTCCATGTTTATAATTCTCTTATGCTTGCTTACGTGTGATAATGATTGAGTCGTGATGTGTTGAACCTTGGCAAAGTGACGTTATTTTGTTATTTTGGATAGATTGTTTAGACTTTTATTTGGCACTATTATAATTGTGGGGCATGAAGTTTAGGAATCTTATGTAAGTGCAGTAGCCTCTTACGTCATGGAGTTCTTTAAAAAAAAGTGAATATATTTTACTAGACTTGTTCCTGTTTGTCCTATATAGGATTATTTGTAATTTTTCTTTTTATTTTTGGAGATGCCAAACTCCACTCCTCACACGAAATAGAGAAAATTATAAGTTGCAATTAGAAATGAGTTTCGGAGTCAAAAAGACATCCATTTTTGATTATGATATAATTACATGTTCGTTAAGTACATCATCAATTGGGTACTCAATAAAAAAGTCAAAATCAAAAATGAGAAAAAAAAAAGTACAAGAGGAGAAATCATTGTACAAGTGATATGTATATAAATAGGTCGTGCAACCCATGTACGTATTTTTTATTATTATTTTCTAGAGAATTTTGTAAAGAGATGCATAGATGACAGGACAATTAAAATGTCGGGTTAGTGGTTTAGAGCACAAATAGACCTTAACTGGTGCATAGATGAGAGACTTGCATGAAGGGCAACTTATCGTATTATTCGTATGGATTAGGGTCTAAACCTCTTATCTCAAAATTTTTTAGATGTCCTTCACTTTTGGTTTTGAGTGACTAAATACATTATTCCTCTATTCATTTGTGTGCATTAGTTTT
Source organism: Phtheirospermum japonicum (assembly GCA_014905375.1). NCBI lineage: Eukaryota > Viridiplantae > Streptophyta > Magnoliopsida > Lamiales > Orobanchaceae > Phtheirospermum > Phtheirospermum japonicum. Next base: position 800,790 of record BMAC01000758.1, read on the forward strand.
AGATTCATCGGGAGATTTGATTTTTTTTATCTATGTCTAGGCTCGGTTTTGCTTGAGGACAAGAAAAAATCTAACTGTGGGGGAGTTGATTTGTACATATTTGTGTGTATTTTTCATATACTTTCGTGTCTTTTTTTTGTGTGCTTTACTTGGGTTTGAGTCATGTTTTGTCTTGTTTTTCTTTGTTTTGCATTTTTAACTTGTGTTGACTTATTAGTGTTTTTCGTATTTTTCTCGTATTTTTGTGGATATTTATGTTAGTTTAGCTTTTCTTGGTTTTAGGACAGCCGGCGGGCCCTAGCGCATTCTCGAGGATCACAACAAGCTTGGTTCGACAAAAATACGACCCAGACCCACGAAGCATAGTCATCGATCAATGCACCATCGATGGACCCTTCTTGCCCGTGTCAACAACATGAGTTGGTCGATTTTCCTAAGACTCCCCGCAACCTTGGATCGACACCTAATCGACGATGGAGACATCGATCAATGGTTGATTGAAGGAAGGCCATTTTTGTCAAAATTACCATTTTGCACCCATTATTCTCTCCTATATATATTCTTACAGTTCTCAGTTGAAAAGGGGACTTTTGGGCTACATATTGAGTTAGAACATTTTCTCACAAAACCTTATCCCTTTTCCCTCTCATCTTCTTCAAGCATAAACTTCTGAACCCTCTCTTGCTTTCTTATTTTTTACGACTTTCTCTCATAAACTAGTAGCCAATTTGAGTGGAGAAACTTATTACGTTGTTTTGATTTTATAACTCCTTAGCATTTGATACTTGAAGAACATTGCTTTTTAGGGTAATTTTTAATTCATGCTCTATTGCTCTTATTTTGTGGAATGTATGAATGTTGAAACTATTGACTCTCTTTTGTAATTGTAGCTTCAATGTTTTTTGTTTTCAGGTGTTGTTAATAAGATTTCCCTTTCTCCTCCATTATTGAGTTCTTGTTCTAGTTTTCAATCTTTTTTCCCTATTTGCCATAGTTAGGAAAGTAGGTAGTGAAAGGAAAATATGTTTTTCTAAGTTAGTCAATTTCATGTACTTGGTTGCTAATGTAATCTAGATTCTTTTTAGGAATTGTTCAAGCTTTGTTGTAGTTTCTTTGACTTTCTTGTTGTCTTTTGAATGCTCTTTTATCTCCATGCCTTGTTTTATCTTATTTGTTCTTAATTTACGAACTCATGAATTTCACTAGCTTAATATTTTCAATTTATAACTTTCAAGCTTAATACTATTTGTGATTTTCATGATTGTATCTTGCTTTACATTTTATAATCTTTTTGTAGTTTGAGATTCCTTAACTTGATAAACCAAACACTAACTAAAATTGGTTGTGTGATTATTGTAATTGTGTGAAAATGAACATCTTATTTTCGATTGCCATTCCTTGTGATACAACTTGAGTCACCTCACTGCACTACGATCAACCCCTTTCTCTTATGGGCAATCATCAAATGATTTGTAAAAATAGTGCGTTTGAGACCACTTCAGTACCCGTTGAATAGCTTCTGACCAAACACTGTTAGAACATGGCAGCAGAGTATGCCCTCGTTCTCGAACTTCTTGAAGTTTTATTCCAAGTATGTGCTCAACAAAGTAATTGAACTACTTGTAGTTTGAAGTCTCTCGGACAGTGAACCTTTCAAATCAGACTTGGACATCCTCTTGATTAATAACATGGAAGTGCATCAACATCATACACTCATTGCGGAGTATTTTGTAGATTGCATCAGTGTATGCATTTTTATATTGCACCTCCCATTCATATTGTGTCACTTTCCTAAAGGTCTTTGCCTTTGAATCGTAGTCCTTCTCGAACTTAACACCAACTTTCACGAATACAGCTAGTTCATATTGTTTGAGAAAGGATGACATGGCATGGAAATATTTGACTTCAGAATCATAATAGGTGTGCATGCCCTCGCTCCTTTGTGTTAAACATGTGCCATCCCAGAAAATGTTGGTCGAGTACGTCGGAACCTAATGTTCTTGGCACTCATAAAAATTTACAAGACATCTATTTCTCTCAACTCAGTACTTATCTACAAATTCTAACCACCTATTTTTAAAATATTTCAATTGACATAATTTTTAAATGATAGGCCTGAATTCAGCTCTGGCGTGCTCTTTATCAGGAAATCCCTTGAACTTCTCTTTTAACTTCCACATTATATGCAAGAAACACCAACGAGGACTCGACAAAGGCATTACATCCCTCAATGCAATCTTTATGATGTCCGTTTGATTGTTCATGACACACGTAGATTGAATATCGTTATTACTTCAATCCAATTTTTTAAGAACCATTTCAAAGACTTTATATCTTCACTCGATAGTAAAAAACACCCTAAGAGGATTGACTTTTGGTGTTGATTGATCCCGGTTACTTATTGTCATGTTGTGTTTATTAATGAGGTAGGTTGTGTCATAGCACAATATATCATGAAAGTCCCAGTATGCTACTTTTTCTAGAGGGTGAATCCATATCATATTAAGTAACCAACCATGATCATCAATGTCCATCAAATAAAAAATGTTTTGATGAGTGCACTGCAGCCTTAAAAAGGTACTTCTCATAGCATCGACATCTCCATCGCATAGCCTCGACTTTCTTGCCTTTTGAACGTGATTACTCACTCCTCTAGGATGGGATGGAAAATTCTCAGGACCTCCAGTTTCAACCTGAGCCAGTTAAATACTTTTAAATGTTTGTGTCCTTTGGATATCATGAGCCTCAAACTTTCTCTTCAAGTGGGAAGACACACTTCTGTAACAAGGCATAAAAATCGAGTTGTTTGGTAATAATTCATGATTTTATTTTTCATTCATTTTCATGATCTTCCATGTGTCACCATCTGTCTTTAAAGCATTTAGATTTTCCTTGTGATCACATTTTTTGATTTTTTTTTTTTTTTGCGCCTTTTAGTATGAGGCTTCTATATGATGTATATAAAACGTGCTTTGATCATTCGTACCTGACAACAACATCAAATCATTTTTGATGTCCATACTTCATGTAAACTCCATAAACACTCTCTTCACTTCCATAAGACATGCATGGGACTAATAATTTAAAACATATTAAATAAATCACATAAATTATTATATATGTTGCATACTTATAAATAGTGACAATAAATAGTTGTAGTTGTGAACAAACCATAGGCACTTGTGTTTCTCATATTTTTCACAAGCAAACAAAAATAGTTATGGTTACAAAAAGAACCAGGTGTTGTAGAGTTTTGCATAGTTCTCAATAGGAAAATTATAATAAACTATGATCGTGAGCAACTTTAACTAAACAAAAATAATCCTATTATATATTAATACGATAGATATTGAATGCATGGTTTTGGGTAGAAACAAATAATAGTTATTGTCGTTAGAAACTTGAGATATATAAAAAAAAATCATGATATATTTTAATACGATAGACAGTGTGTGCATAATTCTTAATAGGAACCAATAATAGTTGTGGTCATGAGAAACTACACATATATAAAAAGAATCCCAGTATGTTTTAATACGAGACAGTGCGTGCATAGTTCTCAACAGGAACCAATAATAGTTGTAGTCGTGAACAACTACGAATATATAAATATAATCCTTGTATATTCTAATACGATAGATTGTGCGTGCATAGTTCTCAGTAGGAACCAATAATACTTATGATCATTAACAACTACAATAATTATACGACTAAGATATAATGGACCTACTTAGTCGAGGATGTCGATCGTCATTATCCTTTACCACTGCTTCATCACCTGAGAACGATAGAATGTGGGATCTTTTAACCTCCGGCACATCGAATTCATCTTCTGTCTTTCCATCTAAGCTAACTTCCCAATCATGAGCAGCCATACTTGGTTTCAATGTGTAGTAAAAGGTTTCAGTGTTTTTTCTTCTTTGATTAGACTATAATGGTGAATAAATATTTTTTCTTCGATTTCTTTCTTGTGGTCACGTTTTACAAAAAGCTTGAATACAAAGGAAGTAGATACATTGGGAATATGGAAAAAACGATGTGATGATTGATGTGCATTTATTTCACATTTTGCCACCTAAAGTTAATGTTATGGAGCCAAAACTAAAGAAGGATATTTTTGTCATTCCACATTATATTTTTTATTCATTTTTATGTGTGTGGCGGTGCCACAGTTTGGACATGTAGCACGTTCCTTTTTAATTTATCCAATGATCTCGGTAATAAATAACATTTATTTACTTCTCTATCGCTTTCAAGAATTACATATTGATTTAGCGTAAAAAAAAGGAAAAAAGAATTACATATTGATTTATCAAATCTTATATACTTTCGTTTTGGGCATAATATAAATATATCGGGAAACTTTGTATTATAAATTAGAAGTGAGCATGGTCTGGTTTGGTTCGAGAATTTAAAAATATCAAAATCATTCTCTTTTTTTTTTTTGATACGATTCGATTCATAGAAAAATCAAAGTCAACGGTTCTTTTTGAATTCCGCTAATGTTCACTTTGGATTTTCGGATAATCTCCATTTACATTCAAATTAAAATTACTAGATTGTTGTGAATTTTAACTTTTACTTGTTAGTTGATGGTTTATTAAAATACAAAACTAATAAAAATAGTATTTTACTTATTAAATTATCGAATATGAGTAATACAATTATAAATCGTATCTAGTATCATTTATCGGTTAGATACAAAGATTTTAACGAGATTAGGTCCGTAAAAGAAATTCAGAACAATGCGGTTCTTAAATTGATCAGCGATAAACAATTTTTTTTTTCGATTTTGATACCATTTGATACGATTTTTAATACAATTCAGATATTTTGAAACCTCATGTCCAACCCTATTAGAAGTCCATCTATTAAATTGACTTTTCAAAAGAAGTAATTCAAAAATATATTTACAATAAATATTAAATATTTAATAAAAATATATTAGAAATCTATTCAACAAAAGTACATAAAATTCAAAAGTAACTTATTCCAAAAATACATTTATAAATAATCACCAAAAGACAGTTATTTCTTGTTCTTTTTTAAGTGGACTTTTAAGCCAAATCAAATGAGTTACCAAACATGTATATAGTCTTTTGATTTTTAAATATCATCCAAGGGTATTCTTTTTCTAACACCCAACAAATTACATCATTGATGTTGTAAGCTTCAAGTTTTTTCCAACACTATTTAACATTAGCTGATGTGTCTTTCTTCCTCTCTCTCTCTCTGCTCTCCATTTTCATTTCTCACTCGGTGTGCACCTTCTTCAACCCTTTCCAAAACGCACAGCACACACACAAACCTCTCAGATCTTCATTCCTTGGTTATAAAAAAATATATAATTTTTTTTATAAAAAAGAAAATACCTATAACCTGAAAAAAAACAGAACTCAAAAATGGAACCCAATTATACGGTACCATTTCTAGACCTGAACCTATACCCAGACCCGCCGACTACCCCCACCTTCATCTCTCCCAAAATCGAACCAAAACTCGAACCCTTAGACGAACCGCCGCCGCCACCGCCACCGTCCCTCCTTTTCTCCGACATCTCTCCCGCCACCGCCCCCGGCCGTTCTTCCTCCAAAGACGATGGCATATACTCCGAATTCCACCGCCTCTCCGAGCTCTTCCAATCCTCCGTTTCCCAGAAATACGTCGATGCTGCAACCCTTCCCGAATCCGACCCGGATTCGCGGGCAATTGTCCCTGTCCCCAACCCGGAAACGCAATTATCCGAAGTCGCCGCCGCCGCGACACGCGGCGTCCGGAAGTACCAAACCCGCTCCTCCGAGCTGGTCCGGGTCACGGATCTCAAGCCCAACGACGACCGCTACTTCCGCGACCTAATTCGAAAATCCCGGATGCTGTTCGACTCGCTGCGCGTGTTCTCAATCGCCGAGGACGAGAAGCAGATGGAAATGACAACGATGGGCCACCACCGCAAAACCAGAGGTGACTTAAAGGCCTCGGCTTTCATGCGCCACAATGGTCTGTGGTTGAACCGGGACAAACGGATCGTGGGCGATATCCCGGGCGTCTCGATTGGTGACGTGTTCTTCTTCAGGATGGAGCTCTGCGTGGTCGGACTCCACGGCCAGCCTCAGGCTGGGATCGATTACGTCCCTGCCAGCCAGAGCTCAAACGGCGAGCCCATCGCCACCAGCGTTATAGTCTCTGGCGGTTACGAGGATGACGAGGACGCAGGGGATGTGATAGTTTACACGGGCCACGGCGGGCAGGACAAACACAACAGGCAGGCTTTGCACCAGAAATTGGAATGTGGGAACTTGGCGCTCGAGAGGAGTATGCATTACGGGGTTGAGGTAAGAGTTATCCGCGGTTTTAAATACGAAGGTAGCATTAGCGGCAAAGTATATGTCTATGATGGGTTGTATAGGATTACCGAGACTTGGTTCGATGTGGGGAAATCGGGTTTTGGTGTATTCAAGTTTAAGCTCGTTAGGATTGAGAATCAGCCAGAGATGGGGAGTGTCGTGATGAGATTCGCGCAGAGCTTAAGGGCACGACCCTTAGAAGTACGGCCGAAAGGATATGTCACGCTCGATATGTCACAGAAAAAAGAGAACTATCCGGTTTTTTTCTACAATGATATCGATGGGGATCACGATCCTCTTTATCACGAGTATCTTATCACCACCGTTTTTCCTCCCTACGTCTATCACTCCGGGAGTAGCTCTGGGTGTGAATGTGTAAGTGGGTGTATGAACGATTGCCTCTGTGCGACGAGAAACGGAGGTGAGTTCGCATACGACGTGCATGGTATTCTATTGAGGGGGAAACCATTGGTTTTCGAGTGTGGGCCCCACTGCCGTTGCTCGCCTACTTGTCGAAACCGCGTGACGCAAAAGGGAATCAGGCATCGGTTTGAAGTGTTCAGGTCGAGGGAGACTGGGTGGGGTGTGAGGTCATTGGACTTGATCCAGGCAGGGTCGTTCATCTGTGAGTATGCTGGAGTTGTGCTCACGCGCGAGCAAGCGCAGTTGTTCACGATGAATGGGGATAATTTGATTTACCCGAGTCGTTTTACTGAGAGATGGAAAGAATGGGGTGATTTGTCGCAAATATTCTCGGATTATGTTTGCCCGGCGTATCCGTCGATCCCTCCTTTGGATTTTGCTATGGATGTGTCGAGGATGAGGAATGTGGCTTGCTATATTAGCCACAGTTCGATCCCGAATGTTTTCGTGCAGCTTGTGTTGTACGATCACAACAATATATCTTTTCCTCATCTCATGCTGTTTGCTTTGGAGAATATCCCACCAATGAGGGAGCTTTGTTTGGATTATGGGGTGGCTGATGATTGTATGGGGAAAATGGCTATCTGTAATTCTTCTTGACGCGATTTTGAATATATGCTGAATGGCCTTTTTGGTCCTTTGTGTGCTAAGGTACATTGATTATTTTTATTTTTATTTTTATTTTTTGTCGTGAATCAATTTGCCTTTTGATTTCCACGAGTTTGAGTGGACAATGATGAGATGGTATTTGGCAAAAATGATTTTTAGGTACTCTTATCAGGTATAAATGTCGATTAGGTCATTCTAGGCAAGAGGAAAAATTAACAGAGGGTGTAGGATTTTAATGAGGAAAATAAAAGGAAAATGGAGGAAAACATTGAAGAAAGTTCTGTTATGACTGCAATATACTTTAGAGATCCTTGTTTCTTTATCCAGAGAGTGGCTTGTGCTCTTGATTTCATTGCATCACATTTTAATGTTTTATTATCACATCAAGAATTGTAAACTGTGCTATATTCACACCCCAGTTTTTGGGAGGTAAGCTTAACATTAGGAAAGTTCTCTGTGATTTATTTGCTTAACATGGTGTGTATGAGGTTCTACATTTGTTAGTGAACCTGAAATGTTTTTATTTTACCAGTAAAGAGGATTCATCTTCATTGTTTGTTATTTGACATTGGCTGCCCTTCTAGTTCTATGAAGTAGTTGACTAAAAATCATGCCAGATAAATCTTCTGTGAGTTCTTGATTACCTTGCATATGACTATTTATTTATTTATTTTTAACTTTTGCTTACTTGCCATAATTGATAGTGAATTAAGTTGTTATACAAGTTATTTTCTGCTCATTATGTATTTCTACTCACTCTAGCTAATAAACTAGCATAAATTTGCGTATGTGGGCCACTGTCTTTCTTTCTAAAGGCTGATGAAATTTTCCTTAACATATTCTATTACTAACTGTGATTTAGTTACTTGAGTTTTTTAACTCCTGTCCAGCTTGCCTCCTGTGAAACTTGTTATACTTTTAGGTTAATGCTATTACGATATTCTTGCTTTGGGACTATGTTCTCTTGCCCCTGGTAAAGCTTTTCTGTGCCATGCATTGAATTAAGATTGTATTTTTGTGTTTCATGAATGCTGCCTACATGGCTTAGTAAGAAGGTATAATAGTAATGGGTATCATTATTGGAGTAGTGGTCGAGTTTTTGGTTGTGTGTTTTTAAAGTAATTAGTTGGACAACTTCTAAAAGGTAATCCTTTATTTAAAAATAATGAGTTGGACAACTTCCAAACAGTAACGCTGTAATTCCTAAACCAAAATATTTAATTTTTCTTTGCCTCTTGGTTGACGCTATGCATATACTGTGATTGCAAATTAAATGAACAAATAACATTTTCGAATTAACGGTTATCATACAACATCGTACTGACATTTTGTTGATCTTGACTTGGTTTTAGTTTGCTGCAGATCTGAGAAACCAGATGAAAGTTAAATTAGGAATTGTCAATATCTTGTGATGGTTCCCCGTTTTCAGATGAATTTGTGTTGCTGCTGTTGCTTAAATTACCTCAATTGTACTACATGGATTATGCAGAGAGCAGAGGAGAAGCAATTGAGCAGCTGTGGTTCTGCGCTATGGAATCATTAAACCATAGATAGGTGTAGTTGTAGTACCAGCCTGTGTATATATATGAGGAACAAATTGCATAAAGTTGTACATAAAATGGTAATAGACAAATTCACTTATCTGAATCTGTGCTCTCCAAATAATTATTTGGAGTGAACTTTATGACTTTTTTCCCTACTTCAAGTATGAGATGGTGGTCTCCTAGCAAGAATTCAAGTCACCATAAGGCGAATCTTAGCAATTTTAATTGAAGATTAACATCTATTCTTCTTTGGTGATGGGTTTTTGCTTGAAGATTAACATCTATGCTTCTTCTGTGATGAGGGAGGTGCATCGGTGATTGTGATTAGTAGAGGTGAGCATGGATTGGTTAACCGGTCAACAACCTCCCAAAATAAAGTAGTCCTTTCAATTATGGTTTGTGAAATCTCCCTCTCATGCACCAAATTTCTCTTAATTTATATTTTTGTTTCACATACTGCTTTTGGTAAATAAAAAATTATGGTACTTTTGTTGCTCAGATTTCATCCGAATCTAATATTTACTTAATTTAATATTTTTAATTGTTGTATCTAGCCTAATTTAATCTTTTCTTTTATTATATTTTGACTAATTTAATATTTCTTTTAATTATATTTTGCAATATTTTCTTTTTATTCTCCTAATATAAAAATAATAAGTCATTATAATTAGTAGAAATGATCTAAATTAATTATATTAATTTAAAGATAAATTACATAAGGTATAGTTTTAATTAAAAAAATGTTATTATGAAAATTATTAAATAAGCAGAATTTATAATAAAAGTTAATATAATTTTAATTTTATTTTAAATATACTATATAGATAAATTAAGATTTATTTGAAATAATTTAAGTAAGTGACTATATTCTAGTAATTATCTAACATAATATATATAAAATTATATAATGATGACGATAATAATGATGATATGATGATGATTAATTAGTATTGATTAGACATTAGTACAATGCGACACGGGTTGATGGTATCAAATCTTTTTGATTTTTCAACGTATGTAATTAATATTATTAACGAATTTAATTTAAGCATTAAAATATAAAATAACATAATAATAATTAATAAATAGAGATTAGACACGAGTTTATAATGTGGATTCTTTTGAGTTTTATAAGTATGTAAAAACAATTATTAACAAATTGAATCTAAATATTAAAAAATTATTTTATAATTATAATAATTAATAAATAAATTAGACATGTACAATGGTCGGGTTGAAAATACATCATTTGAAAATTTTATGTTACATAAAATTTTGTAATTATCACAAATATTATTTTATATAATTATCTTTTAATAAATTTTGTGTAATGCACGGGTATTAAACGTGTGTGTGTATCTGGGTTTAAAAGCTGAGCAATCTAAATTAGTTTGTTCAGGTTTTGCGAGAAAAATTTTTATATCCACTTTTAAGAATTGAGGGTTTCATAAGTTGAAACCAACGCTAAAATTTGATTGTAGTAATTTCGAAATCTAATTTATTATTTATATCTAGCCTAATATTTTGGTAAATGAAACTAAATCCAATTTTTTAATTCAAAGACAAAACTACTTGCCCAAACTTTGGTGAATCGAAGATAAATTATTCCATCTAATTATATGTATCCCAATTAATTCTGACCTAATATCGTCTGAATAACCCGCGGTCAATAAAATATATATAAAAAGGTTTGATGGTCATAAGATTAATCAGCGGGCTAAATAAGTCCATGGTAACAAACAGGCCATCTAGAACAGTCAATCTAAAATCTCTTTAAATGGAGCTAAGTCTTAGTTTGTTGCCTTGTCGTGTGTGTGTATAAATATATAGTTAATTTTTTTTTTTTTATCATATTATAGGATTTGGAAAAAATGAATAATTGATGTTTTGATATTTATTTCAATCGAATAAGATCGTTTTGCTATTTTTATACTTGACTTCATTGTTACATAATTGATTGACACCCAATTATACTTATATAGTTGTAATCGATTCATAACCTTACATTACATTACGTAGTCTTTATGAATCAACAATTCAGAGATGAGATTCATAAATTAGGCTTTCAAACATAAAACATTCTGATGATAAAACTGAGAGGTTTGCGATTACGAGTGAAGTTTTATAAATATTTAAGAAAATTTGGAGTTCTAAGTACGATCTTGACAACGCATCTCGCATTTAGAATATACGGTTTAATTACGTTCAAAAGAAGGGTTAAACTATACTTGTGATTCACTTATAGTGAACTGAACCACAATAATACTTGATTGATTGAGAAGGACGAACATTGAAAGTTCATTGTGACCCCAAACCCAAGAATATCTCTTTATCTTTTGAAAACCTCTAATCTTACATCTTGTTATTGTTCTTTGTAATCTTATATAATTAGCTTATATATTTTCTTATTTTATGGTCGTCGTATGCAATGACAAAACACAAATCATACTTTCTATTAGTTTAAATAAAGCTAAAGTTTTGAGATTATATTACTTGTCAATTTTAAATCAATATTGGTCCTTGTAGAATACAACCTTACTCGTCGTGTACTATAACTTCACCGTACGCTTGCGGTTAGATAATTACATCAAAAGAATTATCTTTTGGCACCGTTTTCGGAAACCGTTAGATTCTAATTTGATAATAATATAGCCGATACATTAATTTAAATCTGAATAATTGTTATGCTTTGTGCTTTACAGAGTTTTGAATTGGTTGGTTTGCAGGTAGATATGTGCACACGTTCTAAAGGTTCACCTTTAGAACCCATTGATCCTGAGATCGAGGCAACTTGTTGAGAAAGAAGTCGAATAGATTTAGAGGAAAGATGACTGAAATTCTGATTGAATTGAATGATAAAGTCAACCAACTCCAACAACAAATACAAGCATCTCAAGTGCAATTCCAACAACAAGCACCACCACAACAAAATGCACAACTAGCTATTCGAGTCATGTTTCAGCCCGATGTTAATCGGGCACATAGAGGAGAAAATAGGACAACAGTTGTAGCAAATAACTTCAAGTTGAAGATGAGAATGATTCTGATGGTTCAATAAAACTAATTTGGGATGTACTCAGACCCACTTTATATTTCGGAAATCCTGATGAAACTCTCAGAATTTTTAATTAAAATTTAAAAAATATATTCAGAATCTAAAAGCAGTATTCTTGGCTACAAACTCCATTTGCCTAATGACAGGATTCATAATCGTATGCGGATTCCACAAAGTGGAACCTGATACAAATTTATTTCATTACTGCTTTGGAATCAAGGGCTCCAAAACCACCCCATTTTATCTACCATCATGCCATGATGCTCATCTTTTGATTGACTTACCTTCAAATATAATAAAATGGAGAATCAGATTTCTCTTATTGTAAACCGCGAGAGATTGGCCCTTTCCTTCCGAAGAATTAGATAAGCTAGCCCCACAAGATCAAATAATCACAAGGTGATCTCACTGTATTGCTTGGGATGCTTGGATCCACATTCATTCTTTCAATGTCATTAGCCTAACCAATTCTTGACGGCTATTATCCCAATTTTGGATAAACAAAAAGATTACACATTGCGTGTGTACTCTTGGTAGTGAAAAGATTGCATACCATAAGCAAAACATCGTACTTCAACTATATTCACTTGACATGTTACTATCTCGCCTTTTATTTTGAAAAATCACTATTAAAGAAGTTCAAATCAACACCATCCGGAGGTCCTACCAACAAGCCTCCGCTTCTCAAAAGAAGTACAAAGCAAGGAAGAATGTGAAAGCAGAAAAGGCTTCAAAGGACACTGAGTTCAAAACACCACCTGTTCATACCCAAGCTTCCTCCACAAGTCGCAGCACCATGGGAGAGCAGAAAAAGCATTGGTTGGATAGTCTGCCTCCTACCCAAAGGATCAAGATCCGAGCTGAAAAGAGGGCAGTGATCCACCCAGAAAAGGACCTTAATGGATACCAGAGACATGATTCAACTCTCTCCTCCCCCCCCCCCCCCCCCCCCCCCCCCCCCCCATGCTAATCGCTCTCTTTCCCAACGTCGGTCGCTAGAAAGCCTTATAGTACTCAAAGTCTGGGCTAACTCATTTTATCATGTGCCATCTTGCTAATGTACATAGATACTCCCATTCATAATACTTTTGGCATGTACCTTCTTAACTATATTTACTTGAATAGCAGTTATTTGCATCATCCATCACCCTTGTCGAGGTGATTATAGATGAAGAGTCAGATAATAAACTCTTTCGAGTAGCAGAAATGGAACAACAACTAATTGAGAAATGCTCCCAACTAGGTAAGAAGAGCAACTTGATAGCTCAAGGCAATGACACAATCGACAAGGCTAAGTAGGATCTTCAAATGTTCAAATCCAAAACATCATTCGCTCACATTACGATAAAGAAACTACAGGAACACCTAAAACACACCGAAGAGAAATATGCTGAGCTTACATCATCCTCATCAACAAACGAAGAGATAACTTAGAAAGATGGCATATTAAAGGGCTACAGAATCTTCCTTCTATCCGAGGTGGGATAAGATTTCTTCGAGTCCTACCAAGAACAACCCTTAGGAAAACATCACAAATCTATGACATACCTTCAAAAACTCATTTCGATAGCCGTAGAATATTTTCACTGGGCTCTAGATAAAGTAGAGGAACAAATATCCACTTCGAACTTTTAGGGTTCAATTATTAGGGACAACGATCGCACTGGGATGACATACCCTTCGATCTAGAAAGGGGATCCTGATTAGGCAGCCTCCTTCAAATGTTAGAGACCCGTGCTATAGGATGTCGTGCGTGAAGCCAACTTCGGGGACCAACTTGACCTTCCCTTGTCAACAATCGAGCTTATAAATTATCAAATTGTGTAAGAGACAACAAAAGATCTAGAGGTCAAGCTGGGTGCCGAAAAAGACACAAATAATGCAAGATTCACCATAGAAGTAGTTAATTACTTTCACTATTTTGTGTGAATGAGACTTAGACGTGTGAAGATCCATACTCTTAAAGACATTCTGCATTCCTTTTTCTTAATACGATTTCAATTTAGGTTTCTTCCCACGTCAATAAGTGCTAATCCTACTACTTTCCCTTTTTGAAATTCATAATAGCAATTAATAGGTCAATGAACTCTCTCATATAACTTTAATATTTAACACGCTCCAATTTGATAATTAAAATATATGATTTAGTTAAATATTCATGACTCCCATCTCGTTACCCAAGATTGGGCACTTCAACCGAACTTAAAGTTGAGTGAGCTGTCCACAGAAACTGGCTCAGATATTTGATGGGACTCCCATCAACCCATTAAAGAAAATAAGCACATTTTTGAACTTGCATTGATTAGTCCACGTAAGGCGGATGCAACGCCCCTAAGGTAAAATGTTTCTTTGAATTTAGTCTCTTACTTCAACATTCATGTCTATTTAGGCTTACTTCCAATAGTCACTTTCATCAGGTTGAGAAGAGTTTTAAAGGGAATCATATCTAGCCAAGTCGTAAGCTGTGCAAGATGTAGCCCCTCATCCGACCTGCAATTATAATTTGGTCAAGCAGAATTCATAAGGAAATTGCATTCATCCTATTCGTAAGATATGCAAGCTGGAGCCCTTCATCCATCATGCAAAGGTCGGGAAAAGTTCACAAGGGGATTGCATCAATCCTAGTCGTTAGTTGTGCAAGATGTAGTCCTAGATCCGACCTGCAACTTCATCATCTCCAATAGAGTTCATAAAGGAATCGTAAGCCTAGTCATAAGCTGAGCAAGATGGATCCCCTCATCCGACCTGCAATCATCATCGGGTTAGGCAGAGTTCATAAGGAAATTGTATCAAACCCAGTCATAAGATGCACAAGTTGGAGCCCCTCATCCGACTTGCAATTATCAAAAGCTCGGACAGAGTTCATAAGAAAATCGCATCTAGCCAGTCATAAGCTAGGGGGTAGAAGTGCGGTTTATTTGGGTTACCATTTTTGCATTACATATAGGATTGTATTACCTGATTTCAAGTTATTTTGATTTTGAATTTTCTTTTATTTGCACATTTAATTGCTTTTTAAATATAGAAATAAAAGTGTGGATGATTGTAGGTTTGTTATAATATTATGTAATCTTACTTTGATGAAATTGTATTTTTATGAACCTCTTTTGTGATTGTGTTGACGGTGTGTTAAGAATGAGTTGATTTTCAAAAAGAAAAATTATATGTTTATAAAACACATGCTTGAACAAGGTTGTTATGCCGTAACTTAAAAATCTTTATCTTCTTGTTTTTGAGAAAAAGTGATATGCTTGTGAGATTTGGACAAGTAGTGATTTAAAGCCACAAGATGAGCAAAACATTCAAGGTGAATGGATATCAACTCAAACCATATTATCAAGGGTTTAGCATAGTTAACGAGGAGAGAACGGAGTTTGAAGCACCAACTTCAACTTAGGGGCGGCAATAGCTTGCACGGCACGATAGCATGACACGATAAGAAAACCGATTATAGAGACAAAGATACGATAAGGCACGACACGACATGAAATGACACAAAACACGACACGAAAAGCACAAAATTCTAAATTAAGTTAAATTTACACTTATTGTTACATTTATGATCAAGTAAAATATAAAATAAAAAAACACGATAGTGAGACACGAACACAATACGGTAACAGATTTGCCACCGTTACTTCAACTTAAACAAGGGTGCAAGAAGTCGAGCCAATGAATTTTTTTAAAAAAAGACGTTTGTTGGGAAGCAACCCATTATATACATTGTTTTCATTTTTATTTTTATTTTTTCATTATTATTATTATTATTATTATTATTATTCTCATTTTATTCTATTTTAATATTTTTTAATTACTATTTATTATGAACTAGAGAAAAAATAGACAAAGTATATAAAGAATGAATGATCAGATATATATTTCATTATAACTGAAACCTTATTTATAGGAAAACTTCAAATGGTACAATTGTAATTATATAATCTTATCAGAGGTAAAATAGTCATTCATACTAACGATAATAATTATATGTACTATGCAGAGCACACGTAGTAAAATCGGTGTGTGCATTTATAACACTATTATTATTATTATTATTATTGTTGTTGTTTTTAAGCTTAGTTTGCTTAGCCAAGTACAAACTGCAGATTATCCAAGCCTCGAGGACGGTCAAATGTTTGGCTCCTTGTGAAAAAAAGAGAAGATTATATGGCCCAAGATTTGGGCCCAACTAAGCTCAAGCCCACAAAAGAAGAAAACATTGAACACTTCGCCCTAATTTCTTTCTCAAGACAATTCGAGAGAATAAGGGTCCGATTGATCATCAATTGAAGATGGGTGAGGGAGGAAGTAAGCTGGCGTGGCCGTTAACATCATCTTTTCCGTCATGTTGGCTTTGTCACCTCTTGCAACTCAATCACCACCAGTGTCCCCGTCGCCAATAGCTTCGACTTCATTTGTACTCCGGCAGAACACCACCACTGTTGCAACCACACCACTCACTGCCCGCTTTGCCTCTAGACGTCCCATACCCTATAAACCCATCGCTGGTTCCCAACCCGCAACTCGGGCCCAAACCTGACTCTAACTTGACGAGAGAGAGAACTGCTACTACCGGGCCCACTAATCTCTTGCTTCCTGTGGGCGTCAAGAAAGAAATCAAAGACATGGCCACCCCGAAACGCGACGCAAGGGAAAACAGACCCTTATTTTTGCATAACCGGCCATTTTACCACCATCTTCACCCGAGTGGAACATCACCACGCCACCGCCCGCTTTCCCGCTAAACGCCCCAATTCCTGCACACCCATTGCCAGAATCGTCACTCCCAATTGGGCCCGAATCTGATTATGCCTCCATTATAACCGACGATCTCCAGCTTTCGGTTCGGGCTTCACCAAAGTCCTCTGGGCCCCGAGCCATGACGAGAAGGTGTTGCCGAAAGCACCACTATTAGAATTGTTCTAATAGTATAGCTGCCAATTATTCACTAAAGCAATTGGACGTTAATATTGATTTTTTTTAAATGGAGAGTAGATCTTTATGATTCAACCGTCATTAAGTCAAAACAATATTTCATATTTTATATATTTATTTTCTATGATACACATACTTAATTTATCCGTAATTAAACTCAGCACTCTTCTTTTACTTGTACGGTTTTTCTATTTCCATCTCCAAATCTCGCTCTTAATCCTTATCAAATAGTCAAGATGATTTCTCTGATTCCGCAGCTCAAATTTCATACTTTCCTCATTATTAATTGCATCTCCAAATCTCGCTCTTAATCCTTATCAAATAGTCAAGATGATTTCTCTGATTCCGCAGCTCAAATTTCATACTTTCCTCATTATTAATTTCCGTCTATTAGAATTTCATACTAGTTTTTTCATGCTAATTTGGGAAAGTCTATTAGAATTTTGGAAACACGTTTTATAGAATTTCATACTCTCTTCTTATAAATTTCATACTCACTTTGTAAAGAATTTCATACTTCTTTCTATAAATTTTTAGAATTTCATAAAATCCCATCCCCGCACAATTGTATGGAATTATGAAATTCTAAAAATTCATAGAAACAAGTATGAAATTCTTAAAAATAATATGTAAGAAATTCAATCATGCCCGCTAACAACAAAAAATAATAAGTATGAAAATCTATAAAAAGGGAGTATGGAATTAAATTTTATGAAATAAAACTCAATCATATTCATTCACATCAGTAAAATTACCAAATTAGTATGGAATTCTTAACCCGTTAAATTAGTAGAAATTCACACCAAAAGAAACAAATTCTTAACCCGTTAAATTAGTAGAAATTCACACCAGAGGATCAACGGAAATTAATAGTGGATGATGAAAACCAGACTTTCGGGATGGAAATCATTCTCCATTTTCCAAGCACGCAAAACGGGAAATTTGGTATTCGGTTGGGTGAAGAGGTGTCGTGATTTTATTTAGGGATGAGATGGTCAATTCCTAATTATAATTTATTAATTAATAATATCGATTGGCCTATATGAGACAAAACAAATTAGAAGGATTAAATGGTAGACGAATGTTTGGATTTGTCACCAAATGGGAATTTTCCCTAAATTTAAAGCGTCTAGACTGTCTAAAGCAATTTATAGACTTAATCAATTTGGTTTCACTTTTCAAAGGGTGATAGTTCTCTCTTCTATAACAACACTTCATTTGGTTGCACTGGTTATTAGTGTATGTTGATGACATTTTAGTCGAGGGAAGCAACAAAGTTGGGATTGCAAAGCTTATTAACCATTTTGATTCAACCTTTTCATTGAACAATCTAAATGAACTGTATCATTTTCTTGGTATTGGTATTGAGGTCTCACACACATTTCAGGGCTGCATTTAAATCAGAGAAAGTACTTATGAACCTCTTGGAAAGAGTTGGTATGGCCAAAGTTAAAGTCACACCTACGCATGTAATTGTCTCTTCTATTCAGTCCAAGTCTAATGTAGAACCAACTATTGGTCCCTCTTTTTACAAAAATATTGTTGGAGCCGTATATGACAAGTGATATTGATACGGGCTAAAATGTTCATACGTGAAATTATGTGATAAATATGATTATTTGTGGAAAGCGACCTCATTTCCTAGGGAAGGTGTGCCCCTGGGAGGTGGGCGAGCTGTGATGATTTGAGTGGGCTGTTTGTGAAAAGTAGCGACCTGTAGTATGGGGATGACTTTTCATATAGGGTCGCGATCTCTTGTAATTTGGGCTGAGTCCTTGAGCCCGTTTGTGGGTTTGATATACGTGAATTATTATGGGCCTGGTGGGCTGTATGCCCCGGCTTAATTGGGATATCTATGGAGAAGTTTGTTGTTTATGGGAACTTGCCGTGTATGGAGAGTCCTAATTGGGACTCGATTGTGGAATCCTAGTGTGAATGAAATTCTTATTATGAAAGGTAACCCTAGATATTGGGAATCTTCTCCTATCTCTATAAAAGGAGCCTTTGGCTTCTTTCTTAAAGGTTAATGCTTATTTACGCATTTATTATCTGTGCGCACTGATATTATTGATTGAGAGAGAAGAAGTGTGATTTTCGTTTATTAACTTAAGCGTCGGAGGGCCTTAACGGGCTCGAAATCCGGCCTGTTCTACGCGCTGTTTTGCAGGAACGACGAGATCGCTTGGAGGATCGCGGGAGACTTTGGAGGTCGCTGTGTCATATTTGGAGTTCATCTAGGTCACTGATCTCTATTTTGAGGTTAATACCCCCTTTATTTGGTAGTTCAACTTTTTAGACTTATCAGATATTTAATAATAAATATAAAATAATGACCATATATAATGGTATGAAGATAATAATAAAGAACTTATGAACAAACAAATAACAAGTGTCAACACACTTAGAATGACTTAATTAATACACTAAGAATGACTGAATTAATGTATCATTCATCATGCTAAAATTTAATAATTAATATATTATAACACTAAAAAGAAAAACAGTGAAATGCTGACGGGCGTTACCCGTCAGCATTTACTGATGGGTTGACTCTACCGTCATTAAATATTGACGGGCACATTCCGTCAACAAATTCAAATAATACTGATGGGTTTGTGCCGTCAGAATTTTTAAATTTTATTTTAATTGAAATTTTTTACCTGTTTTTATTTCACATATCAATAATTCAATACGAAAATTAATTTGAAAATCCCCCCAAAAAATATAAAATAAAAAATAAATTATATTAATTAAAAAATTTATCGTATAATATATAAAATATAAACAAATTACTAAGTATAAATATTATTCGTTCCTAAATCAACTAAAACGCTGCATATCATCATCAGCATCAGAAGGAGCATCAGAGGACCGACGTTGATGTCGCAAAACCATCGATGCGGTGACTTCCCTCATCACCCTGTCACGGAGAGCCTCCTCGTTCTGTAATATCTGACGTGTATGCTCCTCACGCATGCCTCGAAGATGCTCCTGATGTGCACGCTCGCTCGTCTCGACCTGACTCTTCAAAACTCCATTTGCGTCTGGAGCTGCTAGACACGACTATTAGGAATAGAGGAGGTATCGCCTCTGGAACTCTTCGAAGCCAGAAGAGATCCAAAACATCCCGTGCCAAATCGTCGACCCTTCTTCACTCCGACGATCTGTAGATAGACTGTGTTCTCATCGACGGAGGCAGGATCCGGTGATTAAGCACGAACCTCCTCCAGGCGTCTCTGATACTTCTCCTGTAATATTTTGATTGATGTATTATTTACCGTTACGAGGATTAGAAACGAAAGATATATATTTATATATTACATCTAAAAAAAATACTTACAAAAGTCTATTGCGATTGAGTATCAGTGAAAGAGCTGTCGGGTCTCCGGTGCATGGACAGGAAAAACTCGAACGCATTGGGTTCCCTACCCAAATCATCGTGTTGTATACATTATTTCAGTTATTTTTTAATTATGAAATAATTAAAATTACTTACGAGTTAAATTTACAAACATATTTTAAAATGACTTACGAGCCGACGTGCATGACCAATCGCATTGCAAAACTCTCTTATGTGCTTGGATATCCCAGTACCAGGTCTACTGGCTTGCTCAGCCTATTTCTGCTCGCTTGCTCCAACTGCTTCTTGTTCTCTGGCATATGCTGACGGTTTTTTAGCCCGTCAGCATTTCCCTATATTCTTTAGTGTATTAACAAAACTAATATATTATAATATAAAGGGGAAATTGTCAAATAGTACCCCAAGTGGAAGTCCATTTGTCAATTAGTCTTGCATCTAATTTTAAGTCAAATAGTACCTATTTTTTTGCCAAATAGTCTAAAATTGTGATATGAATATACCACAACACCCTTATTATTAAAATAACTAATAATAATAATAATAATAATAATAATAATAATAATAATAATAATGATAATAAATTGGGGGCCACCTGACGCCGCCGGCCGGCCGAAAAATTTTCCGGTCGTCGAAATTTTTTTCGATCACATTTTTTCCTGATCATCTGAAAATATTTTTCGGCCACCGGAATTTATTTTCGGCTTTTTTTCTTTTCTGCCCAGAATATCTTACTGTATGTCTGAATTTCTTACTACATATCCATGTAGTCAGTGTAGTCAGTTTTTTTATTCAACCCAGATAATTTCTTATTATATGTCTAAATTTCGTACTATATGTCTGGATATTTTTTATTATACTTATGTATTCCTTACTATATGTGCAAACATTTCTTACTATATGTGCAAACATTTTTTACTTAATGTCCAAAAAATAATTTCGGTTTCCGAAAATATTTCTTACTATATGTCCAAAATTTCTACTATATGCAACAAATTTTTTATTTAATGTCCAAAAAGTGTTTTATTTGAAGTTTCGTGCTTTGATGTGCAAATGTTGTTATGTATTTTTTACTTATTACACACTGTTTTTTTTTTTACTTATTACACACTTTTGTTTTGCCAAAAAAAATAGAAAAAAAATTCTTACTTAATAGCAGATTATTATTATGTATTTTCTTATTTAATAAAAATTATATATTATTTTATAGTGAAATTTCGTACTTTATGTTCAAAAAATTAATAAAATTTCTTACTTTATATCCTATAAAGTAAGAAAGTTTTTTATTTAATATTCGAAAAAGTAGGAAAAATTCTTATTTTATAGTGGGAGTTCTTACTTTATTTCCTAAAATAAATATATTTTTAATTTATGTTCAAAAAAAGAGAAAAAAATCTTACTTTATAGTGAAAATCTCATACTCTGTTTATGGAAAAGTAAAAAAAAATTGTTACTTTATGTGAAATTTCTTAAATTATGTTTGTTGGGCGGTCTGACAGCAACGGTGGGGGGTGACCGGTGGGAAGTGGTGGTGTATTGTTTATTGATATTATTATTATATTATTTTTAATAAAAGTAACCTTTTAATTGTATATTTATGGTTGGATTACTTGACATTTTGTATAATTGGTTAGATTATTTGACAAAAATATTTTTTCCTATGTAAGTATTTGACAATTGCCTAAATATAAAATATATCATAATATAAAAATAAATATATAATAAAATAAATATATAATAAAAAATAAATATACAATAAAATTTTTAATATTTTCAAGTCAAAATACAATATATTATTATTAGAAAAAGCAATATACTATGAAATAATCTATCTACAATAATATTGTCAAACGAATTGTGATAATATTAAAAACAAAAACGGGTGCCCATAAAATCGCACCGAACAATTGAATCGGTAAATCATATTCTCATTGCATACGTGTATAGATAAAAGATAAACCCTACACAAACAGAAAAGGAGATCCATAAAATTGTTAAAAGTGACCTAGCAAGATATTGACAAGTGTCTCTACACATGTTAGCCGCTCGAACTACATGCATGCCACGTTTTACTGCACCAAACTCTTCCCACCTCTATACATACCTTCAAAATAATCTTTAATTCCAGAGGCAACAACACATATCACAAAGAAATCATACAGAGTAATTTCCATCTGTCTTGTTTCTCATCTAAACAGACTCTAGACAAAATAGATATATATATACCGGGTTGGGATTTTCTGGGAAGCTACAAAATTAAGAAAAAGAAAAATGGCAAGAGCAGTGGCAAGAACTCTGGCAGCTCCATTGCTGTTTCTGAATTTGATTATGTATTTGATCGTGTTGGGTTTTGCGAGTTGGTGTTTGAATAGGTATATCAATGGCCAGACTGCTCATCCAAGTAAGTTAATTCAATCGAGGATAGCCAATTGTATTATTGTAACTTATAAATTATAGCTCCAGAGTTTGATATAATTATTTATCAACTATATATTGTATTTACAGGCATGGGAGGAAATGGAGCAACAGGTCATTTCTTAACATTCGCCATACTCGCAGCTGTTCTTGGGATAGTGTCGAAAATCGCTGGCGGCAACCACCTCAGGGTGTGGAGGAATGACAGCCTTGCTGCGGCAGGCTCGTCTTCCATTGTCGCGTGGGCCGTCACGGCACTTGCTTTCGGGTGAGGTTCTTACTTGGTAGATTCAATTTGATGCCCTAATTAGATATAGATATGACGAGAAAGTGCTTTTCATCCTTTGGTCCGAAATATATATGACTTGAGATTTTGAGTTTTTCTCCCTGAAAATTGAAAATGGGATATTTACATGCTATTACCCTTCAATAGTTAGTCTTGGTCTAATTACAAAAGAATATAGCCTTCATTTTTGTTGTGTTGAATTGTTTTTGCAGTTTGGCTTGCAAGGAGATAAACATTGGAGGGTGGAGAGGGTGGAGGCTAAGGGTGCTGGAGGCATTTGTCATAATACTCGGTTTCACGCAGTTACTGTATACGCTGTTGCTTCATGCCGGGTTTTTCAGCAGCAGATACGGACCCGGGTACAGGGACTCTGATTACGGCCTTGGGGCACCCGGGGCTGACCCTCGCCCTAAAGGCGGTGTTACTTCAACTGGCGTTGTTTAAGACTTCTGCTGTCTGTTACATATGTCAGGATAGAGATCCAACAAGCATTTACGTGTTTAATGATGTCTGTTATAACCTAACGATCCACATGTGTGTCTATGTTTTGTGTTTTGTTTGTGTTTTTTCTGCATTTGTTTGATGATTTTATGGTTTGGTTTAAGTGATGTCAAAGATGGTAGATTTGTAGCACCTTTCTGCCCGCTGAGTGGTGATTTCATCTTGATCTCGATATCCATCCTCTGTCTACTACTACTTATGTTAGTGTGCTTTGCTAATTTTTTTTTATTATCAGCTCCAATATCTCGCTGAGTTTGTTGGTATGTTGGAAAATAATGTTTGGGTAATATAAGTACCACCACGTGTTCATTGTATTTAAATTTGTGTTGAAACAACCATGGCCAACAGAAAATAGTTGGCACTTATCCAACGTTAATTTGCGGGCCTTATCAATTTTATAAACAAAAAATTGGTGGAGATATCTTTTTATTATGAAGTAAATGTACTTTACAAATTACGGAATGAAGTTTTTGTTCCCTTGTTCATAGTTTTGTTACTATATTTTATACTATTTTTTTTTAAATTTTTTTTTTTTTTTTGGAAAAGAACTTTTGTTCCTTTGTTCATAGAAATTTATAGTTTTTTTTTTTTAATATAGCAAATCATGATATTTAGATTTCTTAACTTAGATTTACCAAACATACAATTAGTCATAAATGAAAATTGCTTTCTTCGATAAAAAAGATTGTCAAAATGCTTTTGTTGATCAGTATAACCATTCGAAAATATCATCAAAATTATCAAAATAAAAATTGATAGTATGAGAACATTCGAAATATCAACCCCCAAAACTAATAGACAATATTCACTACAAAAATACATACGATTGCTGAGGGGCAGTTCCGTCACTTGTTGGCAACCAATTTACTGGAATTTACTGACAGGTTTGCTGGCTGTTCACGTCAGCATTTTTGGTCTCACTAAATTGGTCAGTATTTTTGGTCTCACTAAATTGATTTTGACGGGATTATCGTACTCATCTGCCCTGTCAGCAATTTCAAATGAATTTTGTGCTGCCAGCATCTGCCGACGGATTTAGCCTGTCAACAATTTCAAATAACGGGTTTTCAAATAAATATTTATTAATAAATATTTATTTGATTTATTATTTTTACCTGTATTTATATCACAAATCAATAATAAAATACAAAAGCATTTAAAAAATGAAATTAAAAATAAAATATAATTAATTAATAAATATATTTTGTAATGTACAAAGTTGAAATAAATATCAAACATAAATATTCTTTGTTCCTAAAACTACTACTCTGCAGAATTCCTCTGGAGATCAGCTGGAGAACCAATTGGAGGATTAGGGTGGCCGCCGACGTCGCGCTCTCATCGCTACGATGACTTCTTGCTTCACCCCCGCTTACGGAGAGTCGCCTCCAACTCGAGTTGCTCACGCACATCGCCTGGAGCTGCTCCTGATGTGCCCGCTCGCTCGCCTCGAGCTGACTCTCAACCTGACTCAATCAAAAACATCCATCTGCGTCTTAAGTTCCGTGACACGGCTATCTGGAGTAGAGGAGGTACCGCTTAGGAAAGTCTTGGAAGTCAGAAGACCTCCTAAGCATCCCTGTGCCAAATTGATGACCCTTCTTCACATCGACGGTCTCCTATATAGACCTCGTTCATGTATGCAGGATCCTGTAATGAAGCACATTTCTCCTCTAGACTTCCCTGATACTCTTTGATTGATGTATAAATTACTGTTACGAGGATTCACTACAAGAAATATAGCAATAGACATCACTAAAAAGTCATTGCTTTATTGATTATGCTGGTGTCTTTTTACTTTTAACATCAGTTTCTTAAAATATCGGTGTTATGTTAGTGCAGTTTATTGATATAAACATCGATTTTTTTATTACTGACGCCTTAAAACTAAAACACGAAAAATAGACATTAGTATTTACATCAGTTTTTGAAAACCAATGTTTTTTTGAAAATTTTCTTATGATTAGACATCAGTTTTAGAAGTTATAATATATTTTTTTATAAAAAAAAAAAAAATCAATTTACATTCAATTTTTTACATCCTAAAAAGTTGATGTAAATTATTAATTAAAAAAAATTAGAATTTACAATTTATATGTTAACTTCAAAATACATAAATAATTGGACCGCCAAAAATATCTCTCTCCTGCCGCTCTCTGTAACTATCTCCTACTTTTGCTGGATAAACCCTCTTTTCCTTCTTCTTGTTGCCAGCCCTACATCGCTACAAGCATTTTCGTCATCGGGCTACTCGAACCAGTCTCGCGGTGGCCTTCCTCGCTTTTTCTCCAAAACCCTACCCCCTTCCAAGGTACATTCATTCGCTCTGACTTTTCTCCATGCCTGAAATTGTGCTTTCCAAAACACACACACATTGATATGCCGTAATTTAATTGCTCGAGTTAATAATTAATTTACAGAGTGGTGTTGTGTGTGTTGAAGGCGATGAGTTCTGGCACATGACTAGAGTTCTAAGACTAGGTATAATTTGTACTATCGTTTGTTGGTTTAACTTTATTTACCTAGATTTAGTATCAGTATGATATGACTTTATTTACCTAGGTTTTTATTTTGCAAGGGTAGAGCTATTTAATAGAAAGGGAGGTCTGATTGAAGGGCGCATAGAGAAGATTAATCATGCAGATTTTGAAGCCCTCGATAACCCGAAACTAGTTTCTCCACAAACCACACAATGACATATTTTTCTGCTTTTAGTAAGTTCTCTGATAATTAAATCCTTATCTTCCTTTCTAATTTTTCTTCATGCATTTTCGTGCTACTCGGACTTCTGTAACTCATTTAAAATATTGCTTGTAGGTATTCTCAAAGGAGGCCGGGCTGATTGGCTAGTGGAAAAATGCACTGTATGTTCTTTAGTTTGACCAAGATGTCACCAATGTTGGCGATGAGGGTGGCTTTGCACCCAACATTCAGGTGACTTTTAATAATTATATATAATGTGTGTTTCTAAATTGGAAAATTTAAAAAGAATTATTTTTGAGTTCTGTTTTCAAAGGATAAATAAAATTTCTTGGAAAACTTTAAAAAAAAATGGGAAAAAGAGTTCTTGTAAAATCTCACAACAGACCAAATAGAAATCATGCAAGAAGACAAAATAGAAGAAGAATCCCATACAATCCATGTACGTGCACACACAAGATCAAATCTTATTGCACACACATACACCCACCTACAGGTGAAAATCAGTTAGAGGAAACACATGTATATAAACACACACAAACATCACAAATTAAGTCATTCAAGATGTTCTGTAATTTCCTTCTCCTCCAAGAAATAAAACTCAAGCTTTCAGTTTTCCAGATTTTCATATCTTCAACATGGTATCAGTTTCAGGCTAAATTGCTGCAATATTTCGTTAATTTTAATCTATACTCTGTTCGTTATCCGTCTCTGCATTGGCTTCTATGGCTAATTCCGACGGCAACTCCGATAGTTTCTCTGGTAATCCGGCGGATGACTATACTTCGCCATACTACCTTCATCAGAGCAACAATCCAGGCGCGGTGATCATTTATGAAAAATTTAATGGCGCTCAATGTCAAGAACAAATCAGGTTTTATCGATGGTTCAATTCAAAATCCTTCTGATCCTTCATCTCTATTGTTTGCCTGTTGGAAACACGCAAATAATCTTGTTTTGTCTTGGATTCTGAATTTGATTTCTAAAGAAATTAGATAGAGCTCGCTTTATTTCAATTCTGCAAAAGAGGTTTGGGATGAGCTTAAAATTCGATATGTTCGTAGTGATGGTCCTAGGGTTTCTCAACTAGAACGTTTGCTTAGTTTAATTTCCCAAGGATCTAATACAATCACAACCTATTATAATCAAATCAAGGCTTTGTGGTATGAGTATGTGAATCTCAGACCTATTGCAAAGTGTTCTTGTGGTCTCTGCACATGCAACATATCTGGTTTAATGGCTGACTTGCAACAATCTGACTCTGTGATTAAATTTCTCATTGGTCTGCATGATTCTTATGCACCAATACTTAGTCAGTTACTTCTTGTGTCCCCTTTACCATCTCTAGAAAAGGTTTATTCTCTTTTACTTCAAGAGGAATCTTAAAGAAATCTGCATGGATCTTCAATTCCTAATGTGCCTGTTGATCCAATGGCTATGTTAGCAAGAGGAAACACCTTCTCTCAATAGTCTTCTAGGGTTCCATACAACAAATAGAATAAAGACAAAAAGAAGCTTAAATGTTCTCATTGTGGTTTTACTGGTCATACTCTGGATAAATGCTTCCAGATAATTGGATATCCTCCAGGATGGAAAGGACCAAAAGGACCTCGAATAGCTAGAGATTTAGGTTTTGCTAATGCTGGTGTTACAACTGAGCCAATCCATGAATCATTCAATATTCTCATCCTTTGTTCTCTCCTGCAATGGTTGAACAATTCTTGGCTTATGCTCAAACACATCAACAGGACAAAGAGAACAAACAAGCTTCTGCTAATCATTCTATAGCTGCTTCAATCTCAGGTAACATTTATTGCTCTAATGTTATTGCTATTCAACATAAGTGGATTTTGGATACAGGGGCAACTGATCATATGTTGTGTGATCAGTCTTATTTTGATGAATCAGCAATACAAATTGACATACCTATTCTTCATCCTAATGGTCAAATCACCAAAGCCACTCACATGGGAAATATTGTTATTTCTGAAAATCTTATTTTACATAATGCCCTATGTGTACCTTCTTTTTCATTCAATCTAATTTCTGTGTCACAACTAGCAAGGACATCAAACCGCTCTTTGCAATTTATGTCCTCCCATTGTGTTTTACAGGATTTGACCACTCGAAAAATTATTGGTATTGCTAACCTACAAGGTGGCCTATACCATCTGTCTATTGCTACACCTGCTTCTGCAAAAGTTGTCCCTTCAGATTCAAAGTTATGGCATGCTAGATTAGGTCACATACCTGCTAAGAGAATGAACTTCATTCCTCATGTGTAGTACTGTCAAAATGGGCCAACTCGCTCCGGCCCGTCGCGGGCCTGGCCTAATTCTGCGCGGGCCTGGAAATCTAAAGTCTGCAGCCCGCGTAAGGTGGCCCGCAGGCTGAGCAGCCCAAACTGAAAAATTGCAAATCTCTGAGACCAAACTGAACTAATAGCAAACCATTTGATACAAACCAATTGATACAATACAAGCCATTTGATACAGAGTACAGACTATATCAAACTAAAGTACAAAAC
Source organism: Phtheirospermum japonicum (assembly GCA_014905375.1). Taxonomy (NCBI): domain Eukaryota; kingdom Viridiplantae; phylum Streptophyta; class Magnoliopsida; order Lamiales; family Orobanchaceae; genus Phtheirospermum; species Phtheirospermum japonicum. The sequence continues at coordinate 829,487 of BMAC01000758.1, forward strand.
CATTCCAAAGATAATAATACAAATTACAAACCATTCCAAACTTATACAAACAACAAAACCATTAGAAAAACACATCCATGTCCAAATCAAACCGAAACCATCCAAAGTTCAGATAACCAAACTCCAACAAACCATTCAATCGGATTCAAATGAAACATAATTAAGTTCAAATCAAGTAATGTCCATCTAATTTTCTCCACCTTGATCTTCAACCTCAAAACAAGTTGAACCCACCCCAGTCGACGTTCCTTCTATCGTCTCCACATCAACATCATTTATAAAACACAAAAAAATTTAGAAAGTTAGCACATGATAATTATCAAACTTAAATAAGAATATATGCACATATATATTTATAAAACACGTAGAAATTAGACTTACCAATAGAAATGAAACCATGTAACCAATTACGTGCGCAAATTAACGCTTGGACATTTTTAGGAAGAAGACAACTTTTATACTTGGTAAGAACTTGAGCATCTATACTAAATGCACCTTCTGAAGCCACCGTGGTAGTAAGAATGCTCAAAACATCAGAAGCCATCCGTGCTATATCGGGAAATCTATATTTGTTGTCTTTCCAATATTGTAAGACATCCAAATTCTGAAATTGACTCCATTTAAGCTTTGTCTCATCCAAGTATATCTCCAACTGACTTTTTCCAGCCTTGTTAACAACTTGACTGTCAAACATCTTAAAAACCTACTCAATCAAGCATAAGAAAAAAGAAACGAGATGTGTAAGAGAATAATTATATTTGAAGGTATTTAAACATTTTTAATTAAAAATAAATAAAAAATAAACTTACATCAGTAGGATCATATGCATCAAGTCCAAATTCACTTGCACTAGGCTGAGAAGAATGCATAGGCTCGTGCGATGAGAAACATTTTCTGGTATTTTTGAATATTGTTCAAACAACATGTTCAATTTTTCTTTCTCATTATCTATCTTCGTAGAAGCACTACATGAATCAACCTTGTTGTAACACATTTCCAGCAATTGGAATTTAATACGAGGATCAAGAACAGCCCCAAGTGCAAGAATTACACTATACTCTGTCCAATACTTATCAAAAAAAAAAATTCATCTCCTTTACCATATCCTTTATGATAATATCTTCATTATTCAAATTATTCAGCAACAAGAACTCAATTTTCCAAATTTGCATGAAATACAAGTTGGAATTCGGGTAAGAGGAACCATATATCAATTTAGTAATCTCATAAAAGGGACGGAGAAAGTCAAACAGCTTTTCAGCTCTGCTCAATTCTTCAACCGATGGATTAAAAGTATAATTACTATCAGTCATAGAAAGTCTACTAAAAGCACGCCGATATTTCAAAGCACTCTCAAGCATCATGTATGTAGAGTTCCACCTAATAGTTATATCCAACCTTAGATGAACCCCCATTTTAATGCCCACTTGTTTAACACACTCCTCAAATACTATCATTCTGCTTTCCAACCCCTTCACATATTTGACACTTTGTCTAATCTTACGCAAAGCAGTAATAACAAATTTCATACCTTCTTGCACAATAAGATTTAATATATGTGCAGAGCAACGAATATGAAAAAGATCACCATCACATAGCAGACTATTTTGAACACAAAGCTGATCACGCAAAATGTCTTTCATGCAATCATTATTTGAGGCATTGTCTAATGTTAAAGAAAACATTGTCAATTGCCCACTCGCTCAACAACTCATACACTTTATTTTCCAATTGAACTCCCATGTGTGGAGGAGGAAAATTAGCAAAAGAGATTATGAAACTATTCAGCTTCCAATCAGCATCAATAAAATGAGCAGTCAAACATATATAACCCTCGTATGTGCAAGCTGTCCAAACATCAGATGTAAGACAAATTCGACTCGGAACATCAGCTAATAATTTCTTTAATTGTTTTTTTCTTATCCGCATAAATTTTCCACACGTCAGACACAACAGTATTTCTAGATAAGGTTCTCACATCCGGATTACAATACATAAGAAGATCCCTAATCCCTTCATACCCAGCAAACGAAAAAGGAAGATCATGCTTTATGATAGCCGTAGAAATTTTTTCATGAAGAGTTGCTTGATTAATTTTTCTACTACATACCTTCCCGGCATGGTCTGTAAGCATATCACCCACATCTTGTTGTAGATTTGATTTCAATATTGCGCACCTATTCACGTGAAGAGTTATGCTAGACGTCCCATATTGCGACTTTCCTACAACATACACTTTGTGACAACTTTTACATTCGACTTTCGGCTTTTCATCAACTGGATCAACTCCTAGATCAATGAAATAGTCCCACACTCCTGAAGTATGACCTGTTCAACTTGTTTTTGTATTTCCCATCTTTTGCTTCTATTTCGGTTTGACATTTGAGGCACTGCTACTGCCCTCGCCCTCGTTTGGAACAAGTCGAGCCCCAGTGTCATCACCATCTACTGTTTCCATACTGCAAAAGAAGCAAAATAATTTCAGCGCATCAATCTTGTATTATTGTTTTTTAATCTTGTAAAACCCAAAAATAAAAAAATATATGCGATAATCTTTGTTTCACCTGATTTAGTAATCACAGCAGTTTCATTCAGTAATTACACCAAACACCTTGTCATCCAAATGTATTCTCATGCAACCATACAATATTATACGCTGATGCAAATCCATTCTAAAATCAAAAGCATGTATCAATAAAATTAATCCTTTTCCTTTTGGTTTTTTGCACCATTGCACATAATACATACATATATATATGAATATAATATATAAGTAGAAAAGCAAGAAAAATAAATATTTACATATATTACTTTTTAGGGCTAGTTGATGAACTGAGGCAATACTGATCATCAGCTTTTTGCTTTTTAATCTCAAGAAGATTAAACAAACTCGCGAGAGAAATTATCTTTGTAATGGTTTTTTTTTTTGTTGGTGGTGGTGTGCCTTGTTTGATAGCTATAACTAAGAGCCTATCATTCAAGCACAAGGCACAAGCTACAGCAAAAGGAATTACCATGGTGTCACAAACCCTCAATGAAAACGGGGGTGTTGAGGTAAAAAGTCTTCATCTCTTCTACCAAAACATTTAATAACACACTCTTTTAAGTTTCTTTGCTTAAAATCACAAATAAACTAAGTGTTACATGGTTCTCATTTACAGGATGCTAGTTTGAGAACTGCTAAGCAATATATTACCAACAAACCAAAAATAGTTCCTTGTAATCATATTCTTCTGTGTCATTTTAGTCATGGAAAGTAATGAAATAAATATAAAAGATCAAAACAAAAACATATAACTGAACTGTATGTTCTATAAATTTTGATAAACCAAAGGAAAACCAAAACTACCAAAATTCAAAATCATCAACTTTAATTCAGTCAATTTACCAAAATTTAATTTAATAGATGGTACTTTCATTTGCCTTCCTATTGCAGCAGATTGCAATTAAACGAGAGAGATGGTGCTTTATCAAAAAGAGAGAGAGAGAGAACCAAAAGCATAAACCCACAAACCTACTGAATTAAACAAATAAAGGTATATATGCAGATAAAATTTACTAATTACCAATTAGGGTTTATAAGATTTGAGAAAATTGGATTAAAACCAAACCTTATCAAATTCAGACGGAGAGAATGCAGACGGTGGTGTGGCTGGTGGGTTGGTGGCGGGCGACGCTCATTCACGGTGGCGACGGGTTAAAATTGGTGGATGTGATTTAGAATTAGGGATTTAGAGATTGGAGTATGGGATCTTGTGTGCTAGCTGTCTAGACTGGAGATTGGAGTAGGAGATGGTTGCGTGATGGGTGGCAAAGCGGGAGCAGCGTCGGCGTTAGAAGGAAGAAGACGGGCGGGTCACGCTCACGGGACGGGAGGCTGAAAGATTAGGGTTGCGTTGCGTTTCTCAGATTTCTTTCGATTTCTATTTCTATTTTTATTTCCATTTCTATTTATATTTAATTAAGAAAAACCACGGGCCAGCCCGCTCAGGCCCGCCAAAACCCGCGGTCTTAACGGAGTGGGCCAAATAGGCCCTCAATTAAATGGGCCTGCAGATTCTAGGCCCAAGACGGCCCATTTAAGAGGGCCAATGGGTCGGCCCTCGGGATTCGGCCCATTTTGACAGTGCTACTCATGTGTCAGGTGATATATCTGAATTCTTATCTTGTGATATTTGTCATTTAGCTAAACAAAAGAAAATCCCCTTTCCACTTAGAACAACTTCTTCAAATGATGTTTTTGACTTGATACATTGTGATGTATGGGGACCTTTTTCAATAACATCTCATAATAGTTTCAAATACTTTTTAACTATTGTTGATGATTATTCTAGATGCACTAGGATATACATGCTTAAAAATAAGTCTGACACACAGCATCACCTTGAATCCTTTTATAATATGGCTCAAACTCAATTTGACAAGAAAATAAAAACATTGAGAAGTGATAATGGTACTGAGTTCATACTATCCTCATTTTACGCATCAAAATGCATCATCCATCAAACTAGTTGTGTAGAAACACCACAACAGAATGGTCTTGTTTACAGGTACCAAGAGCAATCATGTTTCAGTCCATCATTCCTTTAATTTTTTGGGATGAGTGTATTCTAAGAGCTGCTCACCTGATAAACAGAATACCTACTCCTCTCTTAGATAACAAAAGTCCCTTTGAACAACTTTTTAACAAAAAGCCAGATTACTCTTATTTGAGAATTTTTGGCTGCCTAGCCTATGCTTCAACTCTGGAGAGAAACAGACATAAATTTCAACCAAAAGCATCAAAATGTGTCTTTATTGGTTATGCTTTTGGATATAAAGGATACAAATTATATGATTTAAAGAGTAAAATATTCTGTATATCAAGAAATGTTGAGTTCTGTGAAAATATTTTTCCTTTCAAAAACATAGATTTACCTGATGAAATCTCCACACCTCTTTTCAATAATATAAATAATGATGATGTTTACAAAGGACAAACTCTGCACACTTCTAGAAGACAAAAAAGTTCAGCACCCCATACAATCCCACATAATACAGGAAACACCACTGATAACACAAAAATCGTTATATCACCTATTCCTCTCACTTCTTCTCAATCACATTCCTCTCCACAACTAAGAAAATCTACCAAACAAAAATCAACACCTTCTTACCTTAAGGAATACCAGTACACATTACCAAACACCAAGAACAAACATGGAGCAAATACATCTGAGGCAATCTTCAAAACCAGATACCCTATCTCTCATTACATATCCACACATCAACTATCTTACAAGTATAGAGTTTTTGCTGCAAACATTCTTCAAATACCTGAACCAAAAATATATGCACAGGCCAGCAAAATTCCAGAATGGCAGGAAGCCATGCAAGCTGAGATCAATTCTCTAGAAAAGAACAACACATGGATTATAACTGATTTACCACCTAATAAAAATAGTATAGGATGTAAATGGGTAAATAAAGTCAAATACAAGTCTGATGGCTCAATAGAAAGGTATAAAGCCAGACTTGTAGCAAAAGGCTACATACAGGAAGAAGGATTAGATTATTTTGATACTTTCTCTCCTGTGACTAAGATAGCCACTGTCAGATTAGTGTTAGCTATTGCTACAACCAAAGGATGGCATCTTCATCAACTTGATGAAAATAATGCTTTTCTCCATGGAGATTTGCATGAGGAAGTATTTATGAAACCTCCAACAGGCTACAATGTATCTCATCCTGGTAAAGTATGAAAACTGATCAAAAGCCTCTATAGTCTGAAACAAGCTTCAAGGCATTCAAAAGCTTCACTCCTTCCTTATAAACTATGGATTCACTCAATCCAGGTCAGGTCATTCCTTCTTTGTTAAGAACAATGAAGATTCAATTACAATATTATGTGTTTATGTTGATGATATCATCCTTGATGGAAATAACATAACAGAATCCAAATCTAAAATCTCATTTACACTCACGGTTTACAATAAAAGATCTTGGAATACTAAAATATATTCTGGGCATAGAAGTGGCTAGAAGCAATAAAGGGATAACCATTTGTCAAAGTAAATATGCCCTAGATATATTATCTGAAACTGGATATTTTGCTTGCAAACCTAGTTCCACTCCTATGAATAACAAAATAGATTTAACTAGTAAAGATGGTACATTACTCTCTGACCCTTCGATTTATAGAAGGCTAGTAGGCAGGTTATTATACCTGACCATAACTAGACCTGAAATATCATATAGTATACAGGCTCTCAGTCAATTCATGGAAAAACTAACATCAACACACTTGGTTGCTGCTCATAAAGTGCTGAGATACATCAAGTCAAGTCCAGGAAAAGGCCTTTTTCTACCTGCTAGTTCAGAACTACAACTGAAAGGATTCAGTGATGCTGATTGGGCCAAATGTCCTGACACAAGAAGAAGTATAAGTGGTTTTGCTGTATACCTTGGAAACTCACTCATTTCATGGAAAGCAAAGAAACAACCAACAGTAAGTCGATCTTCAGATAAGGCAGAATATAGAGCCATAGCCTTCATCACTTGTGAACTGCAATGGCTAAAATACCTCATCCAAGATATGAAACTTCATTCAAATAAGCCTGCGTTTGTTTATACAGACAGCAGATCAGCATATTGCATAGCTCAGAATGCTTTCCACCACGAGCGTAACAAATACATACAACTAGAGTGGCACTTTATTAGAGAGAAGATTCAAGAAGGATTACTCAAGCTCATTCACATTCCATCACAAGAACAAACAGTAGACATCATGACAAAACCCTTACCTGGAAATCTGTTTCATCATTTTACTCTCAAGTTGGGCATGATTGATATATATGCACCACTTGCGGGGGGTGTAAAAGCTCACAAACAGACAAAATAGAAACCATGCAAGAAGACAAAATAAAAGAAGCATCCCATACAATCCATGTTGTACGTGCACACACAAGATCAAATCCTATCGCACACATACACCTACCTACAGGTGAAAATTAGTTAGAGGAAACACATGTATATAAACACACACAAGCATCACAAATTAGGTTATTCAAGACGTTCTGTAATTTCCTTCTCCTCCAAGAAATAAAACTCAAGCTTTCAGTTTTCCAGATGTTCATATCTTCAATAGTTCTCAAACACACACATATATATTAAATGCATCTTATACATTATCTATATTATTCACATATCAATTTTAATTGCTTCTTCAGGAAAACAAGGAAGGTCTTGAATTATTGAAGACAACTATTGAGAAAGCTGGTTATACTGGAAAAGTGAGTGTTCTTATTTCCATTTGTCACCTTTTTTCTTCATTCATAGGTTTTTCACTCAATAATTTTATTAATGCGTAACTATTAATTCTGCCTAGGTTGTTATTGGAATGGACGTTGCTGCTTCTGGATTATACGAAACATACAAGATGTACGATTCGAACTTCAAGGTGTAAAGGAAATAGATCAGCATGCCAGGTTGCCAGACCAAGTCGTCAGGGACCAGGTCACCACAGGTTGCCAGATCAGACCGTCATGGATCAGGTCGCCACAGGTCGCCAGACTAGGTTGTCAGGGACCAAGTCGCCAGATCAGACCGTCAGGGATCAGGTCGCCACAGGTCGCCAGATCAGACCGTCAGGGATCAGGTCACCACAGGTCGCCAGACCAGGTTGTTTGGCACTAGGTCGTCACAGGATAGGACGTCAGAGCCACCACATGCATTCCCATGCACATCCCCGTGGCGGAACCAGTCTCTTAAACTTTTGTCTTATTAGTTGTCACATATTATTCCGTTTACTTGTTCCGTTAAGTTATCTAGGGTTGTGCTTACTCTATTATGGCTTGACACGTGTAGTTGTCATAATAGGTTTTATGTATTACATCGCCCTATATAATGTGGGCTGACACTTGTTTCAATGCAATTAATAGGACATACATCATTCAAGAAACATGTTGCTTTCAAGCTTAAAGTTTTCAACTTTTGCAGATTACACATTTCTTATTATGGTATCAGAGCTATTAAGCTCTGATCCGTATCGCTTTTGTTATCCTTTACCTTATTCCCTTTAAAACATGGCAGTAGAACCACATGTTGCTGTTTTAAATGCAACCACTCAGATACCCCAACCGGTTTCCCTCCAGTCTCTATTAATTAGTGTAAAACTGAATGAGTCAAATCACCTTATTTGGAAAAAACAAGTTCTTACTGCCATCAGAGCTACGGATTAGAGCACTACATCAATAGCTCTATTACCCCTCCAGATCCCATTTTATATAGTATATCTTCTGAGTCCACAACACCTAATCCTTCATATTTATTATGGAGCAGACAGGATTAGTTACTAGCTTCTTGGATATTATCTTCATTGTCTGAAAGCATATTAGTCACCATTGTTGGCTTGACTACATCTCAGGAAATATGGCAGTGTCTAGAGAAAACTTTTGCTAGTTAGAATGATGCCAAGATCTTGTAATATAGGTTGCAACTTCAGACAATCAGAAAAGAAAACATGTCAATGAGAGAGTACCTGAACAAGATCAAAGGTTGCTGTGATCTTCTTGGATCAGCAGGTGAAAGAGTGAGTGAAAGAGATCACCTTTTGTATGTCCTCTCGGGGCTACCTCAAGATTATAATCCAGTATTGGTGTCCCTTTCCACAAAGATGCCACCTTGAACCTTAATGTAGACCTGCTCTATCCTATTGAGCTTTGAAACAAGAATTGAAGGCAATGAAACACACTACAACAACAATATTAATGATAATGGAGCTTTTTCTGTCAATCTCATCACCTACGGGCAAGGTGGCAGAGGCAATACCAGAGGAAGAGGTAGAAACAGTTCCATAAGTTAAGGCAATAAAGGAGGAAGAGGCAGATGTAGTTTTAGAGAAAGAGGATATGACAACTCAAGAGCAAGGTGTCAAATTTGCCATTACAATAATCACACTGCAGAAAAGTGTTTCTACCGAACTGATCTCAATTTCACCCCAGCCAACAGAAACAACAACAACAGCTCATATGGATCAAGCTACACTCAAGGATCGACTGGAAATCATAATGTGAATGTGGCTAACATTACAGGTAGTGAGACACAGTCCACTACAGACTTCAATTAGTATCCAGATTTTAGAGCAAGCAGCCATGTCACTTATGATCTTGGAAACCTCAACATAGAAGCTGAATACCAAGGAGCAGACAAAGTACAGATTGGTAATGGCACAGGTTTGAATATCAATCATTATGGCAATTCTGTTGTTCAGTTTTCTTTATATTCATTTTAATTGAAATTTCAATCCTCTGAAGCTCATTTTCCTCACTCATTTATCCTTAAAAATATACTCCATGTTCCTCACGTAATAAAAAATCTGATTAGTGTAAGTCAATTTGCCAAAGATAACCATGTTTTCTTTGAGTTTCATCCAAATATTTGTCTTGTGAAGGATCAGGCAACAAGAGTGGTGCTACTCCAAGGGATTGTTAAAAATGGACTTAACAGCTTTAACCTTGTTAGCTCCAAGCCAAGACCTCATCACCTACCTGAGAGACTCATAAATAAAAGGCCCTCTAGTTTTTAACTCTTTAGAAGTTAAGAATAAGCCAAGTTTGGAACTTTGGCATTCTATACTAGGCCACCCTTCCTTTGATGTTGTTAGAAGAGCTCTCACTCATTGTAATATAACAGTTTCTGTTAATGAAAAACTATCTTTGTGTGTTCCTTATTTGCAATCAAAATCTCATAAGTTGCCTTTTCCTGATTCTATTTCTAATTATGAACTGTTTGATTTGATTCATACTGATCTATGGGGACCAGCACCCACAAAATCCTTCTGTGACTTCGTTACTATGTCAGTTTCATTGATCATGCATCCAGATATACTTGGATATACTTTCTCAAGTATAAATCTGACACACGCCAAGCCTTTATCCATTTTCACAAACTCATGAAGACTCAGTATAACAAGCATGTCAAAGTTGTCCAAAGTGATGGAGGAGGGGAACACATAGCCCTCTCCAAATTCTTTCTTGATCATGGAATCAAGCACAGAATGTCTTGTCCTTACACACTTGAACAGAATGGCCTAGATGAAAGGAAACATAGGCATATCATAGAAGTAGGTTTAGCTCTCCTGGCCACTTCTCATATTCTTCAAAGACATTGGGATTCATCTTTCACTACTGCTATTTACTTGATTAATAAAACACCTTCTAAGCATATCAGTTACAAAAGCTCCCATGAAATCCTTACCAAAACAAAACCTGATCTCAATCACCTCAAAGTGTTTGGGTGTAAGTGTTTTCCTTAGCCCTACAACTCTAACAAGCTCCAATTTAGAAGCATAGCTGGGACTTTCCTAGGCTACAACAACTCACATAAAGGTTATAGGGTCCTCTTGCCAAACAATAAACTCCTTATTACTAGGCACATTGTTTTTGATGAGAATTCTTTCCCATTATCTAAGGAGACCGATGATGGATACAATGCTAGCAAGTCACCCCCACTCACTCCTTCCGTTATGCCAATCTTATCACAGATCAATGAAAACATAACCACCTTTCCTTCAGAAATCCCTTCTCATCCACCATCTCATCATACTGGACCTAATTCGGATGAAACACCTCAGCCACACCATTCCTCAAACCACTCACCCAGTATCTATTCTCCTGAACACAATTCCACATCCTCATCACACAATGAGCTTCAAAGTGATAGAATTTATGTGAATTTGCCTATTTATAGTATTCATGTACCTCCCACTATTACCACTGACACTGATTTACAGGATTCAATAAGGGATGAACAAAGAAAACATCACATGACCACAAGGTCAAAATCTGGGATTTACAAGCCTAAAGTCTTTCAAGTAAGTGGAATTGTACATGAACCTAACAACTTGAAGGAGGTCTTAAGCACTCCTGAGTGGAAATGTGCAATGCTGGAGGAATTGGATGCTCTTTCTAAGAATCAGACCTGGACACTCAGCACCTTATCTCCAGATAAGCAGTTTATTGGATGTAAGTGGGTTTACAAAGTCAAAAAAATATTGATGGGACACTTGATAGATACAAAGCTAGGCTTGTAGGAAAAGGCTACACACAAACACCAGGTTTTGATTTTACAGAAACCTTCAGTGCAGTTGTCAAACCTTCTACAATTAGAGTTGCATTGTCATTAGCTATATCTAAATCATGGTGCATTAGGCAACTTGATGTTGTAAATGCATTTCTGAATGGTGACTTGGAAACAGACCTTTACATGGCACATCCACCTGGATTTGAGGTAGGAAATAGCAACAACCTTGTGTGTAAGTTAAAAAAGACACTATATGGGCTCAAACAGGCATCCAGTGCCTGGTCAAGCAAGCTGAGCACAATTCTGCATTCCGTGGGTTTTTACACATCTAAAGCAGATAGTTGTTTATTCTACAAGCACACCAACAAATCAAGCCTGATCATAATGGCTTATGTTGATGATATCATTGTCATAGGCAACCAAAAACAAGAAATTCAGAGTTTCATTCATCATCTTGGTAGTTTCTTCACAATGAAAGATATGGGAAATGTACATTATTTCCTTGGAATAGAGTTCAAATATACAAATGATGGATTATTCGTGTCACATGAAGGCTACATCAAGGATTTGCTAAAAAGGGACAACATGGATAAAGCAAAGGGAGTTCCTACACCTATGATCACTAATGCTCCACTATCTAAGACTGTTGGATCCCCCATTTCAGATGTATCAACTTACAAAAGCTTAGTTGGATCTCTCCAATATGTGACAATCACCAGACCTGAATTGGCTTATAGTGTGAACAAAATTAGCCAGTTTATGCAGTCTCCTCTTGACAGACACTGGAAGGCAATGAGGAGAATTTTAAGATATCTTGCAGGAACCATTAAATTATGGATTGAGGTTTGTAGCTTCCCCATTTACTCAACCATTAGCCTTTACAGATGCTGACTGGACTAGTGATCCTGATGATAGAAGGTCCACTTCAGGATTTTGTGTTTATATGGGAGAAAACCTCATCACATGGAGTTCAAAGAAACAGGCAGTTGTTTCCAGATGTAGCACTGGGGCTGAGTTCAGAGGATTAGCAAAAGTCATTTGCGACCTAATATGGTTACAATCCCTTTTCAAGGAACTAAAGATACCTCAGACTCAACCTCCAATAGTGTGGGTAAGCAATTTAGGTGCTGTGTCATTTGCGAAAAATCCTGTGCATCATTCAAGAATGAAACAACTGGAAATCGATCTACATTTTGTCAAGGAAAAATTTGGTGATTAGGTCATTAAAGTTCAACACGTACCATCATCTGATCAAGTTGTAGACATTTTTACAAAGTCTTTGTCTAACCAATCATTCACTCGGTTAAGAGATAAATTAATGATTATCTCTTGCACCTCGCTTGAATTGAGGGAGCCTGTAAAGGAAATAGATCAACACGCCAGGTCGTCAGACCAGGTCGTCAGGGACCATGTCGCCACATGTCACCAGATCAGACCGTCATGGATCAGGTCGCCACAGGTCACCAGATCAGACCGTCAGGGATTAGGTCGCCAGACTAGGTTGTCTGGCACTAGGTCATCACAGAATAGGACGTCAGATCCACCACATGCATTCCCATGCACAGCCCACGGCGGAACCAGTCTCTTGAGCTTTTGTCTTATTAGCTGTCACATATTATTCTGTTTACTTGTTCCGTTAAGTTATCTAGGGTTGTGCTTACTCTATTGTGGCTTGACACGTGTAGTTGTCATCCTAGGTTTTATGTATTGCGTCGCCCTATATAATGTGGGCTGACACTTGTATCAATGCAATTAATAGGACATACATGTTGTTTTCAAGCTTAAAGTTTTCAACTTTTCTTACTCTTTTACATGTGCAAACCGCACATTTCCTATTACAAGGAAGAGGCAAGTTGCTTAATTCTTGAATAAAATAACGAAATTGTTACCCAAAGGGGTATACTAAGAACAATTTACTAATATTGTATAATATTTTTTACAGAACAATAATGGATCGCAAAAGATCTCTGATGACCAGCTCAAGGATCTCTACAAGTAGACGTGTTGAAACGGTTATAACCGACCAGTTAATTAACCAGCGGTTAATTTAACCAGTTTTTGGTTAACCGTAACCTAATCGGCTGAGAACCGATTAAGGTTACGGTTAAACCAGTTAACCAAACCGGCGGTTAATCGGAAAACCGGTGGTTAACCGCCGGGTTTTTTATAAAGCAGTCGATCGACTGCTGGATCGACTGAAGGACAGTGATTTTTGGTTTTGGGAAGGCAGTCGATCGATTGCTACGCAGTCGATCTCTCTTTTTTTTTTGGGGGGGGGGGATAAGTTTTAAAAAAATAAGGACTTGATTTTAATTCTAATATTAAAAATTAAAATTTTAACTTTTAATATTAGAATTAACTTGCCTACGTATTCTTGTAAAGGAATCAAAGTCCACGTAGTTCGAATTTTTTTTGTTTGAAAAAAATAAGTTATAAAAAAAAAGGACTTGAATTTAATTCTAATATTAAAAATTAAAATTAAATTTTAACTTGTAATATTAGAATTAAATTGCCTACGTATCCTCGAAAAGGAATCAAAGTCCACGCAGTTCGATTTTTTTGTTTTTGAAAAAATAAGTTACAAAAAAAAGGACTTGAATTTAATTCTAATATTAGAAATTAAAATTAAATTTTAACTTGTAATATTAGAATTAAATTGCCTACGTATCCTCGAAAAGGAATCAAAGTCCACGTAGTTCTTTTACTTACCTGACTTACCTACTTACCTATTCCTCGTTGTCGTTGCTTCCCGAAGTGGTATCGTAATAGTCGTTCTCTTCGCCTTCATCCAATTGCATTTCTTGTTCTCGTTTTTCGGCTTTCGCCCAATCGTTCATCAATATTTGATTTTCAAGATTTTTGGATGTTAAGCACGACCGATGCTCATCTAACATGTAGCCTCCCGTGCTGAAGGCCTGTTCAACAGAAACTGTCGAAACAGGAACGGCAAGGACCTCCTTGGCAATCCTAGAGAGAGTGGGAAAAATACTGGCCACTTTTGACCAAAACTGCATAAGATCGTTAGTAACACCATCGGGGTTTTTTGGAATAGAAATCCTAAATAAGTATCTAATTCCATAGACCGACTAGCACTAGCACTAACCCTTTGCCGTTTTCGTTTAGTATCTTCAAGCAATCTCATTTATGGGGCTAGAGCTCCTCGAGGGTCGTTGGGTCTTGTAGAAGTGACGGGGGAAGGGGAAGGGGACACATTAACATCACTAGAAGATGAAGATTGATCGTAATCATTAGAAGTTTGAATTAAAAAATGTTGTGCTTGGTGAGCAACACTAACAGGGCTAGGAATTGGTAGTCCACGAGATTCTAAAAAAGGTGTTAATGCATCGTAATAAATTTTAAGTAAGTATTGAAGACCCTCCATCCGATAATCCGGGTCTAAAATTTTTGCAATAAAAAACCATCGGGAATGTAATGAAAATATTTGACCCATTTACTCAACATCTCTTCGATAACTTCACCTAATTCAGAGTTATCGAGTAAAGCACTATAAACAAGTACTATTTGAATACAATGATCAACAAGTATTTAGGAGGTAGGATAATAAACACCGGATAAAGCCACGGTGGCATCGTTAAAAGTTTTTAAAAGGGACATCATATTATAACAATCATCCCACATATGCGAAAACAAAGCGCAATCGACATCTTCATTATTAGAAAATATACACAATGCATCTCTATATTCAAATATATCATTAAGTAATTTATAAGTAGAGTTCCAATGATCTGGCACATCTAATGAAATTTTTCTGGATGCAATTGACTGGCCTTGCAAAATTTTCGCCATTTTTTTAAGCGAATCGTGGTTTCATAGATAAGATATAGCACTCCTAATCGGTTGAATTTTAGATTTAAAAAGAGTTAAACCATCTTGAACACATAAATTCAAAATATGACAAATGCATCTAACATGAAAAAATTTGCCGCCAATATCGGGTGGACAAGTAATTTTTAACAATTCTAAACTAGCCGTATTAGCGGCGACATTATCAAATGAAATTGAAAAAAAAAAATTGTTAGTTAAATGATACTCGGACAAAACAGTGGAGATTTTTTTTCGAAATATTCACCGCCGTATGTTGGCTATCGAACTTTCTATATGCAATTAAACRTTTTTKYAAAGTCCAAGAATTATCAATCCAATGGCAAGTAATTCCCATATAATTATGATTTTTAAAAGAATCCGACCAAATATCCGAACATATAGAGACACTATGAGGTAAACTATCAAATATTAAAATCAAATTCAATTTATACTCACCGGCCATTTTCTCAATATCGCGAGTTAATTTATTTCGTGAAATCCTTTGGCTACATGGATTAAATGCACCCCTAATATAATCTTTCATAATGACTACTATGCGCATAATTAAAAGGAAGACTCAAAACGAAAATAAGTTTTGCAAGAAACTTTCTATGATTACTTTCGGTATATTGAAATAAAGTAGAAGAACTCGTACCTTGGTCGCCGGTCCCGCCGGCGGAAGTAGATAAAGATGAGAAGTTTAGTTGTGTTTGATAACTACCGGCACCGTATTTTTCGGGATGCTTCTTCTCCATGTGGTATTTGAGCGACCCGTAGCCTCTATTATTTTTAGAACCGAAGGTGTAATGAGAATTGCAATAATTGCATTGCGCTCAAGATTCGCCGTTGATCGTCTTTTTTGTGAAATGCAATCGGAAGATGGGGGAAATAAATTCCCTCGGTTTCGATTGAGGCAGCGGCATATCACCCGTCGCTTCCTCTTCATCTTCATCCAAATTGACGGCCGCTTCTTCTTCATCGAAGCTCGGTAATTCCTCTTCAAAATTGGTTTGTTGCGAGTCGAAGTTGATTTGATTATATAGGTTCTCAACTTCTTCTGCCGTCATCTCATCGGGAACATAATCTCCGGCGACATCCGAAGATTCTCGTCGAGATCCTCGACCTCGACGAGAAGAGGTTGGAATATTGGTATTGACATTACGGGAAAAGTTTGCCATAGTGATATTATAAAAGATAATTAAGTAAAACACGATTACGAAGGAAGAATAAGAATATTATTGATAATATTTTCTTTTGCACAAATTAGAAACTTGACTTCTTTAAGCTTGAAAATATAAGAGAAGAAGAAGAATAGTAGATGAATTAGTGTGAGGATTGGTGTTGGAGAGTGTGGTATTTATAGGTGTCAAAATCTGTAAAATAAAAAAAATAAAAAAAATTAAAAAGACTGTTGTAAACCAGCGTTTAAACCGGTTAACCGCGGTTAAACCGCCCAACGGCTATTTTCTTTTGAATTTGAGCCGTCGATCACCAACGGCTAGTTGATCTCAGCCGTTGATTTTCAACGGCTAATCCATAGACCAATCGATCAACTACAGACGAGTCAATCGACTACTGATCACTTTTGTTATAAAAAAAAAACCGGTTAACCGCGGCGGTTAAGGTTAACGGTTTGGTTAACCGTAACCTAACCGCCGGGAACAGGTTGACGGTTACAGTTTTAACCGTGATCGTCGGTCAACGGTAAACCATAACCGGTCAACGCGGTTACAACCGGCGGTTAACCGCATCAACACGTCTATCTACAAGTCGTTTGTTGCTGAATGCCCTATCGTATCCATTGAGGGTCCATTTGACCAGGACGACTGGGAGCACTATGTATAAACTGCAGCGAGCGGCAAAACAATGTATAAATGTGGCCTTTTACCTCATTTACTATTAACATGATTAGATTATTTTTGAAGATCCTAAATACTTTTTCATAAAGAGTAAACTCATTTTTAAAACACATGATTACACTAACCGCACGGAGTAATCCTTGCAAACTTAGGCGGCTGTTGTCATATCTCCATGAAAATCCTAAAGTCATTTCTCGAGAATAGTTCTAAATCTTGGTAATGATACATGTGCCTCAAACTAATTAATACACACTTCCACAAAGTATGTGTGTTTCTCCTTTGTTTTTTATTATTACTGTTAATTTAATCAGTCGCAGTGTGTATTTGATGTTTAAATTTAATATAATAAGTATATGATGTAGTTTCTTGAATAAGAATTACAGTTTACTGACATTCAATAAGTCAACGTGGCCCACAAGCCACTAATCTATCTATCCTATCTATATATCTATATATAATATATAGGATTTGGTTCAAATGAGAACCTGTCATTATATGTGAACTAGACGTGTTCACCGGTTCGGGCGAACCGAACAAACCGCCGATTTGAATTGGCGGTCAACGGTTGCGGAAACCGTTGACCACGGTTTAAACAGCAACCGCCGTTAAGGTGGTCCGGTTCCGGTTTCCCCACACCCCAAACCGTAAACCGGCGGTTCAAACCGCCGGTTAGAAAAAAAAATCCAGTCGATCGACTGCTCCTCAGTTGATCAACTGAGTCGTCAGCGAGCCGTTTCAAATCAACGGTCTTGATCTTGTGATCGTTGATGATCAACAGTCGAGATCAAGTGACCGTTGATTCAAACCGCCGGTTCGACCCGAAATCGGCCGGTTTGGTCCAAAACCGGCGGTTTATCCGCCTTTTCTTTTTTTTTTTTTGATTTTTTCACTCCTATAAATACCCACCATTCCCAACTCATTTCTCTCACACCAATCTCTCATCTTCTATAATCTCTCTATTCTACATTGTCCCTATTTACAATTTTTGCGATTTTCAAGATTCTTTAATTATTATCAAGCCTTCCTAATTCTAAACTAAACTTATTTAAGTTTAGTGTTATAATTCCAAATATATTTCGTACTTTCTAGTTATAATCCTAAATTTATAATCCTACTACTTTATCCAACTACTACTCTTTCTTATTTTTTTGTATTAATATTAACTTCTAAAAAAAATGTCAAGCCGTGGAGGTTCTTCTCGTTCCCGTCGTTCCGATAAGGGGAAGAGTATAGCACTCGATGACGACGCCAATGTCCATCCCATCGGCTTATCACAAGGCAACACTCCTTCGGTCGGTGACTACAATCCCAATCGCATCGAAATTGACGAAGATTGGAGTGATACCGACATTGATCAAACTTATCGAGCCGCCGCCGCCTTTGCCGGTGAAGATGTGCCGCCCATTGAAGAGGAGGGTGAATTTCCTCCTCCAAGAAATCCAAAAACTCGTTCTCGGGCAACAACGGAGTTAAAATCCGACATTTTCAAGAAACATTTTCAAAAAATCGAAATCCCGCCACCCGCAAACGAGCCACTTCCGGAAGACGGCAAAAAATAAAAAAGGAGGTATCGTGTCACTTGCAACTATTGTACATCATCTTACCAATTTCTAGAAGGAGGAGGATATGGGAATATGCACAACCATCTCAACAACAAACACCCCGACAAAGTCGGCATTGATAGGACTCAAACGCAACTACAATGAGGACAAGTAAGTACGAACTCCTCTTCTTTATTTACATATTCCGACGCTACTCATAGAAATGAATTAGCAAAATTTGTTTCTTCTAGATCACTTCCTTTTAACTTTGCCAATGATGATTTATATGAAAAGTTCACCCAACTTTCTTCTAATCCCTCGAGTACGAGAGTCTCACGCTCTACCTTTACTCGTGATATTAAAAAAGTTGTTGGTGAATATAAGTTAAACTTATGTAATGAATTTGCTAGTTTACCAAACAAAGTTTCAATTTGCTCGGGTGTTTGGAGTGATCATTGGGAACGAAACTCTTACATGGGTGTTACATGTCATTGGTTTGATAATTCATGGACTTTACAAAAACGTTTGCTTGCATATAGAGATTTTAAAGCTCCTCACAATGCACATAATATTTATCAATTAATTCATTTGATTTGTCAAGAATATGGTTTAGTTGAAAAAATATTTTCTATTTCATTTGACAATGCAACTTCTAATACGGTGAGTGTTAATGAGCTTATTAGTATTTGTAAACCATCTATTGGTGGCTTGTTTTTTCATATTAGATGCATATGCCATATTTTGAATTTGTGTGCTCAAGATGGTTTGAATGTTTTGAAAAATGAACTTTCTCCAATTAAGGCGGCGGTCACGTGTATTCATAGAAATAAATCTTTGCAACAAAAATGGGCAAGATCTTGTAGGGAAAACGGGTTTGAACCTAAATTTTTTTCAACCGATGTGCCTACTCGTTGGAACTCTACATATAAATTATTGAAAGATACATATTCGTATAGAGAGGTTTTGTGTTCGTTTTTTGCCCAACAAGAAACCGGAATTATGTTATATACAAACCAATGGTCTACGTGTAATTATTTGAAAAACGCTTTAAAGGTGTTTAATGATACTACTAATTTATCTTTCGGTGTTTATTATCCTACTTCTTACCTTGTTGTTGAAAATTGTGTTAAAATTGCATTCGTCTTTAAGGAGTGCATGAAAAATGAACGATTGGAAGAATGTGTTCTTTCTATGAAACGAAAATGGTTGAAGTATTTTCATTACATTACAAGTATATTTTTAGTTGCTACATTATTAGATCCTAATAATAGAGAAAGTGGTTTAGAATTTTATCTTAATAGTTATTATGATGCTTTATTGCTGTTTGAAAACTATGAATATCCTTCCGTTGAAACTATTATTCAAAATGTGAAAAAGTCTTTATATGATATGTTTAAAGAATATAGTATAAATTTTGATGGTCCTCTTCCTATGAGTTCCGGGCAAAAAACTTCTACTAGAAGTGGTAATCCTAGTAGAAGTGGTGACGGCGACGATGAAATTGAGGGATTTCAAGGTTTTTTGAAACAAAAAAAGTCACGAATGGGGCGTTCGGGTTATTTATTCGGTTCTAACCCTTATCGAGAACTTGAAGCTTATCTAACAACAGCTTTTGAGTATGGAACGTTGGGAGAAAATGAAGCCGATAGCGAGTCTGATATTTTGAATTGGTGGGCATCGAGGAAATCACTTTATCCAGTTGTTAACATCATTGCGAGGGAGATATTGGCCGTTCCCGTATCAGCCATTTCAGTCGAACAAGCATTTAGTGAAGGGGGGTACATGCTGGACGAGCGGAGATCCAAACTTACACCTCACAATCTCGAGTGTCAAATGTTATTGCATGATTGGGTCAACGCCGATCGACGGAAACAAAAAAACGTTCTTAGTGAAGATGAAGAGAGTGAGACGTATTATGATACTATGGGATCTAGCAACGAGTCGGTAAATGGATGAGTATGGTACCCCCCGCACCACCGCTTCCGATTCCAAGGTAAGTAAGGTAAGTGAGAACTACGTGGACTTTGATTCCCAAGATAAGGGACACGTAGGCAACTATCTTCAATTATTTGAAATTAAAATTTCAAATTTTAACTTTAAATATTTGAAAATAGTTCAAGTCCAATTTCTTTTTAATTTTCTTTTTTGAATTTATTAAAACACTTCTAATAGAACTTTTTTTATTTTAACTTCAAATTTGTTTTATTTGACCAGTCGATCGACTAGGTTTTCAGTCGATAGACTTGTCAATCAGTCGATCGACTAGTTCTCTCCAAATCGACTGGAGAACATAATGTTTGGCAATTTTGGGCGAAGCAGTCGATCGACTGCGAGTCAATCGACTTCTCCTCAATCGATCGACTGAGTTAAAATTAAAAAAAAAATCGAGAAAACCGGCCAAACCGAACCGGGACCAAACCGTGAACCGGCAATTTGCAAACCGCTGCAAACCATCCGGTTTCACGGTTTGGTTTCGGTTCGAGGTTTCCGCCGAAATCGAACCGGCGGTTCGAACTGTCTGGACACGTCTAATTTGAACCTAGGGACTCATCTTGACCATTAGATTGAATAATCTTGATGGTTGAGATTATGACATGTCAGTATGGTAATAATCTAAAAAATGCATTAATTAATTAAAAAGGGTATTTTAGACATATATCAATGTTTACAAAGAGCACTGCATTGTTCTTTAGAAAGCATAATAGATTAAGAAAAAAAAACACTACGATTGTATACAAAAAGCATCGCAAATTTCGTCTATATTTTGCAAATTCAAAAATTTGAAATAAAACTCAAATCTTCAACAAATCATAACTTTTTCAATTTTTATTCGTTTTGAATTTATATATCAAATTAATCACATTCTCAAGATCTACAATTTATGATACATATTGCATGTTTTAAGATGTAAAATATATATATATATATATATATATATATATATATATATATATATATATATATATATATATATAATTAAATTAAAAAAATTAGATAGTAAAAGCATCGTACATGACTGATTTTAGCACTACAATACTGTATAAAAAGCACAATGAATTTGGACATAATTGCACTGTGCAATATTTGGAGTGCTTTTTCTTATATTGTTACGGTACTTTTGAACTACACTAAACATTACTTTTTCAAGGAAAAAAAAATCGATCAACATCGCCGCCGAGTTTCGCCATCGCAGCCATCCGAAACCACCACCGACAATCCAAATCGCCGTCCGAGCCAAACCACCACCACCGCCGTCCAAATCCAAATCGCCGTCCGACGAACCAAAATCAACAAAACTCGGGCACTCCAAAACAGTGGCCCGCCTCCGCCCCTAAACATCCGGGCAACTGTCATCATTTGGACCCTACGCCAAGCTGAATCCAACCCGAAATCTCAGCCGAATTTTCATCGCAACCATGTTTTTCCCCGAACGTTTCCAAGCCCAACAACCACAACATCGATCGAGTCAGGCTAAAAGCCATCGCCTTTCTCAAACCCGGGACCCAACAACCAAACCGCCGGGGAAGCTAACCCACCAGCCGCTGCCGACCGTGGCTTCACACCGCCTGCACACACCCGTCACCGGTCGTCAGCCCTGAACCGGCCGATTCAAAGATTGGCCGGCCCAAACTGAAATCTGGGGAGATCCACCGGCGCTTTCAGAGGGGGCGGAGCGGCGCGCCACCGCTGCCATTGTTGCTTCATTGCCGCCTGCCGCCGCTTCGTGATGCCTTCACCGGAGAATCGCCGAGCCGCTGTCGTGGTGGAGCCGAAGGGGGGATTGCTGGCCGATTTCAGTTTTGGAAAGAGAAAGAGGAGAAACGGGGGAGAATACGGGATGATTTCTTATAGGTTGAAGGTTTTAAGTTTGGTGGAAAATACGGGATCAGATTTGGTATTTAATCTGATTAAGAGCATTTGTAAAAATACATAAAACCCCTTGGCCTTCCATATATATAATTTAATGAATTTAAAAAATAGAAAAAATCTGGTCCACACATATTATTAGATCTAAGGTCAAGATTGGTCTCTAGGTTCACATATATTGACGGGGTTCTCATTTGAACCCAATCCTATATATATATATATATATATATATATATATATATATATATATATATATATATATATATATATATATATATTTAAAGAGAGGTCTGGAGAGAGAGAAAAATATGAGTTGAATGCCACGTAAATGCCACGTAGGATTAGTAATTACTTTACTTAGTAATTTTTTTAATATAATTATAAAAATAAATACCTTAATTAGATTGTCAGTCCGGAGAGAAAAAAAATATGAGTAGGCAAGAGAAAAAATGCCACGTATGATTTTTTTTTTAGTTGAAAATAAGAATTTTATTAACATATTGTGATAGATACCCTAATTAATATTAATGATGATTTGTTTTCCTTTTTTAATTAAAAAGCCACCTAGGATTAGTTTCCTCTTTTAATTATGTAGGAAACTTCTTAACATTTAGGATAGATACTCTAATTAACATTAAAAAATAATAAAAAAGTAATATACATACACACACACACACATATATATATACATACATATATATATATATATATATATATATATATATTATATTTATATAATTACTTATATGTTATTTTGATTTTTATTATGAGTTTTCTTTTTACGTTTTTTTTGTTATTTTTTTCATTCTAAGTCCAACAATATCAAATTTGTCATTTTCTATCAAAATAATTTGATCACTTTATTTAATTAAATTATACAAAAATGCACAATACAATATAATGTGATATTATTTTTTATTGGTCATCAACATGTTGTTTATAAAATATTATTTCAATATTTTTTAATTTAAGTTGATCTCATAAAATAATGTATTTTGTTATTATCTCTGAAACTGCATAAAACAATATAAGTGCAAACCCAACACTAAGTGGAGTGAACACTATGACGTCAATTACAATAGATTTCGAAAAATATCAACTAATTCCAAAATAAAAAGAGAAAAAAGGGAAAGACCGCATTTGAAAGCAGATTTTGCTAAACACAATAATTTTGAAAATATTTATATCACATTTAAATTTGATTGAAGTTCAAATTTGAGTTTATTCTATTAAGTATGAGTTTATATTTTACATACTAATCGTTTCAACTCCATTGTAGTATTTATATTTAATTTAACACTTATACTATCATTTGCTCATTGTGCAGAGGAGAAAATATATCTTCACAGATAGCTGACCAACAATCCATGTTGGATAGTGCAAATAAATAAATAAAACATGTAAGAGAAAAAACAGTCACGTTGAATTATTTTTATTTTTTTTAATTATATAGGAATTTACTTAATAGAATTAGGATAAATACTCTAATTAATACTAAAAATAACAAGATTATTTAAATATATCTATCTATCTAATAATTAGAAAAAAAAAACATGTAAGATAGAAAAAAATTCATGTAGGATTATTTTTCTTTTTATAATTATATAGAAACTTACTTAATAAAATTAGGATAAATACCCTAATTAATATTAAAAATAACAAGATCATTTAAATCTATCTATATATATATCTAATCACTTTTATGTTATTTTATTTTTTATTGTGAGATTTTTGTTATTTTATTTTACGATTTTATTTTAATTGTGAGTCCAATAATATTAAATTTGTCACTTTTTTTCAAAAGTAATTTGACTATTTTTTTTAATTAGATTATATAAAAATTACAACATAATTTAGTATTTATTTTATTAGCTATCAATGTTTTATCTATCAAATATTATTATGATTCAATGCCTTTTTATTTGAATTGATCTCATAAATAATATTTAATATTAATGATGATTTAGTTATTTTTTTAATTATGTAGGAACTTTCTTAACATAATTAGAAAGGATACCCTAATTAATATTTAATAAAATTAATAAGATTATTTGAATATATATATATATATATATATATATATATATATATATATATGTATATATATATGTGTGTGTGTGTGTGTGTGTGTGTGTGTGATTTTGGTTTTTATTGTGAGTCCAACGATATCAAATTTGTCACTTTTTCTCAAAAGTACTTTGATTACTTTTTTAATTGAAATATGCAAAACTGCACAATGCAATACAATGTAGTGTTTGTTTTATTGGCTATCAACATGTTATTTCTCAAGTATTATTATGAATCAATACTTTTGATTTGAATTGATTTCATAAAATAATATATTTTGTTATTATCTCAGTAATCATGCAAAACAATACAACTAGGAAACCAACATCAAGTGGAATGAACACTGTGGCATAAACTATAATAGATTCGTAAAATGACCAACTAATTCCAAAACCAACAACGGAAAGTCGCCTCTAAAAGCAAATGTTACTAATGACGGTAATCTTGAAAGCATTCATGACATACTTATTTCTATACAAATCCAAAATTTAGATAATTCTGTGAGGTATACGTTTACGTTTTACATACCAATTACTTTTACTTCATTTGAATATTCATGTTTTATTTCTTATACTTATACTATTACTTGCTCATAATACAAAGGTGACAATGCAAAAAATTCTCTTCATACCAAATTTGTTGCAGACCTACAATCCATGTTGGATAGTGAAAATAATTTGTTTAATTCATTTAGAATGACCAAACAAATATTTTTAGAGATGATGATGTCGCATAAGTTTAGAATGAACACTCATCTTGTTGAGAAATATCGAACATTCTCTTGTGTTGTAATGTTGGTTGTTACAAAACTTGGCGATCATATTGTATAGGCTAATGTTTATCAAGGAAGTAATGCGGGCGAATTGTTGTTCATCCCTAAAATGACTGTCACACCATCTAATCTGAGGTTTCCTTTCAAGTTAGAATTGTTCTTAATGTAAAATCTAGCGGCATACCTTCTCCTCTTCTTTCGAAAGGAATAACTGAGCATTCTAGATTTAGGATTTCTTTTAACATCCACCAAGATTTCGATCTTTACTGAAACTCCACTTGGAAAATTAATGGTTGATCAACACATTATTTGAGACGAAACTCTAATGATGCATAGCCATTATTTTAAAACTCTAACAAAATATTGAAATACGTGATGAGATCGCAAAATAATTCAAATGCGCAGCTTCCATTTGGTAACAAAATAATAATTCTTGGAAGAGATTTTCATCAAATTTTGCCAGTTGTTCCAAAAGACACTAAACCAGACATAGTTCACATAGTGACCAAATTTTTACATTTATGGACTCATTACATAGTTTTGAAGTAGACCAAGAATGTGGGAATGCAAAGTCACAATTCAGATACCGATTGTGTCAAGTTAAAGAAATTTATCAATTCGATAAATAGTATAAGATATTGGATGGTTGGAGGAGCAAACGATGATATCATTCAAATTGAAACCTAAATCTTCTATTATTGAATTATGATGGTGATCATGTTCTGTTAATTGTGGCGAGCACATATCCATAATTTTGAAAAACGACTTAGTGATTCGCTTTTTTGGAGGATCCTTCTATTCTTTTCTCAAAACTTGATGTCGTCAATTTGATTAATAAATATATGATTTCATAAAATGATGAAGAATATAAAATATACCTTAGCTCTGATAATGCATGCAAACCTGATTCAAACATTGACATATTATCGGACGTTTAAACACTAGTAAATGTTTTGGATTGCCGAACTATGAGCTAAAACTAAAAATTAAAATTTCACTCATGTTGTTGACAAATATCGATCATTCTCTTGTGTTGTGTAACATTGGTTGTTACAAAACTTGACGATCACATTGTATAGGTTAATATTTCTTAAAGAAGCAATGCATTTGAATTGGTGCTCATCCCTAAAATGACTGTCACACCATCTAATGCGGGGTTGCCTTTCAAGTTCCAACTGTGTCATACGCTATGACGATCAACAAAATTCAAGGACAAACTCTCTCTTACGTTGGACTTTTCCTCAAAAAATCGGTTTTCAGTCATGGTCAGTTGTACATTGCAATATCAAGGGTGACCAATTTTAAAAATTAAAAATATTGATCACCATGATGAGAATAAATATAGTAACAAAATTACAAATGTTTTGTATAATATATATATATATATATAATTACTTATTTAAATATTTTTATACACTTAATCCAATTATTTTTATTTTAGATAAGATAAAATAAAAAATTATTGTGCAACGCACGGACACAATACTAATTAATAATAAACAAATTAAACTCCATGCACCCAACATTTCATCCTCGTAACTTTTTCATATAACATGAACACTTGATCAAATTTCTATACACAAATGTGGTGCATAGTATTATAACAACAGTAATACTGACGCGGCTTTTTTCCCGCTCATCTATATCTATATATATATATATAAAAAGGCTAGCGTTTTATAAATAGTAGCCTAAAAGTTTTCCCGCCAAAATGTGTTACTAAATTGGGTAACACATTTTAAGGAAAGTTTCAATCATTAATTTAATTACTAAATAAGTATTTATGGTTATCGATATTATATAATTACTTACCAAATAATTGAATAATGATTTGAGATATGTAAGGATGTTTCCAAAACCATAATTTTCAATATACATATGTCTCTAGAATATATTGATATAAATATTAAAATAATTAATATCTATGGTTGTAATAATTACATTATATTTTAGGGTAGATATTACATTATATTGTATTTATCATTATTCTTAGTAGGATAATCCATATTTCACAGTTTTTGTTGTAGATCTATAGAATATATTTATGTATTTTTAAAAATAAAAAAATACTATATTTTATAAACAGTATATACAACATTTCCCCCATTAAAAGTGTGTTTTATAAATATTCTATCTATGTTTTGAAACTTGCCCCGTACACTGACCCGAACTGGCATACCGGTTACCAGGTCACTGAGTCAACAATCGGGTCATCGAGTCAATTACTTACCTGGGCAAAAAATAATAAAAATATAAATCTTTTTTCTTTGTAACTTAAAAATAAGTAAATTAAATAACTTTATATACATATAAATCACATTTAAAAAGTCATAAACAAAGATTCATATATTTCAAGAACATAAATATATTATCCTTCAAACATATCAATTTATATATTAAATTTTCAAATATTATAAAGACGAAGTGAAAAAAATAAAGAGATTTAATATGAGTTGATGTGTTTAAAGGATAATATTTTATTGTTCATGAAACATATGAATGTCTGTTTATGACTTATCAAATTTCCAAATATTATAAAGAGGAAGTGAAATAAAAAATAAAAAAATAAATAAATAACAAAGTTAATCTTATTAATATGGTTACATAGGCTTAGAGATATATAAGTGAATATAAAAAAATGACAATAAGTTTTCAACTATGTAAAAAAAATTAACTTTTTAAAAAAGAGAAAAAAAAAAAAGAATGCCTACATAATTTTTACAATATTGTATACTGATAAAATGAGTTGTTGCGTACTATTTTTAAAACCTTCAGTGCCGATAAAAAAATTTGTCGTGTAATTATTTTGTGTATCACATCGAATTTAAATAAGTTGTTTAGATTGGAAAGGTTACTATAATTAATGGTTTGAGGATAATAAGAAATTCAGTTTCAAATTAATGGTTTGTTCGGGCCGCGGGTCAGCAATTGATGTCTGGCCAGCCCAAGTAGCCGGGTCTAAAGCGGGCTGACTGTGAAACGGTTTATTAAGCCGACTCCCATCAGGCAGTGTTTAGTTTGGCCGGGTTTCGAGTCAATCCGTCGGGTTGGGTCGGGCTGGGTGTAAAATAGTGATTCTTATATTTAATTATATTTCGATTATTAAATTTCAGAAACTATTAAATATGACTTTAAAGCTTCCTTATTACTTATTAAATTTCTCAATATATACATTGCAATTATTTTTAAAGAAATCTTCATAATTGCTTCATAATATTCACAATAATAATCAAATCAATTGAATTGAGTTTTCTTTTGAAACTATTAAATTGTGATTTAAATCTTCTTATCGATAATATAATGAGAGAAAGAGTAAATCTATTTCTTTTACTGTGATGACAAGTAATATTATAAATGCGTGTTAATCATAAAATTAGCCAAAATTTAATTCAGGTTATTATTATTATTGTGAACAATTTTCATGATTTATTTTTCTTATTTAAGATCTAATTGACTGAGATAATTAAAGGAGTTGAGATAACTGGTAGATGATAGTTGATTGTAAATTATTGTATGGTAATTATTGAAGATTGATTTAGCAATATAAACATTAACGAGTGATATACAACTAATATACATAAAAAGCAAGAAAAATATAAAATAATAATAAATATAGATTTCTAAGAAAATATATAAAAAATAAGAAAAAAAATGATGCCAAAGTATTATATTGATAAATAAGAATCTCCTTATATCTGAAAATAATCTTATGTAACACTATAAATTAACATATAAAAAACTGTAAAGGAAAATAATTAAAAAAAATTATTTAATCAACTATCAACTAATTAGAAAAAACTACAATTTGTAACTCTTTTGGAAATGGACCTTTTTAAGTCTAAATTATCAGGAGATTATTAAAAACTTTTACTAAACGACAATTAAAGCGACAACGTGCTACATTCTAAATTTAAACAAGTAAAATTTTTTATTTTCAATCAACTGATTCATATTCATATTAAATATCGTTTTAGAAGTTTTATTTTGTTGAAAATTAATTGTCATTTTAGAACTTTTTAATACTTTCTTCCGAATTGTATTCTAATTGATTTAGGAAATTAATACTAACTTATGATAATATATAATAGTAGGATGATTATGAGGAAAGAGGGTAAGAGATTAATTAGGAATGTCATTAATTCATTAAGTTGTATTATTCAATATTTTATATTTCTTATTTTTTGACATAAATTAATAAAATGACAATTAAAAATAAATGAATGGAGTATATTTTAATAAATTTTTAATTTGAAGGGTTTAGGCATTACGTGGATATGAATTCAATAACTCTTCTACTTTCATAATCTTAATGAACGAGTATAATCAAATATTTAAAATTATGAAGTATGAAAAATCGAGACAAGTGCATGATATGAACTGAATAATATGATATAATGTCATTCTGGAGGACAAGACTAAATATTATAAATATTATTTAAGAAATATGAATGAATGAATTATATTGCTTCACAAAAATATGTTTAATATAGATAAATGTGACTTATATAAAAATACTCAAATTTATAGATTTCGAATTTAGATGTGCGGTGATTTTAACTTCGATTAGTACAAAGTTTGACTACAAGAAAATAAATTTACCTATAAAAATTATTAGTAAAAACTAAAAAAATGAAAGTTTTAGGTAAAATTACTGTCGGTAAATATTTGCCATGAAAATCTAAAATTGTTAGTAAATACTTACAACATTTTTGTCAGTTAATGGCAAGTTTGTTACTGACTTTGCGTCATTTGGTCGATATTATTTGAGAAACAATATATTTTAGTCTATCATTATAACATTAAATTGTACAAATATTGTCACTTATAACACAGAGTTCAACATACAGAGCAAATGCATTGCACGGGTTAAACACCCATAACCTATTTATCCATTTAGAAAGAAAGAAAAAAGACTTTCAAACATGTTTTTCGATCACTAAAATCGAGACATAAGACCTATATGTAGTGGACAATCTGATCACTTGAGCTAGCCCACTTTATCGACTACGTAACGGTTTACCTTTGATCTGTTTGAATACACACACACACACACACACACACACATATATATTGATTGATTGTTATGTTCTATTGATAATTCAATATTATTATTCTCACATTATTTGTACTTACACAAAATCATCACAATTCGTACGTGGATCGCACGGGTTAAGCACTAGTTTGGAATAAAAATAAAACCTGTAAATTCATGATTACACTAAGCCAAAAGAGTAATCATTTATCCTACCTTGGGTGAATTTTTTTCATTTTAACGGAAACCAGATGCGTGAGGAGGTTCCAAATCCATCCATGGCGTATAGTTTTAAATCTTGGACAAATATAGTTTTTCAAAAAAATAGTTGTGGCCATATGATAAAATTTCTTTTAATAAGAATTCACTTCATTGTTTCTATTAATATTTTATTTTTTATATCAATAGTTATGGTATTTAGCCTAGTTATACGGGATAGTTATAATTCGATGTTTTACAAGTACGGAATATTTAAAAAAAAATTAAAGTTACGGTCAAATACATTTTGTTTATATTTTTATTATGTCAGCCAATATATATTATAAAGTTATTTTAAAAGTATCATAATACCATCTATTTTCAAATATTATTTGTAAATAACTAAAATACTATTTTTCATTAATCTCAAAATTTCCCATTTCTTATAAATGTTAACAAAAATAATAAAGTATTTCACGTGACAGAGGGAATATTCACATGCATATTTTAAGTTTTATTTTAATCTAGATAATACTATTATTTATTTAAAAATAATAACAAAATTTTACTTAAATGTGAGAATCTGTTGCAATTTTGAAATTATAATTAGATATAAATTTCAATTATGATTAGGAAAAGTATATAAAAGTATTTAACAATAATTTGTACCTAGTTATCGTGTTATTTTTATTCTTATGATATATATTCAGCTTATACGTAATAAGTTTTTTTTTCATATTTTAATAATTCTTATATTATACATACATACATACATACATACATACATACATATAGGGTTGAGTTCCGGTGAGAATGAGTTCGTGGGTGAGAAATGAGAATGAATCCTATCCATTATATCTAATCTAATGGATCTGATTTAATCAAATTTCCCACAATCCTCGTAGACACACTTCACGATTCCCCTTAAATTTCTTAGAATCCTCGGCATTATTCATTCCCTTTGCCGATCTCCCCTCTGATTTTGTAGGCTGACGGTGAGGGAGGCTGATCCCTTCACGATTCCCCTCAAATTCTCCTCAAAATTTAAGATAGAAATTTGAAGGGAGTCTACGAGGATTGCCACTCTTTCGATCGAGCAGCCGCAAGAAACCAGTTCATCGAAGAAGATTGACGGCGGTGGCTTGGCTAGGGTTCTCGGTGCCTCCGATGTGTTTGATAATGATTTGTTACGTTTGTTTTTCGTTGTTACTTTTTCGCAGTGAATATCCTCTTCGTAGAGTGATTTGAAATTTTTGAATAGGAATCGAACGGTGTCGGGTAATGTTACGTTGTCGTTTTCCTTCTTCTCTTTGCCACCGGCAGCAAAAGACTTCGTCTTTGGGTGGCTGCAACCACTGCATGGCTCAGATTGGATTTGTTTGCTGAAAATTTGAGTTTTTTTTTCTTAGTTCTACGAATTTTAACTTTGGTTGCACCCTGATGGTTTCAATTTTGAACAAATCAGCTAATATTTTATTTTAATCAGGGGAATTCATCTACTTTCAAGATTTCATCTAATTTTTGGATTTTTGTGTTTTGAGTTTGAGTTAATCAGGTAAAGTTTTGTACGTGTTATGATTAAAGATTTCTGCACGTGTTGTCGTCTGATGCAAGTAAAATGTGGTTTGTGCAAAAGTAAGTGTCAGTTTGTGCATAAGTATCAGTATTTGTAACGCCCCAATTTTTCATAGTGGAAACACGAGCGAAAGTATTCATATTTTAATGAAATTAATTTGAGGGACGTTATTTTTCGAAACTCTTAAAAGATAAACAAATTATAACAAATAATTTTATTGAACTAAATCGAACTAATTTCTCTTAAATGAAAACGAATAATTAAAGAGAACTAATATTTAATACAAAAATAAAATACTAGTAAATATAAATAATTCAAACGTGTGCGGAAATAAAATACTTAAAAAGTAAATCACTTTTCGACTAGAGTTAGAAATAAAAATAACTTATTTTATTATAGTCACCATCACCACGCTTCTGCTCGACTTCACTTAACCTGAAAAATGATTGATGAAAAGGGATGAATATCGACGACTCAGTGGAGATACAGTTCATAATTAATTATGCAATATAAAATAGTATCATAGTAAAACATTGTAATAATTATTTTGCGCAGTTCGGTGGGACATTTCCAAGGATCCGTAGACCCCAAACTTATTTACGGCCCCTGGCCAATAATTGTTTTGTGCTGTCACGCGACTTTATGTGTACATAGTCAAATGCCCAAAGGCCATCATAGTATAATTGTCATGTAATCACAATAAACAATAATAAATCGAGCAATTAATATGAACTTGAATTTAAAAAAAAAAATTGAGTTAAATATCTTCACCTCTTTTATGCAGAAAATAACTTGATTTGAATGTGATGTGTGAAACGTTCCTACCCTTCAGAATCCTCGTTTCCTAAATGATAGAACAATTGAATTTTTAGAAAACAATTTGAAAATAAAAAAAATAGAATTAAGCTTTGAAGAAATAGATTTGGCTCATTGGACAAAAGAGTTTCCACAACCTCACCAAGCCCAAACCACTCTTACAAAATTCATGAGGATTAAAAGCCCAGCCCACTAATACCCCTTAATCTCCCTCTTCCTCGTCCCTTTCTATACCCTTCATACCAAATCTGCAAATCCACCAACACACACACACACACATCACGGATCCCTCCCTCCGTCCGCCTGCTCTCTCTCTCTCTCTCTTCTCTCGGATTTCCGCTCACAGCACACACCCACGAAAGTAAAGCCAACAAACAACAAAAAAATAAAATCCCAAACCATTCTTTGAAAATCAAACTCTCAATTTGAAAATCCCTAATTTTAAAATTCAAAAACAAACCACGAAGAAAGCCAGTTGATGCATCTCGTCTCCCACACTCTCTGACTCACACACATAAACAACCGCTCGCTTACTCACATTGCAGTCGCCGTCCATGGCCGGACCGGAACTAGAAGCGACGGGTCGTGATTGGCTGGGTTTGGTTTGACGGGTTATAGGGCCCAGCCGTTTCTAGTTTGAGGTGTGTGGAATTTGAGGATTCTTGGTTTCAATTCGAAATCAGGTCCAATTCGTTGGAATCTCTCTCGGGTTGACTCGGCTGGAAATGGGATTTTGGCTAAGTTCGATTCGGCTGACTCGGGGCAGCCAGGCTTAATTGTTTTCTGGGTTTGAATCTAGTTTCTGGAATTGGGTCGATTTGTATGAGTTTGTGTCTAAAGTTTGGGTTCTCTGGTCTCGCTGTTTCCGGCTCAAGGTTTGGTTTCAGCATATGGACTCGCGGGTAGCTCTATGGTTATAGTCTGGGGTTTACATGAGTTTCTTGATTAATTGAAGTGGTGACCGTGTGTGAAATCGTACACCCATGATAATACAAAACTGAACTAACAAGGAAAATCTAGAGTTGGAAGAAATACCTTATGATTGAGAATACAACGGTGCAACAGTAAAGAGAGATATAGTGAATTAGTTGCGTGAAGTGGATTATTAAGAGGCCAAATTTTGTAGGATAGGATTGTTTGATTAGTTTGCTGAAAAATCTCAACGGTGAAAAGAGCATCGAGGAGGAATGATGGTGAATTTTTGGTGTTCTGGAATGTATGTGGGTTACTCAATGGCTAGAATTTAAATAAAAAGGATAGCATATATCAAATGAAATTAAAATGGTTAACATAAAATAATTCGTAATTTTGTTAAAATAAAATATAAAATTAATGCATGCATGTTTAAAGAATTTGGGCTTAAAATCATATTAAAGTATTAAAATAAATATTGAGATGTTAAGTATGTGCACAATAATGTGTTCACTTGTGCACAGTCGTGAAGTAGTAGTGGGGTTTGCACATATTATGATTAAAAAGACTTTTGCGTGTTATCGTTTGATTTCATTGTCGTATGATGGAAGTGAGATGTGATTTGTGCACAAGTAAGTGTCAGTATGTGCACAGGAATTTGTTTACTTGTGTACGATCGTGCAGTAGCTATGGTTGCACATGTTATGATTAAAAATTTCTGCGCGTGTTGTCGTCTGATGCAAGTGTAATGTGGTTTGTGCACAAGTAAGTATCAGTTTGTGCACAAATAAGTAGGTGTCAATATGTGCACAGTAATGTGTTCACTTGTGCTCAATCATGCAGTAGCTATGGTGTTTGCACATATTATAATTAAGAAGTCTTGTGCGTGTAGTCGTCTGGTGTCGTTGTAGTTGATGCAAGCGTGATGTGATTTGTGTACAAGTAAGTATCAGTATGTGCACATCAATGTGTTCACTTGTGCACGATCGTGCAGTAGCAGTGGTGTCATGTTATGATTAAAAAGTCTTGTGGATGTTGTCGTCTGATGTCGTTGTCGTCTGATGCAAGTGTGATGTGATCTGTCGCGTTATCTGTGGCGTGTACTGTTTTGTGCACTAACTCAATGGGAGATTTCGCAGGTGATGTTGAATGTTCTTCCCGAAATTGTGAGCCTATTCGACAAACTATGGTGATGGCACCTAGCTCTACAAAATATTGGGTTCCGATATGTGAAGATGCCATTAAACCTTATATTAGTCATAAATTCAAAAGCTTGGATGACGCTATACAGTTTTACAAGTCTTATGTATCAACGGTTGATTTCTATGTCCATCGAAAAATAACATCGGGTGATGGTGTAGTTGTTTGGAAGTATCTACTGTGATTCTTGCACATTTATGTTTCAATATGTGCACAATAATGCATTAAATTGTGCACAATATGTATGCAAGTTGTTTAACAATCCTATGTGAGTTGTCATTTGATGTCATTTCAGTTAATTTAGGTGTAATGCCGTTTGTGCACAATTGTGCATTGAGATATACACAATTGTGACACTGATAATGCACAATAGTGAATGACAAAATGCACAACTGTCACTACTGGAATTTTCTTTTGTCATAATGTTATTATATTATTTATGATTTATTTTGTATAAATTATGATTGTAATAATCACTTATTTGCACATTATAATTTGCAGGTGGACAAAAAAGGGACTAATTCATCAAGACCCACCCCTTAATTTTATTTTTCTTAATTTATCAAATAGTTTCATAATTTGAGGGAGTGTTGTTTGAAAAGGCGAATGGTTTTTTATCATATGATTTTTATAAATCAATGTTTTTATACTTAATGTGATTGTTGTATCTAGTTCTTGGAGTGTTTAAATTATTCATATTTTACTATCTTTATTAGTTGTCGATCATCTTATCTGGTCATTGTAGTCATCGACGCCCAGTTGTGGTAGCTGGCATGAGACTACTGTTGTGAAATGTCACATGCACAATAATGCATTAAGTTATGTACAATCATGCAATAAGATATGAACGATAATACAATAACTTTGAACAACCAAATGCAACTTTTGAAAATAAAAAATCAAAAAACTAAATATCTGTGGCATATGCACAATCATACTTCAAGTTATGCACAATTATGAAGTAAGATGTGCACAACCAAAAATTAAAGATGCGAAAATATTATTCAAAAATTAAAGTTATGCCAAGAACATTATTAAAAAAAATTAAAGATGCAAACACAACTTGTTCATCAGATCAAAATGCATAAAATCAAGTACAAAACTTATCCATACTACCAAAAATCATTCACCAGTAAGTTTGTGCAACTAAGGGGACAACATACTTCCTAATTGTCAATTCCAACACAACATTATATAATAACATTAAAGGAATGATATTTTGAAAATAAAATCATTACAAAAGCCAACAACTTCAAATTAAGTCAAATTACAATACGAAATTTTAAATTAATTCAAACTAGAACATTAGAATCGATAAGTATTTTCAAATTAAAAACCTAACTTAAGGGAATAATTTGTCGCGTGCAAATTGCTTCTTCAAATAAGCCTCTTGTTCATGTTTTCCTGCCTTGTAAATTGAGAGATACTCCTTTGCGATTTGTACGTTTACATTTTTCAGCTCGTTTATCTCTTTGGATACCAAAGAGTGGCAATACTTCTTCCACACATATATTTTTTTATCTCATGCCTTAATTCCACACACATACAGTTGGCCTTTAATCTAGCACCTAATATGACTCCAAGTGCCACATGGTGAAAAAACCCTCAATCCATATTTTCTACCCCTGTTGTGCATGTCATCTCTAAAAATTGTGGTTCAGTTTTTGCAACCACATATGCATAGTTTTCAATATATGTAAATTTATAAACTTTGAAAATGCATATTTCTGAAAAAATAAAAATAATTTATATCAAAAACGACAAGGAAAATATGCATGCACAAAAATTGTATATGATGCACATTAATAAGTAATACATTGCACAATAATAATATACTAGATTTTACATATTATTATACATTTATTTTCAATGCTACCATACACACCCTAAAACCACTAAACCCATTGAATGCAAGCAAGTATATTTATTCTGCACATTGGTACATCTTATTTTGCACATTACTATACAGTTATTTGCACATCCCTTTCTTTATGATGTTTATACAAAAACTAAACAAGAGTAATGCATGTCACACACTCTACCACTTAGAACCACAAAAATAATTTACTTATAAATTCAACAACACAATAATGATCAGAAAATACAGGTATACAAACTGTGGTGTTTGCACATTGACATGTATTATTTTTCACATTAATAAGTATTATTTTGCACATTAATATTTTACCGCATACACACAAAATATATACAAAGTATTATGCCAAACCTTAAAGTTGGACTACAAAAAAATGATTTTATATAAAATCATGTCTTTTCACATACATGTTATGCTAATAGAAAGCGCACAATAGTATACTTAGATTTTGCACACTAATTATAAATTTCATGCACATTATTCATAAAGTAGATAAAAAAACAGAATCTAAACAGACTACACATTTACTCACATCCATATCAGAGAAGTAAAAATAAAACAAATTATAGTTTCTAAGTAATATACCCTT
Source organism: Phtheirospermum japonicum (assembly GCA_014905375.1). Lineage (NCBI taxonomy): Eukaryota > Viridiplantae > Streptophyta > Magnoliopsida > Lamiales > Orobanchaceae > Phtheirospermum > Phtheirospermum japonicum. Next base: position 866,678 of record BMAC01000758.1, read on the forward strand.
ATAGAAGAGCAGAGAAGAAGAAGAAGAAGAAGAAATACAACCAATCCTGATGCATTCTTACATCAAAAAACAATATCAATAGTATCATCGTTGTGAAATCAACCACATAAATAGAAAATTTAACCAATCCAACCAAACATCCATTGATAATCAACTAGTACCTATAGATGATTTGAAAACTGCAAGAGTGCAGAAAAAGGACCAAAATGAGGGGATAAATGCATAAATGAAACAGAATTCAAAAGGCATAAATGAAACAAAAATAAGCTATGTCAGTAATCAAGTTCTACTATTAGCTAAAACAATGAGTTTCTCAAACTCTGCGCAGACACCGATAATGTCGAAGCATGCTTCACTCTTGATATGGTTAGTATATTTATTTACATTTCGTTCTTTGGTGCCTGATTTAAATTAAGTGTCATAAAAATAAATTGAGTATTTTTCTCTGATCTAGCACTTAATTTACTTGACATTGGCTCCCACGCGCTGACAATCTACTCGCTCGCCGTCGTCCAGTTCAACGACAGCGGGGGGGTCAGAGAACGACAAGGACCTGCGCGTCGGTATCGCGTTGTGCACACGCGCGACGTTCCTCGACCACATCGACGCCCTCTGGGAGCTCGGCCACTGCTTGCAGAACGACTACGGGGTGAAGAGCAACGTCTCCGAAGGGCAGTAGCTCCTGATTCAGGCCAACGCGCGTGAGCTGGCCGCGTGTCCGTCGGAGTTTGTCACATCATATGCTCTAAAATTGGGTGTATACTCTAGGGTTTTGGATTTTTGAAGATGGAGAGGATTATTGATAAACTGTGCTTATACTCTAGGGTTGAGAGAATATTTTTGCTTTTGTACGTGATGAATGATCTGAGAAGACGGGGATAATTTGTTTGCTTTTGTGCGTGAAAAATGGTTGAAGATGATCCGAAAAGAGGAGGGGGCCAAGTTGCTGAAATGAGATTTTCACATAATTACTGAAATGCCACCGAATGTCAAATAATTACTAAAATGCCACCTGATAATTTTAGAAAAAGGCATTAAAATTAGTGACTAGGATTCATTCTCATTTCTCACCTAAGGATCTATTCTCACATGATCATATATATATATATATATATATATATATATATATATATATATATATATTAAAATTGATTTATTTCTCAAGTATTATACGTGACAAGTATAATACGTGCATTAAATGTACTAAGATAAAATAAGCATAATTTTGAATAAGGTCAGAATTTGTTTGGGAACGGGATGTATTTTTCAATTATGAAAATGTATGGGTATTGTGCGTGTATAATACACATTTTAATTAATATAGGTATTTAGTATTTATATGTAATATGGTAACATATAGTATACTCCACGATACGTCAGTATCGGTTCATATGCTATATAATTTAAATATTAAAAATTGAATTTAAAAACTGGATGATGCTGTTGACTTCACATCTTATAACGCTTGTCAATATTTTTTTGTTAACTTTATATATTAGCCCTAGATGTTTTTTTAAAATTTTATTTCCAATACATTCTTAGTAGATTCAAAACAATATCGGGTTTTATAAAATGATATATACTAATATGTCTCTGATTTCTTATATTTTAAAATCTAGATTTTCTATCATATTACAAAAACATCCATGACTCTAGTCATTTCACATTTTTTTTGACTTTGATGGCCAAAAATCTTTTTACTCGTATAACAATGGTATATAATGTTGATAAATTTATATAGAATAAAAAGTACTAAAAATGTTTACTATTGGTATATAGTAAGCAATAAATAATTGATTGTAGCATTTGATCGCATATGGATGATCCACTGCGAACATAATGTACAACTGACTATAGGATGTGTTTAATGGAGGTACCGTGGAAATAATCAAGAATGCTTGATCACTTATGTGTCTTGTAACCTACATGATGCTCGTTGATTTAATAACTAACAGGGCCTGGGTTAGTGTACATTGTACTATGGCATCAGTGTAAGTGATACCATAGTATGCATGATCCACACTACTACAGAAATAGCCCAACAACATCGGTTGTTTTTGCTTATAAGCATCGGTTTTACAACCATGCCTATAACATGGACTTTAGGCATCGGTTCTACAACCGATGCTAATAATTGACATAAGCATCGGTTGTTTGACCAAAACCGATGCCTAATCTATACATTAGGCATCAGCTTTGGTCAAACAACCGATGTCTAATATCTAAATATAGACATCATTTTTGTTAGACAACCGATGCTAATAACTGACATAAGCATCGGTTGTTTGACCAAAACCGATGCCTAATATATACATTAGTCATCAGTTTTGGTTAAACAACCGATGCCTAATGTATAGATATAGACATCGGTTCTGTCAAACAACCCATGCTAAAAACTGACATAAGCATCGGTTGTTTGACCAAAACCGATGCAAATAACCGGCCTTTTCACATCAGTTCCTCTATAAAAACCGATGTGAATTGTATTTTTTGATTAAAAGAATTACTTTATTTTTAAACTGAACATCCAATATATATATATCAACCAACAACAAATTAAACAATACACCAAATTATATGCACCAACAACAATCAACCAGCATTTAATATCAACAATAAAGTCATCATACACATAATACAAATAATGTATTAATTTAATACAACTCGAGCTCAACCAACAACAGTTTATCTATAAATATTAACAGGGTGCGGACAAAATTGTATCATTAGCTAGCTTAAATATTGAAATGTATCACCTTAAGTTATTTGTAAGCAACTCCACCAGTTTCTCCATCATGCATTGCCGCACAAAGCCTTAAGTTATTTGTAAGCAACTCCACCAGTTTCTCCATCATGCATTGCCGCACAAAGCCTTAAGTTATTTATAAGTAACTCCACCAGTTTCTCTTTCATGCATTGTCGCATAAAGACTTAAACTGTAGGCAATTAACTCAGATTCAGACCAAAGAAAAATTATTTATCCAATTTGAAATAACTGAATAAGAAATCACATCAAATGTACAACAACTTGAATAAGTTACCTTGTTATGAGCACGGATGATACCTTGCTTTGATACTCGATAACATAGTTTGGCCATCTCATGCATAATCAGGCTGCAAACTAGAAAGCACAAGTAAATAACAACAAGCAATACTCCAAAAAAGAATTAATTTCTGAACTATATATGTAGCAAAGGACATTCTGAAACTTAAAAGAAATAGAAATTACAATAATAACTATAGACTACTACTTAGCATTAGCAATAGTAAATAGTATTAACAGGCCCTCTTCTTTTTTTTCTCTCTCAATATTGGTAGCATAAAATCAAAGCTACTACTACTGAATAGGCTATTATAACATTGCTAATAATGCCAGGTGAAAAATTACTACAAAAGGCAAATGAACACATGACTAAAACCCCACTTTTTCTAGATTTTGTAACTGAAGGGACAACATAAATCACTACAACACACTTTCTTCAAACCACCATATATCACAACTAGAAAATAAATAAATAGACTAAAAATTGTCTTATCATAGAATTCCCCAATAATAATTACTTTGGTGATTAAACCTACTTACTAAATGATTCATTCATTGTTTGTTATTTTTTTTACTGCATTAAGAAAAAGAGTAGAGAGAGGGAGAGTGAAAACGTACGGGTGAAGAAAATGCTCGAAAAGCCAAGCCCTCAAAATGTTGACAGATCTTTCAGGTAAGCCCCTTTGAGGCCTCCAGACTTCTTGCTCCATCATCCCCATCTGGTGAAAGGCTCTCTGCTGCCTCAGGCTTTGCTCCAGCATCCTCTCTCCCTTGGTCACCCCCGACGCCCCGATAACTATATAATCGTGCAGTTGAATTCCCATTTCATGGAGAAATTCACAAAAAGCACTAAACTTAGTCAATACAAGGTCAAAACTCTTTAGATGAGGGTAGCTTCAAAATTGAGTAAAGGTTGCTTACAAAAAATCATGTATACAAGTCGATCAAGAAATAACTAAACAAAAAATAAGATGACCTCGTATTTCACCACTCTAAACTTATATAGTTAACCCTAACATCTACTAAGTTTAAACATGAATTCCACATTTAAGTATATAAATGTTAAATCGTCAGACGCATAATTAAGCACACGTATACATATATTAAACCAAGAACGTGTTGTCCTCTCCTTTATTTTCTTTACAAAACAATTAACTTTGAATTAACATCTCAAAAAAGATTAAATTACCTAACAAAATTACACAATAATAATAATAATAATAACCAAATTACAAATTATATTATAATAAGCAAATTGTACCTGCTCAGTATCTGGCGAAAAGTGCGTAGCAAGGCCGGTTGCAAGGTTGGCGACCTCTCAGGGAGTACGAGTGGTCGACTGGAGGTCGCATGTACCGCAAGCAATGGGACTCACATAAAGACAACTTATCCTTTGTCAGCTAATGATGTCAGCCCTAATCTAGTACATCCGGCTGCCAGGATGTACTGTAGCAATAACAACCACACGATTTGCTAAGTGTACTGTAGCAATCTTAGCCACATATTTTAGGGTTACATTTGCCTTACTTGATACTATAAATAGGGGCGACATTCTCTGATGTAATCAATGAATTATGATTGAATAAAATGACAGAAAAATTAAATACAAAATATCTCTTCAATATGTGTTCTTCACTTTCTTTCACTAGCAACTGCGAAGTGAAATTCTTTGTAACTGTACAAAAATGGTATTTTTGTACTAGTTTCCAGGAACTTTGTGTAGAAGTATGCATATGATTATTAAGTCTATTTCTACCATATTTAAATTTCTTAAAACATCAGTAATTACACTTGGTTTCACTTAACTTAATATAAAAACCATCACACCCACTTAGAGGGTGCGTGTCTAATTACTATTATCTTTATAAATGGGAGCTTCATTCACCCAAATTCCAATCACTCACTTACCCATAAGTTCGTCATTTATTAACCCCACAAGGTGCATCAAATTATGGGATCCTGAATACCATGATGTGTTGGATCTCAAGGGAGTTGTGGAGGATGAGCACGATGATGTGTTGGATTAAAATCACTATTCGCCGTCCTCTTTTTAGGAATTATGATATTTTTCAGGGCATTTTGGAGGATGAGGATGTTCAAAGTCTTTTTAAACTTGTCAGCGAACAAATTAGGACTCTGAAGGATGAGTTGAAAGAATTTAATAAGAGCTTTTGGGGGCCTATTTGGTTAATTTCCCATAGTCCAATTGGGTATAAGTATCTTGTCTTATTTTATCCTAACCCACTACCAAAAATGTACCACATTTATTTTGAGAGCATTGAGAAAATAGGTGCTGCTGCACTTGATAACATGCGTAGAACTTATCATACCAATGCATGGTGGTTTTAAAGTTATGGATTTTAGGACTAAGTTTTTCCCATTTTTCCCATGGATTTGTGTTTAGTGTTTTACTATTATGATGTGTACTTGCTCTTTCCTATGTTAATGCTAATGAAATAATTAGTTTAGCTTTTTATTATCAATTGAATTTCGTTTCAAGTATGAAGTTAGTAAACACTATGGTTTCAATATATTTAGCCCTCCTATCATCATGCATATGCCACCAAAATAACTATCATAACTTTTATAATCAATCATTAGTAATACCTAGAAACACTACGTATTCAGTACCTTACCAAAGAATAGCAATTTAACCTCAATAATCGCCGGTAACAAAAAAGTTCACCAGAATCATTTAAAGATTAAAAAACTATTTTAAATATCTAAGTTTATTTTAATAAATATCTAAAATAAAAAAATTAAAAGAAGTTAAGAAGTATATTAGAAAATCTTATATAATTTTAAACATGCCAAAGAAAATATTACTATAGTACAAAATTAAAATAAAGTCTAGAAAATATTTTTCAAATCCAACATTTTTTTAAATATATATAAAGAAGGTATCCAAAATATAAAATTAAAAAACAAACAAACATGAACAATGGTATGTATTTTTTGGGATTATTTTAAACATATACTAAAATATTAAAATGATAATACAAAAACTGAATATGAATATATTTTTTGAAATACTATTCAAATTCTTGAAAATAATTTTCCATATTTAGATTTGATTTTATATTTATTTTTGCATATTACCACAATTAAGAATTTTATAATAAATTTTGTCAGATTCCCATGCCTCGACGGCATCAAGGTGTGACCATAATTTATTAAAACATAACTTATTTGATAGCATAGAAAATTCTAGCTAGGCATGTAACCAACAATCTTGTCAGGTTCTTAATTCTTAAAAATCTTACAGATTCTTGAATAATTATAAATACTTAAAGTGTCATCCGAAATTGATATCAAATGAGTATCTCATTTATTGCAATTCATAATTCCTCGACACAGGGTCTTCAAAACTACTCCTCATGGTCCTCCACCTCGTCGCAAGCGTTATCAACGTCTAGTCTTAATTTAAATATAAAAGTAGGTGGAGTGAGGTAAAAGTAAATAAATTTAAATGTGATGATTTGATGCAATCATTTAATAACAATCAAATGATGAGCATAAGTCCACAATACTACATTCAATGCATTCATTTGGTGAGCATACGTCCTCGAAGGTCTAGCTCTCAAACATAATCACATTCACATTAAACATCCAAATTACGTCAAGATAAATTGATTCTTCCGTTCACCTTATAACACCCATTCACTGTATTCATTCGGCCTTAGACCAATATTTTGTCTGAAACCTATGGCAACCTTATAACGATTGGGCACGACATTTCTTTAGCACATGTATTTACCATGAGATTATCATAATTGCAATTATATCCTGTCTGCGACCCACTTTCCTTTTGACACTCCATCCTCCAATTGTGGGATTTGGTGATGAGAAACTGGTTCAACACCAAAATTACGTTATTCGATCCTTGACTTTCTCGATCTATACCACACTGGGCCTTACATACCACATTGCCTTGATGACCTAACACTCGAAAGTCTATCACAATGCCAACATGGATGCGGTGCTCAATCAATGCTTACAATAATTGGAGTGATATGATATGTGTGAGAGGAATACAATTTTTAAATAAATAAAATATTAAGAGGATGGTTATATTAAATAATTATCATAAGGATCGGGATGGAATTTTCGAGAATCATGGACCAGGCTACATAAGATTGGAAGTTACAAGGTTAGAATTAATTGAATAAGTCTTACAAAAAATGAACCTTTTGGTACTTTTAAAAATTATACTAATGATGTTTGTTAAATTATTTTAATTAATTTTTAACTAAATTATGATCAAAAATCATAATTCAGATTTTGGAAAATAGTTAAGGTAATTTATACATCGACTCATTTAACTAAAATAATAGTCATTATTTTCAAAATACTCATTTTTGGGATATTAATATCTCTTGTACTAGGATCGGATTATAAAGATTTCAACTTTAAAACCTTAAAAATGAAAGTAGGTATTAATGATTTTGGGGTGTGGGGTCAGTTTAATAATTATTTTCAATTGGCGCCTTTTATTTGAGTTAAATGATGAATGTCAACTAGTTTCTTTAAAAACTCATAACTGAGGAACAAAAGATCGGATCGATATAAAACTAACTCCTGAAAATTTTGAATAATATAAGGGATTCACAGTTCAAGTTCTTTTAGTTATTTATCTCAAATTTACAGTTTGACCCCAAAGTTTATACAAATTATTTTTATCAAATAAATTTAAATTTTACGTTTTCACAGGTTGAGAAAGTTATCGGGACTTGAAATGAGTCTATAAATAACTTAGATAAGTTTAGAATCTCAATATTAAAGGTTGTAATAACATATTCTGAAAAATTATATTTCATCCCACGAATTTTGCAAAATTACGTTTCATCCATTAGGTGATAATTCTCGATTTTTAACTCAATATTTATGAAATTTTAAAAATAAGACCAGTAAGTCCATATAAGTTGAAAACAGTCCCAAAATTGAGTTTTCAGTTTTAATTCAAAGAATTGTAGGTATTTGCAAAATAACCCCTAAACCTTTTGAATCATGCGACTTTGGCCCTAAATGTCTTAATTTCACCATTATTCACCCACATGCGTGAGATCAGTTTATAAACATAATAATTTCATTTTCAATCCCCATCCAATAGTTTTCAATACTTTTACAATCAAACCCTCTAACTTTCATTTTGATTACCAAATATATGTTTAATCCACTTATTCTCGAATTTTCTGTTCATATCCCAATTCTCAACATATAGATATCAATAGATATTTTAATATAATATGAAAAGTATATACATAAAATGCCATGGTCATTATATATAATACATAACACGAATGCATAATATAGCAATTATCACTTCCAATATAATAAGCACATTACATTTTTCACACACACACACACACACACACACACACACACACACATATATATATATATATATATATATATATATATATATATATATATATATATATATTTCATATCAAGGTGAAACTCAATTATTCAAATATGTAGATCATGCATCATTTGTATTTTTGTAAAATAAGAAATATATATTATTTTGTACCCACCTCTAAGTACTCTTGGTAACTTGAAAATATCTTAAAGATTTCTCTTTCCACTTCCTTAGAGATCTTGATCGATCAATCCTATGAGATAAATAAAAGTTTGTGAATATTTGGATATTTCTAGAGAAGATATTAATAATAGGTAGATATAAATAACATGCTCACCTTAAGAAAAAGTAGGACTGTCATATTAATTGGTGGTCTTGGCTCGAAGAATATATTGTAGTTGAATTTATATGTTTTCTCTCCTTCTGTATTTGCTACTTATCTCAAACTATAAATCTTTTTCTTGGTTTTTATTAAATATTGAGAGTAGTTGTTGCATGAGCTAATTGGATGTATGTATAATGGAAAAAGGATTGACCATGTGAGTGAATTGCATCTAAGAGCTGCTCTAATGATTATGAGAGTTGATGCTCATTGGTGGTAGAGTGTGGCTAGTCAACGGAGGTAATAATAAGCAGAAACAGAGGGTTTCTATTGATTAAGCGTGTCTGTCAAATTTATCTGGCTGAGATTTATTCCATAATAATATCTCCATAATCCAACAGATGATGGCCTAAATTATCTAGCTTGTACATCTTGCAAAATTTTGCAGTTAATGACGAGGAGATAAAGTTTTATGTGTCAGAAAAGTTGGCATTCCAAAAGTTTGCAAATTATCTTTTGTATAAATTATAAGATCTAACTTCATAATATATTTGTGCCAAGAAATATATACACTAAGTTTGTGTCATATTTAACATATATCAATAAAACTTAAATACTAGACTCTCATACAAAACTAAATTAATAAATAATATAATATATTATAGAAACAAATATTTATTGAGTAAAATGTAATATATAAATAAAAACCAAAGTTATTAATTAAACCTAGTGTTTGGATTACATTTATAAGGGTCCCAATATCCTCCCCTCCTTAAAGAAATTTGGTACCCAAATTATGACTGAAATAACTCAGGGTAATGTTGGCACATAATGCCCTCAACCTCCCATGCTACATCTTCACGACGATCAGGATGCTGCCTTACCACCTTGACTATAGGAATCTATTTTCTCCTCAATTACGAACTTAATGATCAATGTCCTTACCGTCTTTTCTATATATGTCATATTTCTCATTATTGAAGATATATCTTTGTTGAGAATGTGTTTTGGGTCGGTTTTATACCTTTTTAGTCTCAAAACATTAATCACGTCGTGCATTCCAACAAATCTTGTTGAAAACTCAAGGCAGTAAGCCAAGGTTCCATTCTAAACCTAAATTCTGAACGGTCCTACATATCTGAGAGTTAACTTTCCACCCTTTTTGAAATTAATCAACCCTATTTGAGGTGAAATGTTTATAATTCATTCACCCCTCATTTCAAATTCTAGGTTTCTTCTTAAATTATTGGCATAGCTCTTTTGATGACTTTGGCGGTTCAGGTTCTCTCATTAATCAAGCAGACCTTTTCCAATTCTTCTTGAACTAGAACCATAGTTTGGCTCGTTATTTTTGCCTTGACTTTGTTCGACATCCTTTGATCATCAATTTTCCAATAAATTGGTAATTTACACTTTCTCACATACAAGGCCTCGTACAGTGCCATTTCGATTGTTGCTTGGTAAATGTTCTAAGCGAATTTGGCTAATTTCAAGTGAGAATCTTAGCTTCCCTGGAACTATTGCACACATGCTCGTAATATATATTCAATGGTTTGCATCATCATCTCAGATTGTCCATCAGTTTGAGGATGTTATATCATACTAATACTCAATGAGGTCCTTAATTCATAGGTACTCCATGTAGTCGAATAATCTCTTGATTATATATCTGACCAAGTTCTTAGAGACTATCAGTCTTCTTAACAAGTAAGAAATGGTCAGATTTAGTTAGTAGATCCAAAACTACCCAAATACTATTATAACCACCTTGAGTTGTCGGGAGGTCGGTCACAAAATCCATTGAGATCAACTTGTATTTCCATTCAGGAATTTTGAGTGGCTGAAGTAATCCATAGTGGCTTTGATGTTCAACCTTAACCTATTAACACGTTAGACATCTAGAGACAAACTTCACTACTTTATTTTTCATGTTCACCCACCAAAAGTCCCTTTTCAAATCTTTGTTCATTTTGTTACCTCTTGGATAAATGGTATATCATGAGTAGTGTGCTTCAATCAAGATTAAATTCTTAGCTGTTTAGTATTTAGCACAAAAATCTAATCCATAAACCTCAAGAGCTTATCTTTTGCTATATTAAATTCTTGTCTATCGCCCTTTAGAATTTTATCGTTTAAATCTTTGAGTTTTTGATCTTCCTTTTGTGTCATCTTAATCTCCTTTGATAAACTTAGTTTAATGGAGATATAGGCATAACTAAGTTTTAAATCTAATCGCCTTGAGTTCCATGTATTCAGATCTTCTAATGCCTCACATTCTTGTATCATTAGCCGAGCTACTCTTTCCTTCCTACTTAATGAGCCTGCCACTACATTTGCTTTTCTAGAGTGATATTGAATTGAAAAGTAGTAGTCTTAAAAGGGTTTAATCCATCTTTTTTGTCTCATGTTAATCTCTTAATGAGATAAGTACTTGAGGCTTTTATGATTAGTAAAGACGGTGAATGTTTCCCCATAAAGATCTCTTCACTACAAACACAATATTAGCAAGTTCTAGATCATGTATTAGGTAGTTCGCCTCATATGATATCAACTTACGAGTGGTATATCCAATCACCTTTCCATTTTGCATTAGTATTGATCCTAACCTTCCTTAAACACATCGATGTAAACCATAAATCCTTCACTCGCATCAGGAAGAGCTAAATTAACGTCGTTGTGAGTTTGATCTTTAGTTCCATAAAACTTAACTCACACTTCTTGTTCCACTCAATCTTGGAGAAATCTTTAATGAACTTGCAGTAGTAACCTACTAGTCCAAGAAAGCTCTTCACTTTTTCCACCTTCGATGGGCCAAAAATCAATTGTCCTAAAAATGACACTTCTCTTAGCCAAATATCACTCTCACTTAATTTGGCATACAATTTGTGTTCTTGAAGTGGATCTAGCACAATTCTTAAATGGTGCTCGTGTTATCTTTCTATTATATAAAATGCACAAGAATATTCATCAATAAAAAATGATTAAAAATTGTTCCACATATGACTTATCTACAATATCTCTTCTATATAATTGACTTATACTCTAGATGGATGATATACTGTATTCAGTCCATGAGTGCAGTGTATCATCAATCTAGTGTATATGTCGACTATATAAAAGAGCTAGTGTATATGGTGCTATGAGATGCATGAAACAAATATTTAACAACCAACAAAATAAGAGCAATACCTATTCATATATAAGTTGAATAATGATTATCATACATAATAGTGACACCATTGCTTCATAAACCAAAACAAGATGATGTTGATAGAAGATATGTGTAACATAATCATCCCCATCCAAGAAAGGCATAAAATAAAAGAAATCATAATATGAGTATAATTATCCATGATTTAGGTACGTCATAATAAATCAGATTTAGACATCCTCATCAATATTGGTGTCCTCGCCAGTGTCTATATGCTCATCGGGATCTTCTTACGAACTCTCCATGATTTTTATATTAGCCAAAAGCTCAGGTAGAGGCTCAATCCTAAAAGTTTGAGCTAGTCCGGGAATAATGCCCATAAATGTTTGCTTGTGATGTAGCTATGTTGGTGAATATGCCTTTCAGTGGCAATCTAGCATCCAACATGTCATTGCACTCTCTTGTCAGAGTTATTGACTAGCGGAGTTATTGGATTTTTGTCATTAACTCACTAATGTGCGCGTCTGTTTAAAGAAGCATGTGATGTAGAGTCTCCACTCACTTAGCTAAGATGGATATGTGGTGAGATCTATAAAGAAGATTTTATTCTAGATCCACATTGCAATCTTGATGTTTGTAAAGAGATGTCATCATCTTGAGATATTGGTCGCAGTGGTAAATGGTCTCCTACTCCAGCTAGCTCAACTCCATTCCCAAAAGTTGAATCTATGAATTATGTCCCATTAAAGACTTGGAATTATCATATGAGTGCATAGAGAACATCTGGAATATCTATTGATTTTAAGTAAGTGGGTGCTCAAGCTCGTGTACACGCTCTTGTTTCATAAGGGAAGTCAGTTTCTCATGAGCCCACTTACCTGTCCACTCTTCTAGGACCTCCTCTAGAAACTCAATGCTTGTCCCCTCATACAAAAGATCAAATACAATAGAGACGATCAAATCTATATCTATCATAAGAAGCAATCCCCATAAAGTTCTATTTTTATAGGAAACACTATAGCTTAGCAGTTATTTTCCCTAATAACTTTTAACTTGATCTTAAGGTCAGGTCCTAATGGTTTTCCCCATAATAGGCTAAGGGTCCTATCCTAGGTTGCTCAATGTAAGTGACTTTCTTACAGTCGAGCTCTGATACACCTTCTATCATGCCCCAAGGCGCCAGTGTGATACCAATTAATAATAATAAATAGAATAGATAATGTCGGCTAGGCCAGTGACCAGCAATCTTGTTGGGTGTCCAACCTGATTAAATATCATACATAGTTTTGAATAATTAGTAACTTAAAGTATGCAGCGAAAATTCACATAGTATCTGATTTATTACAATTCATAATTCCCCGACACTAGGTCTTCAATACTCTAATCCTCGTGTTCCTCCACCTCGTTACAAGCGTTATCGACGTTTAGTCTTAGTTTTAAAAATAAAAGTATATTGAGTGAATCAAAAATCTCAGTGAGCTGGTGATGATATGCCAGGGTAGCTTCATCTGGAATGGAGTATAATCATTTATTTTGTTGGAAATATTTTTTTAAAATTCTTGCTACATGTTTGTTTTAAAGTAAATAAATGAAAAAGAAGATGATTTTGATGAGCATATGTCCACAAGATTACACTAAATGCTTTTACTTGGTGAGTGTATGACCGCGAAGGTCTACTGAGTTCAAAATCGAGTGTTATCGCCTGAAGGGCGAAAATACAATTTTGGAAAATTCGGGTGTCAAAATGCAATTTTTCAAAACCCTGCTATAACAAACTTAAAATCTCAAAATTCTAAACTTATATAATTCATGTATAGACTCATTCCGAGTCTAGATAATATTCTCAACTTGTGAAAACGTCAAATTTAAATGTATTCTCTAAAAATAATTTGTACAAATTTTGGTGTCAACTGTAGATTTGAGATAAATAAATAAAAAAATTTAACTTTGCACCCGTTATATTATTTTTAATTTTTAGGAGTATTTTAAATTGATTTGAATTTTTGTTCCCGAGTTATGTGAATCTAAAGAAACTAGTCGACTTTCATCCTCTAACTAAAATAAAGGGAGATAATTGAAAGTAATTATTAAACTGATTCCTCACCCAAAAAAATAACTACTACCTACTATCGTTTTTAAGGTTTTGAATTTGGAATTATTTCAATCCGAACCCTACTTTGAAAGATATTAATTTTCAAAATGAGTATTTGAAATTAGTGATTGTTATTTTAGTTAAATGGCTTAAAGTGTAAATTAACTTAACTCTTTTCCAAAACCTCCAATATGAATATTGAATCATAATATAATTGAATATTCATTGAAATAACTTTAATAAAGATTATTAGCATAAATCTTAAAAATATCAAAAGGCTCCATTTATGTAGGACTTAATCACTAAACTTGTAACTTCTAATTTCATTTCGTCTGGTCGATGATTCTCGACAATTCCATGTTGATTCTTACGAAATTTAATGAATAGAACCATCATACAAACACTACATTTATTTAAAAGTCTTATCCCTCTCACACATATTACCTCACTCCAATTATCATAAAAACTGATTGAGCACCACATCCATGTTGACATTGTGAGGGACCTTTGAGTCTTATGTGAATAAGTTAATGTGGTATGTCGGGACCATTGTGTTATGGACTGAGCGAGCCAAGGATCGAACAACGTGCTTGTGGTCTCGAACCATTTCCCTATATCTAATCCCACAACTGGAGGACGGAGTGTCCAAAGGAAAGTGGATAGTAGAAAGGGTTAAATCACGATCCTGACAATTTTGGGTAATACCTGAGTTAAAAAAAATATCGTGCCTGATCATTATAAGGTTGGTGTGGGCTTCGGGAAAAATATTGGGATATGACTATATAAAACTAGTGAACGGTTGTTATGAGGAGCACTGGAGAATCAAGTCATCTAGATGTTTATTAT
>BMAC01000758.1:881518-900622 GCA_014905375.1 Phtheirospermum japonicum
ATAATAAACATCTAGATGACTTGATTCTCCAGTGCTCCTCATAACAACCGTTCACTAGTTTTATATAGTCATATCCCAATATTTTTCCCGAAGCCCACACCAACCTTATAATGATCAGGCACGATATTTTTTTTAACTCAGGTATTACCCAAAATTGTCAGGATCGTGATTTAACCCTTTCTACTATCCACTTTCCTTTGGACACTCCGTCCTCCAGTTGTGGGATTAGATATAGGGAAATGGTTCGAGACCACAAGCACGTTGTTCGATCCTTGGCTCGCTCAGTCCATAACACAATGGTCCCGACATACCACATTAACTTATTCACATAAGACTCAAAGGTCCCTCACAATGTCAACATGGATGTGGTGCTCAATCAGTTTTTATGATAATTGGAGTGAGGTAATATGTGTGAGAGGGATAAGACTTTTAAATAAATGTAGTGTTTGTATGATGGTTCTATTCATTAAATTTCGTAAGAATCAACATGGAATTGTCGAGAATCATCGACCAGACGAAATGAAATTAGAAGTTACAAGTTTAGTGATTAAGTCCTACATAAATGGAGCCTTTTGATATTTTTAAGATTTATGCTAATAATCTTTATTAAAGTTATTTCAATGAATATTCAATTATATTATGATTCAATATTCATATTGGAGGTTTTGGAAAAGAGTTAAGTTAATTTACACTTTAAGCCATTTAACTAAAATAACAATCACTAATTTCAAATACTCATTTTGAAAATTAATATCTTTCAAAGTAGGGTTCGGATTGAAATAATTCCAAATTCAAAACCTTAAAAACGATAGTAGGTAGTAGTTATTTTTTTGGGTGAGGAATCAGTTTAATAATTACTTTCAATTATCTCCCTTTATTTTAGTTAGAGGATGAAAGTCGACTAGTTTCTTTAGATTCACATAACTCGGGAACAAAAATTCAAATCAATTTAAAATACTCCTAAAAATTAAAAATAATATAACGGGTGCAAAGTTAAATTTTTTTATTTATTTATCTCAAATCTACAGTTGACACCAAAATTTGTACAAATTATTTTTAGAGAATACATTTAAATTTGACGTTTTCACAAGTTGAGAATATTATCTAGACTCGGAATGAGTCTATACATGAATTATATAAGTTTAGAATTTTGAGATTTTAAGTTTGTTATAGCAGGGTTTTGAAAAATTGCATTTTGACACCCGAATTTTCCAAAATTGTATTTTCGCCCTTCAGGCGATAACACTCGATTTTGAACTCAGATAATTATGAAATTTTAAAAATAAGACCGGTAGGTCCATATAAGTTGAAAAAAATCAAAAATCTAAATTTTGGATCAAAGAATTTTAGGTATTTACATAATAACCTCTAAACTTTCAACATTTTACAACTTTGGGCCTAAATGTCCAAGTTCGCCATTGTTCACCCACAAGCATGAGATCAGTGTAAAAATATAATAATTCCACAGTTTGTCCTTGTCAAGAGATTTTCAACAATTTTTTCAATCAAATCCCTTTCATTTGATTACCAAATATATGTTTAATCCACTTATAATTCTCGAATTTTCTTTTCATATCCCAATTCTCAACACATAGACCTCACTTAATTATTTGAATATGACATAAAAATATATAAAACATCACGGTCATTGCGTGTAATATACAACAATGAATAATGCATGATGTAGATCACTTTTAATATAATAAGCACATTGCATTTGTTATATATATATATATATATAAACTATATATATATATATATATATATATTATATATATATATATGTATAGGGGTGGGTTCAAATGAGAACCATGTCATTATATGAGAACCTGCGAACTAGTGATTTTATTATACAATACAATTGCTTTTAATTAAATAAGTAAATACACAAGATCTGATCCATCCATTTATTTAGATCTAAAGCTCATAATTGACCATAGGTTCACATATAGGAACATAGTTCTCATTTGAACCTAATCCTATATATATATATATATATAGGATTGGGTTCAAATGAGAACCCCATCATTATATGTGAACCTAGGGACTAATCCTCGCCTTAGATCTAATAATTTGTGTGGACCAGATTTTTTCTATTTTTTTATTTTATTAAATTAATTATATGGTAGGAAATGGTGTTTATGTAATTTCATAAAGGTTGTGAATCAAATAAAAACACAATCCTAATCTGCATCTCTACCCCGTCATCTTCCCCAAACCCACGGCTCCTAACCCTAACAATTTTATCCGCCGCCTCCACCAGAATCAGAGGGTTGTCGAAGTAGTGGACGACGACCTTGAATATGCTGAACCCACCGCCGTATGTGGGCGGCGACAGCCTCGAATCGACTGAACCCACTGCCGCCGGCTGCGCCGCTGTCGAATGGTTTCAATTTGTGTAGGCGGTGGTAATTCAAGCGGCCGTATGTGTAGGCGGTGACGAAACCCGGCTGCAGTGGTTCAAACTGAAGGCGGTGCCTGCGAGGGAAGCAGCAAAAAATGGGCGGCCAGAGGCGAAAACGGCTGGGCCCGCTTCCGGTACGGTGGAGGTCTGGCTCAGCGGCGAAATGGGCGGCCAGCGGCGGCGCTCGCGTCCAAACGGTGAAGCCTTCTCCCCCGTCGATGATGATTCGCAAGGAATAAGAATTGAAAAAGTTCAATTATGTCCAGATTATTTTTCATACTCTTTTACTACATTCATTGCCAGATTTCTTAGATGCATATATTGGCAAGATGATGAAGGTAGGTAAATGTATTCAATCTCCCGCTTTAGTCTTCTTATGATAAATCCCACACATTCTGCCTTTTAGTTTATTTACTTAGTTTTTAGCAAATAAATCATTCGTTAAACTACAACTATCAGAAGGTAATATTAACAGTTCATGAAATTAATATTTATTTATTTCAATTAGATTTCTATAGTCTACGAAGCTATTTTGTTTATCTCCTGGAATAGGTAGTAAGTCTGTTTAAATATAGAACTTGACTGCTAATATTGTAGAATTTGGATCTTTTTTTTACTCAAAAGGTAAAATCTGCAATGAGGTTAAGAGGGTGTTTATAATCTCTACAAGTTGAGAATAGTGACATATAAATGGAAAGATGCAAGAATCGTCTTTTTTTTGTTAATAGTTAATATAATCACTTTCTGATGTGATTTCATGCAGGTTATGGCACTGAGTCTTCGAGATTGTTTGCATCCTTATGAAAGGAAAGAGTTCCAATTAACAGTCTTATCATATGAATCAACTGTTATATCCATAAGTGTCTGATTGCATCTTAGAAATCTGGCAATGAATACATTTACCTACCTTCATCATCTTGCCAACGGTGGTGTTGAACGTGGGGTTTGAATCGGCGGCGGCGGTTTTTTCATTTGGGCCGATTATTTTTTCATTCAAGAAAAGCAGTGTTTAGTGTAGTTCAAAAGCACCGTAACAATATAAGAAACAACACTCCAAATATTGCACAGTGCAATTATGTCCAGATTCATTGTGCTTTTTATACAGTACTGTAGTGCTAAAATCAGTCATGTGCGATGCTTTTACTATCCAATTTTTTTAATTTGATTATATATATTTTTTTACGTCTTAAAACATGCAATATGTATCTTAAATTGTAGATCTTGAGAATATGATTAATTTGATATATATTTCATTCAAAACGAATAAAAATCGAAAAAGTTATGGTTTGTTGAAAATTTGAGTTTTATTTCAAAATTTTGAATTTGCGGTTTATAGACGATAATTGCGATACTTTTTGTACACAATCGTAGTGTTTTTTTTTTTTCTTAATCTATTTGTGCTTTCTAAAGAACAATATAGTGCTCTTTGTAAACGTTGATATATGTCCAAAATACCCTTTTTAATTAATTAATGGATTTTTTCACATTATTACCATGCTGACATGTCATGATCTCAACCATCAAGATTATCCAATCTAATGGTCAAGATGAGTCCCTAGGTTCACATATAATGACGGGTTCTCATTTGAACCAACCCTATACATACATATATATATATATATATATATATATATATATATATATATATATATATATATATATATATATATATATACATCACATCAAGGTATAACTTAATTCTTTTAATACGTATATATATATATATATAATAGTTGGCATTCCAAAAGTTGTCCAGTTGTCTTTTATGTATATTGTAAGATCTAACTTCATAATACTTGTGCTTCAAGAATTTTATACACTAACTTAATGTAATATTTACTATATAGCATCGAGAATTAAATATTAGACTCTCACACGAAACTAAATCAATACATAAAGCATATAAAATAAGAAAAAGTATTTATTGGATAGAATTTAAAATATAAATAAAAATCAATGTTATTAATTAAAAGTAGTGTTTGCAATATAATTTTGCGAGGCTACATAGTGACTTTTTCTATTTTTTTATTTATCAAATCATAAATCAAGCACGTTGGCATTATTTTTGAGAAATATATCAAATGAGATTTGCACGACTTTTGTTCATAGAATAATTGCTCCTTTCCCTAACAGACGCAACCCTTGAAGTGTCATCGAATTTTCTCCAAATCCAACACTACTCTCTCACTCTCTCTCTCTCTCTTGTGCCACATGTGTAATAATTTCTCAAAAACTCTGTTCAATAATTCTATCTTAAATATAATTAAAAAAATACACAAATTGAAAATGATAATAAACAAAAAGTAAGAAGGTATAGTTAAATTTAAATGCCGCACATTCGATTGGGTCGAGAAGCACATGAAATTGATGCAAAATAGTGAAAAGTCGTATGCAAGGGGAATTAAGTCGTGCTTCGTGCACTCAGATGAAAATTGCAAAGTACATGGTACTGGTGCATAAGTATGAATATAAAAGGGCCTCCGTTATGTTTAAAAGTGTTCCTTTTAAGTCAAAATACAAAAATGGGCAAATGTGAAAAACGGAGGTATTCCATCCAACAAGAAGGTGGGTGACGATAATATTAGTCTGACAATCATGAACACCGCGCCAGCATGCACCAAGTTGATGTTGCAATACTCATATGTGATAATGAAGGTCCAACTTATTAATTATTTTTATTTTTCTTTTACATCTATACAATTTATGCGTAAGCGGTTCAACCATTCTCCAATTCTTATGCAACTTAAGGTGGTAGGAGATTGCTCGAGAGGCATACATCTTTACTTGAATATAGTATTGTGGATTTTACATTCCTTCCTTCATCTTCTCGAATGGAAGAGTGAGACATTTCTCGTGTTCTATTATATATATAATTAATAAATTATTTAGATAATAAATTATTTTGATTCTATTTCGCATGACTTTTCTGATGGTGGATGACGACATTGAGAAACTTAGAAGATTTAACTTTGGGGTTGCATGCCCGATGAATATCTTCAAAACCTAGGGGCACCTGCTCAAGCGGAATGAACATGAGACCGAGATTATAAATATTTTTTGCCTTCCACCCATCGTAGGGGTATGCACATAGTTACTATAAGATTTATGCACATATTTTAATAAAACTTATGCTTTACAACTCTAGTAGTGTACCAAACTGGGAGAACTAGCTATTTTGGTGATGAAAAATTGCTCATGTAGTACACCATTTTTCCACCTTATTTTGAGTGGAATGAAAGGTCGCATGCCATATATTCCGTTTCATTATACATTCATGCATTTTTGGTGTTGATCTTTTTTTTGGTATTGTTTTTAAAATATTTTTTATCTTTATCATTCTAGCTTTGTTGTTTTGCTATAGTTTTTTTATGGATTTTAAAATTGATTTTGTGTTTGAATTACTTTCACAAAATGTTGATAATATAATTTAAAAGTACTATGAGATTTTTAAAGAACTACATAATATTATGAATATTAAAAAATAAATTGAAAAAAAAATACTTAAATAGATAAAAATCACATCGAATAGCTAAACATAAATTGATCAGTATAAATATTATGTTAAATAAAATTACATGTGCCATGTGTCTTCCAATCATAAAATAAAATATAAAATTGAGATTAAATAAATAAAATGAAGTATCATATGTAATGTTCTTTTTGGTACAAAATTTGGTGCAGACTGTTGGAGGTGAAGTGAAAGTTTTATACCATTTTTAGTCCAATTTCTGCACTAAAATAGTGCAAACTGCTAGAGAAGGTTTATAAGTTGTTTATGTTTTGTACTCGTAGTTCAACTATATGTGAAGGAATGGGCAATTGAAAGTATTAAATATAACATAAAATTCGATGAATGCGGATCAATAAAAGATGTAGACAGCTTTGTGCCTGAGCTTCCATACTCTTTCCTATAAACCTTATCTCTTTTCACATTGAAACTATGTGGGATGTCATGATCTTTGGTGCACAATCTATAATGTAACTTCTCCACATTTGAAATAATCATTTGGGATTGTCTGTTTATTTTTAGTTCTTTCCTATAACGAGGAACCATTATATGTTCTTATACGCAGTTGATATACATAGGATGAAGTTCATTTTCATGAACAACGTACTTTGTCAATACTAGTTTGACGATGATATGAAACCCTACGAAGAAATGGTGAAGAAATATTTCATGTCATGGTTTTGCGTCCATGTGGAGTTGGAGATCAACTTTCGTATCTTTGATTGGGAGGTGCTTCGTGTGCCGGAGCAGATAGATAATCATAGTTATGGCGTTTATGTGTGATTATTTATGGAGAAATGGGCAGACTAAATTTCAAATCAATTTTATTTTAAATGGAGCAGGCTTAAGAACATTGACAAAAAGAGAAGATCTATAGTGGCCCATCTAATATGCCAAGATGAAAACAAAGTGTTGATAAAAGTGATGAAGTTTTACTCTTTTCTGGAGGAAAGAAAAAGCAAAAATGACGGCGAATGTCAAGACAAGGTTCTATTGTAAACAAGGTTCTATGTATTCTTTTGTTGGAGTGACAAGGTTCTATGTGTTCTTTTAAGAAGGCATTATGTTTGATTGTAAATATAATCTTCTACACATTATATTCCTCCTATGTTATTTGAATAATGTCAAAAGATTTTGTTCTTTTTTGCTTCTTATTATCGGAAAAATATTGTTATAACTTTTAAATAGAAATTATCAGAATTTAAACTAGAAAGGATCTGAAGCTTTTTATGGGTATTTGCACTAGTTAGGGTTGAAGTTTCAAATCTCACATAAAAGCATTGGTATTTATACTTGAAAGAATCATAAACACTTTCATTATGAAACACATAAGTGTAAAATTAAAAAATTTGAATTAAATAATAGAATTATAAACAAATATAAGAGTTCTCATGTATTTGCACTAGTTAGAATTGAACTTTCAAACCCCACTTAATAAACTTTTTATTCCCACAATATATATTTATGAGCAATACAGGTGCATAATAGTGTTAAACTCTTTTATTATGAGATGCATAAGTGTATAATTATAATTAAATGGTTATTAAGTCTTACAAATCGAACATTCAAGTCCATCTTAATAGTAGTCTTTTTACTCACGGGTAATCTGAATGATGAAATAAGTCATAAGTATAAGGGTTCACATTCATAAGGCTAAATATTGTTTGACCGTCATATTATACAAGTAGGAATCAAGAGGTTTTTTACATGTCCCTTTTGATTATGCCAAGAAACATCCCAATTAATAATATAATTACTATCTAAATAATCTTCTTGGAGGTTCGACTCTATGTATGAAAAAAATGGCCGATAGATAATATTTAGTTCCAAAGTTCCCATTTTTTATCTTAAAAAAAAGTCCATATTTAATCTAAATTGTGGAACAATGAACAAGTATAAGGATTTGCATTCATAGGTTTTAATTAAGTGTTGTATTGACATCCTAATAAGGGATAGATTAGGTACGGTGAATTCCTCAAAGTTAATTAAATACCCAACCACTTCTACCATGATATTTGTCTTTCCAACGTAGTCGAATAGCATTTTTAGTCTTTATCCTAACACTCATAATAATTATTCATGTATTTCTCCAAACGCCCTCGAGTCCATAAGTTTTCTCTATCAAATCATAAAATATTTTTTTTGGCCCTAACCCCCCACCCCTCAACCTGAATCTCTCCCTCTCATTTTTTCTAACATGAGTAAGCAACAACATAGAAGAGAACCTAAAAAAGGAAAGAAAAAGAATCCCCATCCTTCTTAGTTTCAATTTAAATTCAAAACAATGGGCATTATTGATGTCGCGGAGTAACTGAAGTACAATACTAAATAAGAGATGTACAAAGGCGCACTAGCGACTGTTGGGTTTGATAAGATGTTGTAGTTATAGTTGTGATGTATTTCTGAGGATTTTATGGAGAATATCCGACCCTGTACCTAGCCTGTGGTTTCTAATAGGTTTAACGAATGGCCTTATTACTAGAGCTTCCTCTAGGCATCTCTTCCTGCGTTCTTGCTATTTGGTTTTCTCAAATGGTGGAGTTCTATCCATGAAGTTCTTTGATTTATTCAAAAAAGAAATGAGATCCAAGATAACATCTTTAATTATGATTAAAAACCTAATACACTGGACTGATGCATGACGACTAGAAGAGTCACTAGAAGCAATGAACCCAAATGTAGAAGATCGAGATCCATAAGCAGCAAGCACATCAGTGGTTTAGAAGAACGGGAGCAGCCCAATAAAATTTCCCACTTATTTTATGAATCTTTCTATGGGATTCCAACCCTTATCACTCAAATTAGAACTGAAACTAGCTCGCTTGTAGAAGGAACTCCCTTAAGTGTGCTACTCCATTGAAGTAAGCTCTGGCCGCTCTTCTACAGCTTCTCAGATCCCTTTCAACTACAAGTGTCCCAGCCAGTATACATTACGCCCTTGGGCAAATGACTACTTTAGACTCTCCTTGCTTATTTATCAATGTATCCCTAGATTGATTTGAAACTCCGCCTTTCTTTCATCTAATGATTGGCTTATAAGGCTTATGACCCTTAATCTAGGACTTTCAAGTTTTCAGATGGAAAGGTCCTGAAGATAAATTCGAGTGATGTAAATATAAGTTAATGTATCCCGTAAAGCAAAAATCAAATTGGGGAAAATAGATTGGAAAAGGATGACATAGCCTATGTTTCCACTAGACTAGATTTTGAAATATACACCAAGGTTTCTATGTACATTCAAGAAATTCAGCAAAAGTTACCACTTTTGATGGGGAAAACACGTTTACTCCAAACTGTTCATTTTGCTGGTTATTGGATAATTATTTGACCCTAGATCTTTTGGATTGATCGATATTAACCTTTACATAATAGACATTGGGAGACTAGAATATATTAATAGTCTAAGATTATAAAGGATGTGCTACTTGAATCCCTTGATCCTTACCCCCGAGGTACATGAAGAAGCGGACGACGCTGAGAGAGTGGAATATTCATTTATTGCTTGTAAGCTTCTCTTAGATTACAATACGATTATCACTTCATTATTTTAAAAGAACAAAAATAGCATTTCAAAATATTAATTAAAGTAATGTGTGCAAATGAAAATTTAAAGACATATTAAATATGTTAACTGCACTATTTCTTGGGACTGATGAAAAAGGAATATTAGACTATCTTTGTGGATATGGAGGGAATATAATTTGATACAGTATTGGTTTCATATAATATCTCGTAGGTGTGCTATCTAGAGTTTATGTATGGTGGGGCACTCGATCCTGATACTCCTTGTTCCTGGTGGAATTGCGAAATAGTACAAGACATTATAGAGCATCGGCGTGGTAGTGTTGATAGAACTTCTTTGCAAAACTCGATGCTAAAATTGAAACACATTCCCTAGTTGGGCAACATCACACATCAAAACTAGAGAAATACATAAAGGAACTAAGGGAGGTAAAATAGTGAATTCACATATTAGACTTGTTACGTAACTAAGCGAAAAAGATTTGAGAGACGGGTGACTTCGTAGTTGAAGAGACTACAAATATCAAATAATGAACACACCGCTACGCCATCCATGTTTTACATGTAACATTTCAATGTGCATGACTTGTCACCAGATTTTAGTTATGGGAACCTCAGTTAGTGCTTATTGACCAATGTGCTGCATTACAAAAATGGTGTGTAATTTATATTTATTATTGATTATTTGTTTGTTCTCCTATATTATTTTTGTATGAGTAGGAAAATACTATGCATCTTTGTTTTGAATATTTTGTATCCATGCTTCTCTTCGCTTTTATGTTGTTTCTACTTGTTTAAGATGGTCCAATGGGTGAGAAAGAGAATGCCACATCTGGACTAGAGTACTTGATGTAGGACGACAACACCAAGATCTCCAGAGAAATCAATGAGAAAAAATAGCCAAATGTTGTGATCCCAAGTTTTCGGATGTTGCAAACCTCCAGTATATTATGTGAAGTTCCTGTTTGAGGATGAGGAAGTCAATCATGGTGAGCAAATGCAAAACTATTATTATTTTTCATTATATTGGTTGAATGACTGGTTTCTATCTGTTTTATTATTTTTCGATGTAAGGTGCAAAAATATGGATTCTATTTTCTTATAATTGTTTCATTGTAACTGCTTGAACCAGTTCATTTCTAGTGGGAGATATTGGCCCTGTTATGGTCTCAGAGAGCCCAGCGGAGATGAAGGTTGACGCTGATGAGGGGAAAGAGAAAAGGCATAGCAACGAATTAGAAGGTCATGATAGTGATGTGTGGAATGTGAAGTTCACGGATGATGAGAACGTTTTACTCAGTTTTTCTTTCATTCGTAGAGAGTCTGAGAGGTATATAGTGTGACACGATTTTGCTTTCATTCCTGTACATACCAAGAGTTTTCATTAGAAAAATATTCTTTATGTTTTCTTCCAATTGTGATAATTGATTTGTGAATTGTGATTCATGATTTTTTATTAAGCACAAATTTCCGTCCCACCTCATGGTCATGATATACTTGGATAATAAAGAATTTTTCTTCTCCCCATGTTTGCAGTGAATGCAAACTGTATGACGATGTTTTGAAATGGCTAACAAGGTTAGAGTTTAATGGTTGAAAGCCCGGGGAATATTTCTGCAACTCAGTCATTGAAGCCTGAGGGCACCTTCTCAACTGTAAAGCAATTTCAATCAGAAAGGTAAGTAGTTTTGATTATCGACATCTACTAGGGTACGTGTATATTTATTGGGATTTTTTTTCATACGTATAGATAATTATCATGATATTGTTTTGTTTACTAGCGCATAAATGGGTTGTAAGTAGGGCTAAGGACGGGTAATTACTACCTAGTGAATGCAAAATATGCAACATTGTGTTAAGTGCATTAGACAATATTTCGTACTTAGTAGCATTGGGTCACATTGCAACTATGTGAGATTATATAACATGACTAATTGTCTAAATTTTGTATACCAACTATTCTGCCTTTGAAGAAATCATTTTCTTTTTTTTTTTTGCTTGAATTTTTTTTGGATATAATTAGAAGAAAGCTTTTCTTGTTATTTGTAGTTGATATTGCAGAGAAAAAAATACCTCTGTCTGGACAACATCCCATGCCAAGACAATTCCCTCGGAGAATTAATGCCCCTTGGATTTGATGCAAAGGCGGTGATGGAACAAATATTGATTTTGGGAGTTTTAAATAGGAGGTGCCATGTGTGTCAAAGCAGCTGAATAGTGATAGTTGTGGCCTTTTGTATGCTTAACTATGGAGTATTGGGCTGGCCACATCCTGTGAGTTTGTTTCACCAAGTGGGAAAGCCAAGGCTCCATCCGCGAATCCAAGAGAAATTAGTGGCCCGTCTTCTTTTCCATAAGGAGAACATGTTGTTGAAAGATAGGTTAAAAGCCACTCTAAAATGGAAATGTTACAACGAAAACCAAAGCAGCAAGAGTAACACCGATAGACGTGTTAAAAGATTTGTGTTCAAAGGTCGAATAATAAGGGTCATTGAGTTTTTGTTTTTTATTTTTTTTTTTAAGTTTTTTAGCTTTTTTTTTTAATCTTAAATATGTTATCATGATCATTCTTATTTTCTTCATTAGGTGTGCGAAACATTCTTATTATAGCTTAGGCTTATCACGTCTTGTAGACTATAGTTACTTGAATGAAACTACTTTGAGACTTCAATTTTGAAACATGTAATGAATATCATAATGATTATTAAATCAAAAACTATTTTTAGAGGAATAACCCATGTAACTTAAATTGCGCAAGTCTTGAGAAACAACATTTCCAAATTTAGGAGAATGAACTATGCATTCTAGTAATCATAATCATGTACAATAAGAAGTAAAACCATGTATGAGAGCAACAAACATTACTTGCCTTGAAATATGAAGATTCAAAATAATCATTATACCAAACCTAGAATAGAGACTACACATTCTAACAATCATAATCCTCACAATAAGTAGAACAATAATTAAGTATCGGATTTTTATACCAAAACTTTGTCGATCTCCATTAACTTTGTAAGCTTAGTACACACTTTTAAAGCTATGAAAATACTTGCCTAGAAATAAGTTACAATGCATGGTTTTCGATGGTAAACCTGTAAACTTGATAATACGAACTTAAAATAAGGTCTTTCATCCTGCACAGATTTCTACAGAGAGGAAGTGTAGTCTTGGATTTGAACGTAAAACAAGTTATTTTGTCTAACATAGTTTTTCTATGGAAAAACATATTGTTGTTATTATGGAATACAAGGGTGTCATGTCATGCATATATTTAAATAATGATAATATGTAGTTATATGGTTATAGAAAATTTGGTTGTTTTGTTTTGAATAGTTTTTATTTGCAATGTTCCATAGTTATAGCTATGAAAAACAAGGTTGCGTTGTCGTCCATATGTTTCAATAGTAATAATGTGTAGTTACGGTTACTAAAAAATAAGGTTGTTTTGTATTGAATAGTTTTTGTTTTTAATGATATATAGTAATAGATGTGAAAAATAAGGTTGTTTTGTCCTTCATAGTTTTCGTTTGTAATGATGTATAGTTATGGTTATTAAAAATAGGACTGTTTTGTCCTGAATATATTTCTTTTGCATTGATGTAGAGTTATAGTTGTGAACAATTAAAACTACGCATTACTATAAGATTAGTTGTACTTGGTCGAGGATCGCCATTGTCATTTGCTACTATAAATGAATGTTCAATACTATCTCCTTCAATTGACGGGTTGTAGGAGCTTTCAGCTTAGAATAACTAAACAACACATGCATACTTTTAACAGAATAATAAACATAACTGTTAAAAAAGAATACCGAAACAAAAATAAAATAACAGACAAAACACAACATTTTCATATGAAGATTACTATCAATGGACCAGGAAAAAAAAAAAAAAAAAAAAAGGAAGAAGCCCCAAAGAGAAACATTTCAAACCATCAAACTTCATATTCTTAAGTGTGACATCTTTGGGAAAATGAACTTTTTCGTCCTTTAAGTTGGCCTACTTTGCAATTTAGTCCCTTTTTTTGGCCTGTTTTCAATTTCGTCCGGTTTCTTTTAAAATATCTGCAATTTAGTCCGATTATCGCCGAAAAAACTCAATTTTACCGGACTTTGCTGATTAGTCGCCGGCTTGTGCTGAGTTGTCTTCTATATTGGGGGAAATTCGGCCACGTGGAAATGAATTAAAAGAAAATAATTTTTATTTGCCATGTAGGCATAAAAAGAGGAACCCTGCTCCATCCCTAAATTCGTCCGCCCCGTTTCTCTTCTACTTCAATTTCTGAAATCATCTGCGAGCTTCTCATCCTTCTTCGATCAGAGACGACAGCGACCAGGTGAACTGACAAGGCGGCGGCAGCACCAATTGGTGAATTCCCGCAGTGGTGGCAGAATTTGCAGAGGCCATTGGATCGGAAGAATGGAAATTTGGGTTTGTTTGGAGGAAATTAGTGAGAAATGGGTTTTGAAAAGAATTTGCAGAGCTTTGCGTGATTGGGAGCTGGTAATTAATGGCGGGATTTGAGCTAGAAGTTGTGATTGTGTTTGAAGAGATTACAGAAGTGATATTATTGTTGTTGTTGTTAATGGTGGAAGAAGAAGCCCAATGGCGGAGGTGGGAGCGAGGAACGGGAGCGGCGGCTGGACTTTCTGGGAAAAGGGGCGGCGGAGATACGGCTGGCGGAGGAGCGTCGTAAGAGGCGGCGGATCTCGACCCAAAGAGATCGAGTCGTGTTCTCGGGAAGGACGAGCTGTAAAACGGCGGCGGGGGGATCCCGGTGAACTCTTGGACCATGGCTCTAAAATTGGTGGTGTCCGTGGTTAGGACGGTGGTCGGGGCCCGCCTGGAGGCCCGCGATCTTTTCTTCGGGTTACGCCGCCGCCGTGTGATAGATTCGCGCGGCAGCGCGAGTGTGGGGCTGGTGGCAGGCGGCGGATGGAAAGGCGGCATGAAGGCAGAAGAGCTAGGGAGCATGTTGATACTGGGGCCGAGGATATCGTGGCTCACCGGGTTCGGGTCGGGTCGTAGGGTTCGGGTCGGAACGTAGGGTGGCAAATAAAAATATTTTTCTTTTAATTCATTTCCACGTGGCCGAATTTCTCCCAATATAAAAGACAACTCAGCACAAGCCGGCGTCTAATCAGCAAAGTCCGGTAAAATTGAGTTTTTCCGGCGATAATCGGACTAAATTGCAGATATTTTAAAAGAAAACGGACGAAATTGAAAACAAGCCAAGAAAAAGGACTAAATTGCAAAGTAGGCCAACTTACAGGACGAAAAAGTTCATTTTCCCGATATCTTTCTTTCAGCTACTTTATCGCCTACTTTGATTTGATCATGCCGGGCCATTTCACGTTAAGTTGTTTGCTATTTCCCCCCATCCTTGAAAGATGTTCAATCCTCTTCATAAAAAGTACGATCGTGTTTTTCATTGAAAACCGTATGACGATACGAATTGGACGCGGAAATAACTTCATCATCGATTGAAAAACTCCAAAACATGTTTCCTTTGATTTCGATAACATTAGGTTTGCATTTTAAAAAAATAATAGATTATGGGGTTTCTACCTTGAAACAGGGCAGAATATTTGGCATTGTTCCCCTCTTTATCTTCACTAATGAAATAAGATGGGTCGTAGAATTGATTAATTATGGAGATAGAGAGAAAGACAAAGAAAAATAATAAAATTTTTGCTTATGATAAGAAAGAATGTCTCTAAAATTTGAATTTATCATAAACTAATATAAATAGTATTAATGAAATTAAACATTACATTTTTTTTATTCATTTTTATTCGTGTAGTTTTGCCACGATGTGAATGCTAAGGATTACTGTAGAATTTCTACAATAAGGATAACCGTAAAAATAATACTAATCTGGTATGGGTCCATGTTTAAATCCATCTTATTCATATTTATATAATAATCATATTTTGCTAGCTGAAGTCTCAAAACTTAAAGCTGGACAGCACAACAGCCTGCAAAGAGCAGATATTTCTATCTGTAAAATCTGTAAAGTATTGTAAAAGACAAACATGAAAATTATACAATAATCCGGCTTAGAGTTCTAATAGGACTCGCAATTGTACGCTAAGGTTCAGCGAATCTAACAACATGATATTATCAAAGTTGTTATAGTAGGAAAAAGTAATGCTTCTAGAAGCTTTTGCCATATCTTAACTCTTCAAGATCATGTTATCTCAAGTAAAACAAAATAATGTTACTGATTCGTTACCATCAAGAAAAATTTGTACAATATTTCACATTAATTAAAAAACATATTAGTTAGTGTTGGAATAAATACTGAACAGAACAATACAAAAGACAAATTAATGGTAATTTTATCAATTGATAAGTAATTAATACTCTAAACAAAAAATTGTATGAAAAATAAGTTTATTTTAGTGGAACAAATGAAGTGGTAATTATTATCCCACCAAGCATCATCTCGATTCTTCTTATCTTAATTTAATGGAATTACAGTTTAAAAATTAAGAAAGAAAAGCTTGTGGGACATGGCATCTGCATATCAGGATGATCTTAAAAATTGGAACCAGAGAATTTTTAAATCCTCCCCAGGCCCTACTCCACTAATCACACTTTTTATCTATATACAAAAACTATTGTATTTCCTCTGCCAAAAAGAAAATGTATTTTTACCTTCCAATTTTCTTACATACTTTTTTGTTTATTGCCAAGGGCGCATGCAGGTAAAAATATTAATATAATTGAGTTTGTCAAATAATAAATTATTATTAAATAGATAATTGATCACTCGGTGCAATGAAAGTTTATAAAAAAAGCATTTAACTTTATTTTATTTACTTCTCGAGTGTTTTCTGAAGTTTCTCCTAGGTTGTCCGAAGAACACAAAGTCTTCCACTTTAGCAAGTCACCCACTTAGAAAACTTTTGGGGTATTATTAATATATATATATGTACAGTGGCGAATCTAGATTAAAAATTTATCTAGGGCATCACATAATAATTTTATATAAAATTATACAATTATAAATGTTAAATTGAGAATAATTTTAAACTTACGTAATAAAATATATATATATATATATATATATATATATATATATATATATATATATATATATATATATATAAGCATTGGGAGCATGTGCCACCAATACTGAACACATTAATCCACCCATATGTATACAGGCAGTATGTACATAAAGTAATTCCTCTATTGTTTGTATACATACATAGCACGTAAACTTTTTCTCTGACGAAATACCATATAGTCGTGCTGTTATATATATATATATATATATATATAATAACAATGTTTTCTATTTGAGGCAATTGTTTTGTCTCCCGTCAAAACTGTTTTCTTTCTCAAAAGGAAACTTTTTGGGCGCAAAAGCCACTTTTGTTGACTTTTCAACTTTTTTTTTAATTTAAATATTTCAGTCGTCATTGTTGACTTTTCTGCACAATTTGAATTAACGTCTTATTATTTATGTTTGGCCGTGAATTTCAGATTTGCACCTATAAATTAGGAAACAGAATTTATCTCTGTGTGGCCGTACAATTTCGGATTTGCAGAAACAGAATTTTCACTTTTCTATTTGTTATAATATTTTTTTAATGACTTTAATTTATACCCATAAAAATTGTATATTGTCATATGTTAATATTTCCAGTTTGTTATAAATATTGTTTGATACTTTTAATTATGATTCGGCTGATTTATAAATTCACGATTGTCTATACTGAATGAAAAAAAACAATCGAGGAAAAAAATTAAATAAATAATTTACAGCCCCAAATAAATAAGAAAATGAAAAAGCAAGAGAGCAAATAAAATAAATTAATTACAGGCCACAACTAAGGAAGGAGAAAAAATAAAGTAGGGAAATAAATAAATATATATGCCCAATTATATAATGATTTGCGTGTCTGCTGTGTAAAGTCGGTAGTAATTTCAACCCGTTTCTCTTGCAAAATTAGAATCCTGTAAAATGTAAATACAATAAATCAAAATCAGATTGAATTAAGGTTATTAAAATATCCGAATATATCAGATTAAGTTAGATTTTTTTAACTTATTTTAAGGTACACGGTTTTGTTAAATATATTGATATTGATTAAAAGATATGCCGTATGTTTTATTAGGTAATTATTAGGTGATTAGGTAACAAAAAATTAGGTCGTTTTATTTTATTTATTTATTCTTTATATATGTTTCGGGGCTACAAATCATCAATGTTTCACATTTAAAAAAATCACATAAAAGATATTTAATATGTTTGAAATTTAGTAAATACTATTTAACTAAAGAAGTTGGCAGTTTTAATCAAAACGATAATTTTTAAATACTGTTTAAAAGATATGTAATACGTTTGATTAGGTAACTAAAGAAGTCGACAGTTTTATTTAACTAAAGAATTCTACAGTAAATACTGTTTAAAAGACGCGTAATATGTTTTATTAGGTAACAAAGAAGTCGGCAGTTTTATTTTTTCTATTTATTCTTTAGATATATTTGGGGGCAATTAATCAACACGGTTTTAAGATTACAAAAAATCACCTAAAAGATTTACTAAAATATATAAATATAAATCGATTGCCTATAACAGAGGGATACGAAATCTGATTTTATTTCATAATTTACCGAAATTCCATGTTTAGAATTCCTAGGGTTTCACGCAAGTCACCTTATAAATACAGGGTGATATTAATTGCAAAATATCAATTTCATACTCTTCCGAATGTGTCTTTGTTTTCCCTCTATTTTCAAAACTTGGGCAGCGAAGGTTTTTGGAACAATGCCTCCACTTTTTGGATTAACAAAGGAGATCGACCGCACTAATAAGAAGGCTCTAAAGCTTAGAGTTGTTCGATTGTTTGAGAGATCTGGATACGATGATAAAGATCAAAAATCTTCTATTGAAATTGTATTTCATGATGTGGAGGTAATTATTCATTTTTTTTTTCTGTGCGATTTATATAGGTTAAATATACTTGCTCATTATTAATCAATTATGTAGTATGATTAAGCTAAATCGAATCTAACCACTTATAAACAGGGAGGACGCATCACCGGGGTTATAAAAAAGATTAATGTGAAGTTGTTCGAGAGTCGGATAGTGGAAGGTCGCGTTTATGCGATCAGAAATTATTACGTGGAGAACAACACAGGAAAATTCCGCACTACCGTGGCTAAATTCAAAATTATTTTCCATGCGAAAACAATCTTGGTTGATGTTAAGGAGGATGGTTTYCCAAATTACGTCTATGATTTTCGACCCTTTGCAACACTTATCGACGTCAATAAAATTGACGAAACGATGCTATTTGGTAAGTTTCTTAATATTTTTGAATAGTAACACTAAAATTTAAAATTTTGGCATCTCTTTAATAATTTAGTTGAATTTGTTGTTGTAGATGTTATTGGAAAGGTGGCGGAAATCCGCAACCCTCAAGACAAGGAGCTAATGGGAGGTCGTCGAACAAGGTTAATCGAGGTCATTCTGGAAGACTTGAGGTAATTTAAAGTTATACAATTGCCTAATTTTAAAGTTATACAATTATCAAAAATGAATTGTTTAAATTATTTTTTTATTTAGGAGTCAATTGATTTTTTTGGTGTTTTTTTGGTATTATAGTGGACGACGCATAAGTTGCACACTTTGGGGTGAGTATGTCGACGAA
>BMAC01000759.1:2662-16023 GCA_014905375.1 Phtheirospermum japonicum
CCCAATAAGCGCTACTTTAAAGTCTATAGCTCGACGGTTTATACAATCGACGCTATCCGGGATCCAAAAAGAGGTGGCGATCGTGCCACGCCTTGTTGTTCTCGAGTAGACACACCGGGTGACAAAGATCACCAAGGCGGGCAAGTCGAGCAAGCCGGTAGGTCAAAGCAACAAAAGAGCAGGCTTGCTTCGGGGGTCTAAAGAGGGAGTAGTCGACCACCCAAATGTGATCGTCCCAAAACGGGTCAACGTACTCCTTCGTCTCCCCAACCGTCATCACCTCTCTCTCGACTTTAGAAGTAGTCGTATTCGGGCATGAGAGAGTAAGATACAACTCACCCCCTTCTACCTCTTCCACTTCCACTTGGTCAAGTAGCAACAAAGCATCGGATGGCGACAAAAGAGGATCGATTAACTCCACATCCTCCAAAACCGGCACAACTTCATCATCCTCGCCAAAAGCAAGTAAGCTCGATAATCCAAGTGCCGTTGGAGACCCCAAAAATGACTCCCCCTCAATTTCCACTAAAACGTCTTCAATAAGCACGAGAGGGGTAACGCCAACCTCCAACCCTTTCTCCTCACCTTCTAACTCCACCTCCTTGCACACCTCTTTAAAGACATCGTCAAAACTCGAATTGCCGTCAACAACCATGGGAACCACCACATCGAAGATGGGCATCTCGTCAAGGCACGACCTCTTAAGTTCGTCCACTTCGTTGGAAATTTGCTCTACTTGAGTCTCCATGCGATCAAGGCATTCTCCATAAGCTCGGATGAGAGAGGCTCAAAGTCCTGGAGTTGGGCCATAGATGAATATTGAGAAAATATGGTGTACGGGTCGTCGTTCGGATACGAACTCGAGGTGGGTAGGTCATAAAAGTCGTAGCTCCATGAATGTGAATCATGAATTTGGGGAGCATACGAGTCAAAGCTCGGATAAGAAGAGGGCGGGGTGAGTTGAGAATATGGATCGTCAAAACCTGGATCATAAGGATAACGAGTCGGAGCATACGGATCCATGCTCAGGTTATGGGGAAGTGAAATTGGTATAGAATAAAAAGGGCTTGGGCCGGGATAATCGAAAGTTGGGGCCCATTCTCGCCCGATCGAAGCATACGGGTCATCATATGTCGAGGGGACCCGATATCTTGGGGGAGTGGTTTACGGATTCGGATACTCGGGAGTTTGGATGTAAGGGTCATCGTATGGCGAGCTAGCTTGGTAGTTTGCCATCCTCGGCCGGATTAATTGAGCGGCGGAGGAGCGGGCGGCATCGGGCTCTCCGAATGAGTACCTTGCAAACACAACACTCAACAAAGGATTACGAGCATCGAAAGTAAAACTAAAAACTAAATTAACTAACAACTAAGATAACAAGAGAAATTATTAAAAACACCGTTAGCCTTAATCTATCCCCGGCAACGGTGCCAAAATTTGATTGAAGAATTCTTAGCACTCTAAGAAATCTTTTCCGCAATAGTACGGAGTCGATTGTAGAGCGGTAAGTTTTCCCGAGTCGTGTCTCTCGAGGATAGATATAATCGGCAGTTGATGTTTTTAGCCACTCTCTTGTTAAGTTAAATTACACTAATCTACACTAGGAAAGCATTAAGTCATTGATTGGGTTTGAGTTTTATGCTAAAGCTTTGAATTTAAAAGAAGACTTTAATTAAAATAATGAAAATGAGGGTTTAGGGTGTTCGGTTCGTCTCCACGATTAATCGGTTTTCGCCAAGCACTTAATCCACGATTCGGGGTTGTCAATCCCAAATGTCGACAAGCTCCGATTAATGGTTCTAAACGAACCTCAACCCTAAACCCCTAATTTCTAAACTAATTGCATCAAATTAAGCTCACAATTAAAAGAAAATTCATGGAGGGAAAATTCAAGCATTTGAAATTGAGAAAAGTCAAAGGCTTTTAAACTGAACAAGACAAATTACCAAAGAAGAAAAACTCATACATCTTTCAAGAGCTAAAAGTTTGTCTAACTAAAAGAGGTAAAAAGCTTGAAAAGAGCATTAATGGAGTTTTTGCAAGAACATGAACAAACTAAAATATAGAAATGAGAGGTTGAAGAACAAGGCAAGAACAACAACACAAACTAAACCTAGAAACCAACACAACATCAATAACAACAATCAACAATAACAACACAAGAAGATTAAGGGGAAGAAAATACCAATTGCATTAAGCTCGAAAGCTTCAAATCTTCAAACTACAAACACCACAAATGAAGGAGGTGTCACTCACTCCAACACTTGTTTAAGAGAAACTAACTAACAACTAACTAACTAGCTAAACTATATTAACTACTAAGCTAGCTAAAACTACACTAAACTAGGGTTTATCATTGCAAGGAAGGTAAAGGCTTGGAGGAAATGGAGCAAGCCCCAAATTCCACCAAGGAAGGGTTAGGATAAGGTCGGAGAAGGTTGGGCTTATTTATACAAAAACGCTGGGGCAAAATCATCAAAACAGGATAAAATCCCGAGCTGGACTGCGTCTCAGTCGATCGACTATGGGTCAGTCGATCGACTTCTTTCAAAATTCTCCGAACGTTCTGCCCGCCAGTCTATTTCAACCCCTCAGTCGACCGACCAGTCGATCGACTACAACTCAGTCGATCGACTGGAGTGCAGTCGATCGACGGACAGACAGCTCTGGCTCATTTTCTCATTTCCGCTCTTGTCGTCCGCCGGTTGTCGCTCCTCATTCACGCTGTATTTTCTTGATTTGCTCGTTACAATCCGAGTCGAGTGAGATGCTCCGTGCGTGCGCGGGACCGCTTGGTCATCCTACGGCCAAAAATACGAAAAAGGGTAAAAAAATCATTGTGATCGTCCTCATGATTCGCTCTTCTAGCCATATCTTCGGGAATTTTGTCGCACACGAAATCAGTTGCTGTTGAAGAATCGTCCTCGGGAATAAAAATGGGTCTTTATATTGGTGGGTTCGAACGATGGATGTTGTCAATGAATGGTACAAGGTGGCGGTGAAGTGATCGCCTTCATTGGATAAACTCAACAATACATCAACGTACCAAATGTCAAAGACCAAGTGCGAAAATAAAATAAATAAATAAAAATAAAAAGAAACAAAAACCTTAAAACGAAAAACATCCTATATTCCTACTCGTTGCTTCCTCGGCAACGGCGCCAAAATTTTGAACCAAACTTCAGTGTACCCCAATTATAGATATTTAAATTAAAACACTTAAGTTTTCTTGCAAGAGTACGAGGAACTTGTAGGGTGATGAGTTTGACTCGAGTCGTATCTCTCGAGGAAACAACTATTCGGTCTTTCGGATGTTTTTCTAAATTTACGAACTAAAATAAAATACATGTACATTTGGGGTTTTAAAAGATTTTGAATTGATCATTATAGCTAAAGCAATAATTAAACTAAGGATGATTAAACTAATTATCCTAAACTATATTATCAACTACGAGCAATAATTAAATTAACAATAAAACGCTACGAAGATTTAAATCTAATTAACGAATCTAAGAACATGAATATAAGAAATTACCACTAAGCAATGTATCATAAAAATCTAAGAACGAGAAACTAAACATAAACTAATCGCATAAATAAACTAAATTAATGGATTATCCAATATCCAATATCCAAGCATGAAACGATTAAACTAATTATTAAAACTAGAATTAACTAAGAAATTAACTACAAAATTAACTAAGAGTTTATAATACTTATTGGAACTAATAAAAGCAATGAAAATCCCCAGCTATTCCGGAGGTTGAACGTTGATCATGGGAGAAGATTGAATCCCGAACGTGAATTTGATGTTTCGGACTCGTCGCTCTTCGATCCTTGATCTCGATATTCCAAACTTATTATAAGATGTAAAAATATGTTTATTCTAAGCTAAAATAGCCTAGGAGGTCGTGTGTTCTCTGAGAATCCGAAATATGGAGGGTATTTATAGATATAACAAGTCTTGGCGTGCAAGAAACCCTAAAATCACGAAATTGGGCCATCGCGTCGACATTGCGTCGACTGACGCGTGCAGGCTCTCGGCGTCGACGCGGTCTGGGTGCTCGCATCGCTGGGCGATTGCATCGACTGACGCGGTCTTCAATCGACGCTTCAGAAAGTTGCGTCGACCTTGCGTTGATCGACGCCTCTTCAATCGATGGTTCAGAATGTTGCGTCGGCAGTGCATCGGCTCCACGTCGATCGTCGCGGATCATGGCTCGCATCGACGCTACGGAGCGTCTTTCTCAATTTCTCGATCTTTTTGCTACTCGTTCACCGGAAAGCTCGTTCTCCATTTCTTGAACATCAACCTCATCTAACTACGCGCTGAACTCTTCCGGTTACTTAGCTTTAAGGTGAAAAATAACAAAATATCACCTAATTGCATCAATTACGATCAAAATACGGTAAAATAAGTCGGAACTATAAAAGTACGGAATTACGCTTAAATCATCCAACTTATACCAAAAACAAATAGAAAAACAAACTAAAAAGTTAATAAAAATAAGGACAAATCTACAGAAATCAAAACCTCAAAGCATGGAATTGGGTATGAACTGAATCAGCCATCATAGTCCTCAAGTCAAGAACAGAAATTGCCCAAGCGGCACAAGAAGAGGAGGAGACAGTTCGTGTGCCATCATTGTGGCGAGCCAGGTCACATTCGGCCTTTCTGTTGGAAAATCATTGGTGAGAGAAGACACTTTCAGAGAACTAATGCGGCTGCTAAATCCGATGTTGGTTCCCGTCATACCAACATCAATACCAACACTAGGTTCAAACAAGTGTGGGTCAAGAAAAATAACGTCAAGTGCAATATGATCCATACCTCCATGAAGTCCCACATCCCTAGAGCCTGGTATTTCGATAGTGGATGCTCCAAGCGTATGACTGGGTCAGAGGAGCTACTTTCCAACATTGTCAGATTTTGAGGTGGAAAAGTAAAGTATTGTGGAGGCGCAAATGGCCAAATTGTTTGTCAAGGAACTCTCTATGTTCTCGGCATTGTAACTCTTGAAAATGTTCTAATGGTAGAAGGACTTACTGCAAATTCGATAAGCATAAGTCAACTGTGCGACGGAGGTTTTAGTGTCAAATTCAACCGTGAGAAGTGTTAAGTCTACAAGGACAATGGACCGTGTATTCTCACTGGTCAAAGGAATTTGGATAACTGCTACAAAATCCAAACTGATGCCTTTTGCAAACTGTCTCAATTGAGTGATGCTGAAGTATGGCATCAAAAGCTCGGGCATGTCAACTACAAGATGATGAACAAGTTGGCCAAGGAAGAAGATGTGTCTGGGCTGCCTAAGATCAACACCAAGATCATTCCTGTGTGCGAGGCATGCCAGAAAGGAAAGCAGGTAAGGGTGCCACATCCAGTTCAGCAAAGCCTCACTACATCTTCTTGCTTCGAACTACTTCATATGTATCTCATGGGACCACTTGAAGTCGAGAGCCTTGGTGGAAAGAGATACGTTTTAGTTATTGTAGATGATTTTTCTAGGTTCACTTGGGTAGAATTTCTAAAAGAAAAATCTGAAACTTTTGAAACTTTCAAAAAACTTGCAAAAAGGCTGTGTGTAAGATTTGATGTGAACATTGGTATGATTAGAAAAGATCACAGTAAAGAGTTTGAAAATACATCTTTCACAAAATACTGCACTTCAGAGGGCATAAGTCATGAATTTTCTTCACCAATTACTCACCAACAAAATGTCATAGCTGAACGTAAAAATAGGACTCTTGCTGAGATGAATAGAACAATGCTCATTTCAAATGGCATAGCAAAATGTTTTTGGGCTGAAGCAATGAATACTGCATGTCATATTATAAATAGGGCTTATTTTAGACCAGGGTCATGTGCTACTCCCTATGAGTTGTTGATGGGTAAAAAATCGAACTTGAGCTATTTTCATGTGTCTGGATGTATTTGCTATGTGCTCAACCATAGAAATCATCTAGCTAAACTGGACTCAAAGAGTGATAAGTGCATTTTCATGGGTTATTCCCAAATAGTCATGCATATAGGTTGTTTAACCTTACAACTCGAAGCATGTTTGAGTAAGTAAATGTCAAGTTAGATGATCTAACGAGTGGAGTCAAACCTATAGAGGATAATGATCTGGTCTATGATCAAAATCCTCAAGAAAATGTAACTCCTCCTTCAGATGATAGTGCAGGTATTGAAAACAAAGATGTAGGTGCTGAACTCGGACAGTTAAGCGATGTTGGTACCAATGTTGATTCTGGGATCTCAACATCAGAACCAACATCAAGCCAAACCGCCGCAGAATCAGAAGAAGAAGATCCAACTGATCCCATTGATCTTCATCAGAGGGATATCCCATCCAGAATTCAGAGAAACCATCCCGTGGGCCAAATGATCGAAGATTTAGATGAAATGAGTACAAGAAGACGACAGATAAATTTCAAGGAAATTGTCAGGTACGTCTGTCTGTCTACTAACTGTTATAAGATTCATAAATCTTTGTACCTTTCTAAAATAGAGCACAAGCATGTGGAGGATGCACTTCAGGATGAGTTTTAGATAAAAGCAATGCAAGAAGAGCTGGACCAATTTGCCAAAAATGATGTTTGGGATTTAGTTCCTCGTCCAGAAAATTCCCACGTGACAGGAACAAAGTGTATATTCAAGAACAAGACTCATGAGGCTTGCAACATCATAAGGACTAAAGCTCGACTGGTTGCGCAAGGGTATACATAAATTGAAGGAATCGATTTTAATGAGACATTTGCACCTGTTGCACGCATTGAGTCGGTAAGACTTTTACTTGCTGTTGCTTGTTAAATAAAGATTTCATAACATCAAATGGACATTAAGAGTGCTTTTTTAAATGTAGTCTTAAGTGAAGAAGTGTATGTTGAGAAGCCTAATGGATTTGTAGATCCTCAAAAAACGAATTTTGTTTTGAAATTAAAAAAGGCTCTTTATGGTTTAAAACAAGCTCCTAGAGCTTGGTATGAAAGGCTAACTCAACATTTGCTTTACTTGAACTTTAGACGAGGGAAAAAGCAATAAACACATCTTGATCGTCCAGATTTGAGATGAGCATGAAAGGTAATCTCTTGTACTTTCTCGGTAAGCACATCTTAATCATCCAGATTTATGTGGATGATATTATTTTTGGATCCACTAAAGAGCAGATGGTCAAGGAGTTTATCACTCGAATGTCCGACACATTTGAGATGAGCATGGAAGGTAATCTCTCGTACTTTCTCGGTCTTAAAATCAAACATCTTGGTGAAGGTATTTTCCTTTCCTAGACTAAATATGCTAAGAACTTAGTCAGAAAGTTTTGGCTAGAAAGTGAAACTCATAAGAAAACTCCACTGGGTAAAACTGTAAAGCTGTCGAGAGACGATGTTGGTAAGGGTGTTGATAACACCATGTAAAGAATCATGATAGGGAGTTTGTTGTATTTGATAGCAAGTAGACCTGATATTATGTATAGTGTGTGTTTGTGTGCTAGATATCAATCTAATACAAAAGAGTCACACTTGAAAGCCGTTAAAAGAATTGTTAGGTATATTGCTGGTACAACTGAACTAGGTGTGTGGTATACAAAAGATACTGGTACTGAACTTGTAGGGTATACTGATTCGAACTGGGCTGGGGATGTGGTAGATAGAAAGAGTACTACAGGGGGATGTTTTTTCTTAGGTAACAATCTAATCTCTTGGTACAGCAAGAAGCAAAATTATATTTCTCTTTCTACAGTTGAAGCCGAGTATATTGCAGCTCGAAGTGCGTTCACACAATTACTGTGGATGAACCAAATGATAGAAGACTATGGTCTGCACAGTAGTATCTTGACTGTGTTGTGTGAAAATTCCAGTGCCATTGACATCTCTAAAAATCCGGTCCAGCATTCTCGAATCAAACACATTGACATAAGGTACCACTTTATTCGAGAATTAGTTGAGAGGATGATTGTTAGCCTTGAGCATATTGGAACAGACAATCAGCTTGCTGACATCTTCACTAAGGCATTAGATTTCGAGACCTTCTCTCGTTCGAGAAGAGACCTCGGTATGTGCATTGTCTAAACCAATATTGTTTTGTGATGTTGTGACACCCAATATCAACATCAGTCAAAACATCTATATACTTTTGCATGCATTCTTATATTTATTTTCATACATAATCCAAATGCATTTAATTTGATTGAAAGTGCAATAAGGTCCCGTGTTGCAATAAATGTGATGAAAAAAGGATCAACCTCTTCAATTAGGTGATTGTGGGACTTGCCCGAAGAAACTGGTTTTCTCCCAGGTCCAAAAACAAGAGGTGTTAAACAGCAATTAATGAAGATTAAAAGATTCAAATCCCTTCAAGGATGAAGAAAATCTGGATACAAATTGATCCAATCTTTAAATTTCACCTTCTTGAGAGATCTTGACGTAGTCATTAGCTTGGGTTAAGGGGTAAGTTCCCATTGACTTCACCTAAGGCAATGTTGGTTTATAATGTTATCAGTAATAAAAAGCAACATTGGATCAAGTCACTGAAATCATAATATGTTTTTGTGTATTCTTTTAAAGCATGAATTTTAGGCATCCCATATGACATTCATACTTTGTGAAGATGCCATCTTGCTGTGCGTACTGTTGCTTGTGTTTTTGTCTATCTAGAAATCTCTTAATTGTGTTTTGAATCTAGCTAACTAAGTGTTTCAGTGGTTTTATAATCGGACGGCTGGACAGGTAATAACGTGTTTAATTTAGAGCGAGAATATTTTATATTGCACAAGATGGATACTACTGAACTGATGGTTCACTTGGTCTAGCTATCTACTTCGGCCGATTTTGTTTTAAGAGCTGTGCAATTTTTCTTAAAATTAAATTAAAGAAGAGATAATGGTATTGGTGTTGTGATCAAGTAGCCTTAATTAAGGGGGAGTGGTGTTGTTTTTAGAAGGAAATAAAAAATTGTGTTTTTTAAACAAAGAAATCCGGTGGTAGTAAAATTAGGGTTGTTTCCTTTTCTATTTTCTATCTCCTTTAACGGTCATTTTTTGAAAAGATAAATACTTGAATCTTTTTTACCGTTTGATCATTAATACTCTGCAAATTGAACTCTCAAGCTTCCTTTCTTCTCTCCAATTATCTCAATTCTGTTTTTGCTCTTGTGTTTCTGAGAATTTGCAGAATGTCGAACTCGCCGTCGACCTCATTTGTTCAAGAGTTGCCGGTAGAGTTTCGTCGCTCCGGCGAACAGGTTCCTGCACCTTATCCCATAGTTGGTGTCCTGGACATATGTGAAGAAATCGGTGGTGGTTCCTCTTCCATCACACCACCGGAACAACATCACCACCGCCCTCTCTGCCATAAGAATCTCATGACGTTGTTCCAGCTCCGCCGCCGATTGACGCCGTGCCCGAAGCCCAGCTGTTCCCAAGACAACAAGGGAACGAGATAGATGTTGATAATCCCCCGAATTTAGCATTTGTAGCTGAGATATTTGGAAGAGTGGGGAACCATACCTTGAAAAGGTCCTGGTAGTTGCGCAACATAACTCTCGGCGTTGTGCCGCTTGTAGTACCGAAGAGCCGCGCAGGTTTGCGCCGCAATGTGCCTATTGAGCACATAAATCTCGTGGAGGATGTCACCATGATGCATGATTCTGATGATGAAGATTACTTCCCTGCTCCGGTGGAAGGACCGGTGCCTCCGTTACCTTCAGCTCCTACTCTGACGGTGAAGAAGACGCCTCGCCGGAAACAGCTTGTGAGGTTGGCCGACAAGAGATCTGGCCCGGTTAAAGTCAAGGTTTCTCCAGGTTCTAATGCAACGGAGTATTCCTCCCCTCCATATACAATTTTAGATTTTATCACCGTCGAAGTCACCACCTCCTCCAGGCCGATTCATCAAGATCAACCCGAGCTTGTTTCTGATTTGTTTGAGCATTCCCCTTGTTTCAGCCCAAAAAGTGAACTACCTGAATAACACTTGAAAGCCCAAGAGCTTTCTAAACCTATACCACAAAAACAGATTAGAAAGGACCACCGATGGTTTTCCGGGGGAAACCTCTCCGATGCTTAAGTCAGTAAGCGTTTGAGGTGTTTTCTAGAAAGAAAGCAGGAATGATCAAGATAATGACATACCTTTCTCAGCCTTTGGGGGTCAGATATTTATAGCTTC
The DNA here is from genome assembly GCA_014905375.1 of Phtheirospermum japonicum. NCBI lineage: Eukaryota > Viridiplantae > Streptophyta > Magnoliopsida > Lamiales > Orobanchaceae > Phtheirospermum > Phtheirospermum japonicum. The sequence continues at coordinate 12,830 of BMAC01000759.1, forward strand.
TCCTAGTGGGGACCCCAGTCGGGATCTCAGGAGCACATGCCACGAATCAAGGGCCGTTTGGCAACCATTTCTGACAAGTGGTCCCACTTGTCTTTCTGTTGGGAATCTAAGAGTCGGATCTGTCCTGTTCCAGGTCTTTCCCTTTTTTCCTCTTTCACGCCACCTTGGTATCGGTACCAGACCCTGGTTCTGACTAGGTCTTCCTCATTTCAGATCTTCATCCCTTCCGTGCTATCTCAACTTCCTGGGAGTTCAGCAAAATTCCAAGAAGCTGACCTGTCGTGATCTCATTCTTCTTTCCGCTAATGTTCCTACCCCTTCAACGGGTTAGATCTTATGAGGACGAGCTCTATTCCTAGAGGAACTGAGCCAGGTATTTCACCAAGACCATGCTTAATTTCTATCCTCGGAACCTCAGCTCGACTCTGCCTTTATGCCTTCGATGATTTTCTCTAGATAGTTACGCCCAGAAGAAGCCCGCATTTGAACCCTCTCTTAATTTATCCTGACTACTTCAGGCCAGAGCTACCCCCAACCAGGTCTGGCATATATACAGCCCTATCAACTCCTCCCCCCCAACAGTTGGGGTAGATCGGTAATATCCCAAGACTTTTTCGCAATAAATGGGGTCATCTCATCCTTTATGACTTCTCGTACTAGAGGAATCCCGAGATATCCACCTGCCCAACAGCCCTAATTATTGGCATTGGTGGTGTCGGTTCGTTTTCCAAAAATGGTCCTTATTCTGCACGTCTTCTCTGACACGTAGGTAGCATATGATTTGACCTAGGACGTTTGGCGCTCCACCACAGCGTACAAAGTACTGTTAGCATTAAATGCGGGAATCCCATCAAATCCAAGCTCCTCGATTTTTGTTTTTCAAATTGATCCGTTTTCCTTTTTGTCCCCCCAAATACCTTTTCCCTTTCACTTTTGAAATTCTACTTCCCACAAATTCTTTAAGAAACCCCTCCTTTCTCTCTGCAACATTCTGGCGACTTCCAATCTTTCCAAGAACTTATTACCAGGTATCTTTTCTTCCTTCACGCAATCTTTAATTATGTCAATTTCTTCTTCCCGAACCAACTCTGCCAGGGAGGATTCATCGGGGGCAACTCCAGTGAACTCCACCTCTATCGTAAACCTTTCCTCAGCCGATTCCTACGCGACGGCTCCGGCGAGGGGGCCGCCGGCGATCCTACCTCCTCCCCCTTCTGAAAACCTATCCTCAATAGTTAGCAACCAGACTCTCAAAGAAATCCGCACTAAATTCCCTATCTCCAATATGTTCTCCTTTACCAGTCCAGCACCCGGTGAGGGGGCGTCGGTACCCCCCGCCAGCCATCTTACTTTCTATGTAGACCAGTTCTACGCAGGGTTAAGCCTGCCCGTCCATCCTTTCGTACAGGCTATTTCCAGGCTGTATCGCATTCCGGTACAGCAATTCTTTCCTAACGCCTTTCGCGTTATGTCCGGATTCCATCTGGCGGCACAGTATGCCAGGATCACCCCCACGGCCCAGCTCTTCTTTTCTTTATTTTAAGCGAAGAGCTCTTCTGGTTTTTTCTACCTATCTGGACGACCAGACGTTCATTTCTTATCAGGTCTTCCTACATCTCATAAAGTCTGGAAGAAGAAGTTCTTCTTCGTTCAGTGCTCGGGGGATTAGGGCTTCCCTACTGAACCCATCAACTTTCTGCATCCTCAGATGCGCTTATCTCGAGGGGATAGGTCACCAGATTTGAAGGAAAAAATTGCTCTCTTAAACAAGAACCCCTTATACTTGTCCAAGATGCTTACCGTCAAGCTCTTGAACTTCTTCAATTCCCAACAAGAGCACAGCCCTCTGCCCCCCAAGATCGATATATTTCTCGGAATGTCCTGGTTTTATTGTCCTTTCGCTATAGTTCCTTTATCATACTTTTTATTGTTTCACTTTTTCATTTCAGAGAAAATGATGCTGGCGAAGATGCAAGCTAAGGCCCGCAAGGCCGCAGAAAAAGGCCATAAAAGCCCTCTGGGGGAGCCCTCCAGAGCTCCTCCGACCTCAGAAGAGGTCCTTCTAGTGGTGCCCCTCCAAAGCCAGCCTCAAACGCTGCCCAGGGCTTCCGAGCCTGAGATGATCCCTCCGAGGCCCAGGAGGAAAAGTCTAGAGCCAAGAAGAAGTCCAGGGCACGAAATAGCGGTTCTGTCTCCGGCGGACCCTGAGGAGGAAGAACAGTTGAGGAGGAGAAAGTGGAGTCGGACTGACCTTACATCCTCTTCCCGGGATCCTCCCCGAACTGCCTTGCCCATCACTCCCGTGGCCGCGCCTCAAACCACTCCCCCGGAGACTTCCCAAGTACCTCCTTATCCAAATCAGACCTTTTTTAATAGGTCTGTCCTTAACTGCCCCGGGGAAGTGGCGAGGCAATACATGATGGGGCTGGCTCCTGCGTCTGACCCCAAAATCGTTGATAAGATGTCAGACCTGGAGCTACTTGAATTCTATTGCAAGGCGGAGGCACAAGTATAAATTTTTCCACTTTTCCTTTCCTTACTCTCTTCAAGTTCTTTTACTCACCCCTTCCTTGCTTCAGGCCGTGGTAGGACGAGCATCTTTGCTGGCCCGGGCTCGAGGATCTTTACTGCACGCTGATCTTAAAGGGGAGATTGAGGTCTTGAAAAAGCAGGGATTAGAGCTGACGGCTAAGGCCCAGGAGGCCCAGGTCAAATTAAAAGGTTCAGAGATGGAGGTAGACTTGTTGAAGGCGGAGATGGAGGAAATGCGAGCAGAGCTCCTCAATGTCAAGGAGTTAGCAGGGAAACAACGAGCTCTAGCTCTCGTCCGTGAGCAAGATCTAGAAGACAAGGTAGAGCGGTCCCGAGCTGATGGAATAGACCAAGGCCGCATTGAAGGACGGGCTGAAGGGAGGTTGGAGTTCCTCAATTCAGATGAAGGTCTGCGCTTAATGCAACTGACCCGAGAGACCACTCGCCGAGCTTTTCTGGGTTCAGAAGAGTTGTACGATATCCTTCTCCCCGAGGCCGAGGTCTTTTTTGAGTTAGGTCTTAACGCACACACCAAGTGGGTGGCTGAACACCCTTCTACGCCTTATGACTGATCTACTGGGATCGAAGGCAGCTGTGAGCCCACCTCGTTCTCCCATGTTCCCGAGGATGATCGTCTCCACTTGCTAGATGCCGCGGCCTTC
>BMAC01000759.1:18449-29197 GCA_014905375.1 Phtheirospermum japonicum
TCCTTTCCTTCAACTAAATCCAGAGCATCTTGGATCATTGCCTCATTCTGAGCTTGATCATAACTCTGTGCCCGATGAGTTTCTAAAACTGATCTCCGCAGGTACCACAGCATCCATGCAATATACAAGACTGAAGGGGGTCTCACCTGTGCTCTCCTTGGTGTTTGTGCGATATTATCACCCTTGGTATGCCAAAATGACAAACGATATTTTTCCATATGAATCCCATTACTGCCTCTTCTTTTTTTTTTTGCCAGAGCTTCCGCCTCAACCCATTTACTGAAATAATCTATAGCTACAATTAAGAATCTTTTCTGAGCTGGAGCCATCGAGAATGGGCCGACCAGGTCGATTCCCCATTTCGCAAAAGGGCAGGGGGAGCTCATTGTTAACAGTTCTTCCGCAGGCTGATGGATCAAAGGATCCATTTTCTGACACTTTTCACATTTTCGCACGAAGACCCCAGCCTCCTTCCTCAATAAAGGCCAAAAATAACCAGCCCTTAACACCTTGCTAGCTAGAGCTCTGGCCCCCATGTGATTGTCGCAACACCCTTCATGAATCTCACGCAGTACCAGAACTCCTTCTTCTTGACTCAGGCATCTCAATAAGGGATGGCCAAATCCTCATTTAAACAGCTCTCCCTTAATTAGGCAAAATCTGGCAGTCCTAGATCGTATTTTCGCCGCCTCCTTCCTATCCTCTTGCAAGACCTCCTGTTCCAAGTATGCCTTTATAGGAGAGCTCCAGTCATCCCCTTCAATGATTGAGCATACCTGTTTTGTTCTGAATTCTCCGTCCGCCTGTAGTAGAGTAATCACTCTTTCTTGACAATCCGCATCCGAGCTTGCCACCTTTGCCAAGAAATCAGCTCTTCCATTTTCCTCTCTAGGGATCTGCAAGACCTTTAGGTTTTTCATACCTCTAGCAAGCTCTCTATACCTGGCCAAATATCTCTGCATATTTTCTTCTCTTGTTTCAAACTCTCCGCTGATCTGCTTGCAAACAAGCTGAGAATCTACCCTGGCGCACACTTGCTCTGCACCCAGGTCTTTCGCCATCTGGATTCCTCTTAGAAGGGCCTCATACTCAACAGCGTTATTAGAAAATGTTGTGCTCAGCCGAATGGAAAACTCAGTGGATGTGCCTGCTGGATCCGTTAAAACAATTCCAGCTCCACAGCCCTGGTTACAGACAGAGCCATCCGTTAAAATCGTTCATTCCTTCAACTCTCCCGGAGGACCGATCATTTCTTGCATGAAATCGGCTAAGGCCTGGGCTTTAATTGCCGTTCTGAACTCAAAGATAATATCAAATTTGTTGAGCTCAATTATCCACTTAACCAGTCTCCCAGATGCCTCTGGATTATCCACGATGGCTTTCAACGGCTGGTTCGTCCATACGACTATACTATGTGAGAGGAAATATGGGCGCAATTTCCGGGCTGTGCCTTTTAGAGTTAGTACTGCCCGCTCTACCTCTACATACCTCACTTCGGCATCGTGTAGAACCTTAATCCAGTAGTAGACTGGTTTCTTTACCTTTCCTTCTTCTTGAATCAAGACAAAGCTAACTGCTTGCTGTCCGACCGATAGGTACAAGATAAGGGGTTCTCCTAGAACAGGCTTTATTAGCAAGGTCATGCCATCCAGGTGTTCTTTCAACATTTTAAACGCATCTTCACATTCTCTAGTCCACTCAAAACGGGCTTTTTTACGCAAATCTTGGAAGAAAGGGAGACTCTACTCTGCCGAGCGCGAGATAAATTGGCTCAAGGCATTAATACGTCCCACTAAAAACTGCATTTCTTTAACATTCCTGGGTGCCTGCATCTCCATAATTGCTCTCACCTTTTCCGGGTTGGCCTCAATCCCCCTTTCCGTAACCATGTACCCAAGGAACTTTCCAACTCTTACCCCAAACGCGCATTTTTTGGGGTTAAGCTTCATTCGGTAATATCTCAGTGTAGCAAAGGTCTCTTTCAGATCATTCACATGGGAGGTTGCCTTGATGCTCTTGACTAGCATATCATCCACGTATACCTCCATGTTTCTCCCAAGCTGATTTTTAAACATTTTATCTGCTAACCTCTGGTATATGGCCCGGCATTCTTTAGCCCGAAAGGCATGACCACATAACAGTAGGTACCCTTCGGGGTAATAAAGCTTACTCTCTTCCAATCCTCTTTTGCCAGCCTGATCTGATGGTAACCCTGTGAGGCGTCCATCATACTCAGGAGCTCACATCCAGCAGTAGAATCAACTAATTGATCAATCCTCGGAAGTGGGTAGTGATCTTTCGGACAAGCTCGGTTAAGGTCACGGAAATAAATGCACATTCTCCAATCTTCTTGGTTTTTGGGAACTAACACAGCATTGTAGAGCCATTCTAGGAATTGGATTTCCTGGATATGCTTGGCATTAAGTAATTTTTCTACCTCTGCTTCAATTATGGCCTCTTTCTCAGGTCCGAAATTCCGCTTCTTCTGCTTTACCGGCTTCACATCTGGGCTGATGTTTAGGCGATGCTCTATCACTTCCGGATCAATCCCTACTAAGTCCTTAGGGGACCATGAGAACACATCTGCATTCTCTCTCAATAAAGCTACCAGGGCTGTCAAGACTTCTGGGCTAAGCATCGTCGCCACGCGGAGAATTTTACTCTCATCACCCGGAACAACCTCTACAAGCATCAATCCCTCCTCACCTCGAATCAGAGCTGTCCGCGGCTGCTCTACCCGAGCCTTCTTGCTCTGCCTCTCGTCCTCGGTGTTCCTCTTGATGCACTCAACATAGGTCTGTCTTGAGGCATATTGGTCACCTCTGACCTCTCCCGTTCCGTCTTCCGCCAGGAACTTCATCTTCATATGAAAGACTGATATGACAGCCTGGAATTGGCTCAAAGATGGCCGACCCAACATGAAATTATAGGAGGAGGGTGCGTCCACCACCAAGAAACGCACCGTCCTTGTCACCCTATACGGCTCTTCTCCAAATGTCACGAGGAGCCTCACTACTTCCAAGGGCTTCAGGGCTCCTCCTGCGAATCCAACTAAGGAGGTAGTGACCTCTTCCAGCTCAACGTCCAATTTCAATTGCCGAAAGCAATCATAAAACAAAGTTTCGGCGGAACTTCCGGTATCCACGAAAATTCTCCGCACATTATAATTGGCGATGGTTGCAGTTATAACCAGAGCATCTATGTATGGAGCTAAAATGCCATCGCCATCTTCGGACCCGAAACAGATGTTAGAGGTAGAGGTCATCTGTCCTACATCGCGTGATTTGCGAACTAAGTCTCTTGCAGCTCTGACATAACTGTGCTGCGTTCGCTTAGAATGCTCCTCCAGTTCCCCTCCAGTAATCATCTGGATTTCTCCGTGGATAACCTGGTCTTGATCAGATCTTCTTATCCCAGTGAGTACCCTATCCTGGCCTCCCTTACATGGCAGAGATCGATCATAATTCTTACTGCCAGACCTAGCTTCCTCTCTCCTCATCCGGACATACTCCTTCAGATGTCCGGCCTGAACCATCCTCTCCAACTCATCTTTTAGATGCGTGCACTGGTCAGTGTCGTGCCCATACTTGTTGTGGAAGTGACAGAAGCGATCAGATCTTTCCTTCCTAGGCCTCTGCGAGTAGGTCTTCGGCCACTTCAGGTCTAGATGCTTCTCTATTACCTGCAGGATTTCACCCTGTGGGGTTGCCAAAGGTGTGTATCTATCAAAGCGAGGCCTCCCTCAAGGCAGGTCTGGCCTAGGCTTTTTCACAACTCCTCTTTCTTCACGATCAGGCCTCTCTCTTTTCCTCTCTCCCTCGTCCTTGATCTTCAAGGCTTCCTCCAAGTGGATATACTTCTCAGCTCGCTCCAAAAGCTCTCCAAACTTCACCGCTGGCTTAACAACCAGCGACTGAAAGAATTCTCCTCTTCTCAAACCTTGCGCCAGAGCGTTCATCAACAGCTCTTCAGACGCAGAAGGCACCTCTAACTTAGCAGTTGTAAACCTGCTGATGTAGGCATGGAGGCTCTCGCTCTCTTTTTGCTTCAAACTGAAAAACTCGAGCGGCATTTTCTGATACTTTCTACAGCTCGTGAACTGGTGTAGAAAGGCCTAGCTGAACTCTTCAAAATTGCTGATAGATCTCCACGGCAGCTGGCTAAATCAAAGATGGGCTGATTTAGTGAAAGTCATCGGGAAGACCCGGCACATAACCGCATCTGAAAACTTGTGTACAGCTGCCGCGATTTCAAATCTGCTCAAATGGTCCCATGGATCCATGGTCCCATTATACTCAAAACCCAGAGACCGGTATGAGGCCGGCACTTCGTCGCGCATCACCTCTTCCGTGAACGGGGTACCTCGCCGTGTCGATACCGTGCTAGTGCTTGTCATCTTCTTTTTAAACTCCCGCACCTCTTTCTGGAAGCTCTGCATCTGCTCAGCTAGACCTGGATTAGCCTGGCTTGAGGTCTCGCTGTCAGAGGTGGAGAAATGCTCTTCTCTGTCCATAGTAGCAGTCCGATCCCCGCGTTGGCCACGCGGCGGCTCCGTATCTATTACTGGAACAGTTCTTGTTGGTGGCGCGTTGGACGGCGTTGTCGACATCTCTGCGAATTTTTTCTCCACAGCCACCTCCACAACTTTGCCAATAAGCTCCGACAGCTGCAAGAGAAAAGACTCGTTGAAAGATCCGCCTGTGGCCGTCGTGGATCTGCCAGGAGGGGGTGGCGTAACATTTGGCGCGGCCGCTGCCGATGGCTCTGTCGCTTCTGGCCCTCCTGCAAATGGTACTGTGGATTGCGATCCACCCCCCGGTGCGGCAGAGCTGGGAGTACCACCAAGCTCACCCACCAGATTACATCTCAATCCGTCTGAAGCCATACTCACGCCTTAGCTCAGAACTTCCCACAGACGGTGCCAATTGTTTCAGCCCAAAAAGTGAACTACCTGAATAACACTTGAAAGCCCAAGAGCTTCCTGAACCTACACCACAAAAACAGATTAGAAAGGACCACCGGTGGTTTTCCGGTGGAAACCTCTCCGATGCTTAAGTCAGTAAGCGTTTGAGGTGTTTTCCAGAAAGAAAGCAGGAATGCTCAAGAGAATGACATACCTTTCTCAGCCTTGGGGGATGAGATATTTATAGCTTCTCCTAGTGGGGACCCCGGCCGGTATCTCAAGAGCACATGTCACGAATCAAGGGCCGTTTGGCAACTATTTTTGACAAGTGGTCCCACTTGTCTTTTTGTTCGGAATCTAAGAGTCAGATCTGTCCTGTTTTAGGTCTTTCCCTTTTTTCCTCTTTCACGCCACCTTGGTATTGGTACCAAACCCTGGTTCTGACCAGTTCTTCCTCATTTAAGATCTGCATCCCTTCCGTGCTATCTCAACTTCCTGGGAGATCAGCAAAATTCCAAGAAGCTAACCTGTCGTGATCTCATTCTTCTTTCTGCTAATGTTCCTGCCCTTCAAAAGGTTATATCTTATGAGGACGAGCTCTATTCCTATAGGAACTGATCCAGGTCTTTCACCAAGACCAGGCTTAATTTCTATCCTCGGAACCTCAACTCGACTCTGCCTTTAGGCCTTCGATGACTTTCTCTGGATAGTTACGCCCAGAAGAAGCCCGCATGACAACCCTCTCTTAATTTATCTTGACTACTTCAGGCCAAAGATACCCCAACCAGGTCTGGCATATATACAGCCCTATCACCCCTGACTCATCGTTTGATGTGCCTCTTCGTTATATTCTTAATGCCTGCAAGAAGGATAAGAAGAAAAACAAAGTTGGTGAGGAGGACAATGTTGCTCCTCATGTTGGTTCCCCTAGACCAACATCACATCATTCACCGTCTCTTTCATCCTCCAGCACTGCCTCTGTTCCGATTGTTTCTCGTGCTCCCATGCCGGCCTCTTTAGACGGCTCTGCTCATTCCTCCACGGGTACTCCTTCTCAGACCCCTGAGCTTGAGGATATGGTGCCTTTTTCGAAGAAGTTTCTGACTGCCGAAGCTGGGGAGTTGTTTGATACTTACCGAACCCACCACATGATTGCTGAGCGCAGAGTTCTAGTTGAGTTGTTTGAGCAACAAAACTTGATTGTGTACCTTCAGTATAAAGGTATGTATTCCACAGTTTCCACTGCCATGACATTTGTCCGGGATATTGTTGTTGAATTTTATGCAAATTTGTTGCCGTCTATTGTCAATTCCAACTCTGTGAACTATGGCAAAGTGTTTGTGCATGGTCGAGTGTTTAGTTTCACCCCTGATTTAACTGAAGAATTGTTTGGCACTGAGCCATATCGGGGTGATTCTACTGTGGATGATATGTATGAGGTTGTTTCTTTTATGTCTGGCGGTATGGTGCATACTTTGTTTGAACATTTGCCGAGCACTAGGCTTTCTTCTCTCTATTATATTCTGCATAAGGTAGCCGTTTGCAACTGGGTTCCCTCCAAGAATACTACGTGTGTTACTCGGCCTCAGGCCCAGTTTTTGTACAGACTTGGATGGGGAATCAAGTACAGTTTCGGGCAGCATGTGTTTGATCTTGTTACGAAGTTTTCCACCACAAGGCCAGCCGCATCGTTGTGCTTTCCCTCTTTGATATTCAGCCTGCTTGAGAATCAGGGCTTGGAGATTCATTCTGATGATGTCCTTACTGGGGAGATTGACTAGTTGGCTTTGAGGGGCCAGCATGTTATAGGTGCCAGGGTTATTGATATCCCTTGGCAGGCACCTTTTCAAGGCAATGTTACTAGTGGTGTTGGGACCGGTGTTCCCAACATTGGTCCCAACATGGTCCCAATTTCTGCTCAGGTTCTTAAGGCGCAGATGACCCAGCTGAAGGCACTTTGTGACTCTCTTATGGAGGCCCTTTTGCCTTCTGGTCAAAAAGGGAGAGAAAATGTTGGCGACGCAACCGGTGAGGATGATGCTGCTGATAAAGATGCTGAAGCTGATACGGTTGCTGACGAGGCCTTGGCGAGTCTTGGTCAATAAAAGCTAAGGAAAAAGATCCGTTCTCGCAATAAGGCCTTGAAGAAGATGAAGAGAATGCAGGAGAAGAAGAAGAGAAAGGATAGGGGTGAAGGAACTTCGACATCCCCTCGTCGTTCGAAGAGGGTTCGAAGTCAATAAGTTCCTTTTATTCTGTTTTGATAAGTGGTAGTTTGATCACTGTTTGATCAATGTTGGTTTGTAATGTTGGGTTGATGACTTAATAACATTGGGTGTTTTAATTAGGGGGAGTTAGTTGTTTTTGTTTGAACTTATTTTTGCGTCTTAGTATTTTGTCAAAAAAGGCAAAAGGGGGAAATTGTTGAGGAATTTATTCTTGGTAATAATTCCTATTTTATTATTTGCCTTTCTTCGGCACAAAATAAGTTAAGAAACTAGATTTAGGACTTTATTTGTTTCCTAGTTAATATTTAAGACTTTAGTTAGTTTCCTAAATTGTGTATAGGATTTGTTTTACTTGTTTATCAAGTTTAGGATTCTAGGATTGTCTATATAAGACAAGAGAATACTAAAGCTTGAGAAGAACTTTTTGAACGCATGGATTTTTGAGAGAAAGGACGCAACGCAAAACGTACAACAAGGAGAAGAAGAGAAGACTACTTGGAGCCATTGTTCGAGATTATCAAGTTCTTCGAAGTTGCGTAATCAACGGAAAAGATCTTGCCATCACGGCGAAAAGTATTTAGTATCAAGTTTTTGATATTTTAGTTTTCATATATTACTTAATGATTTTGTATTAATCAAACAAGAATGTAATATAGTTTTTGGGTTTGTACACCCAAGTTCACAAGTATTTTACTTGTGAACTGGATTTAATTTGCTGTGTTCTTAATTTAATTTCCGCTGCATATTTTTCGATTAACTCTGATTGATGTTGTTAACCAGTGTTGGCTAACATTGATAAACAACATCACAAACTGAGACTTATTTTCAAAACCATAGACCTTTAAATTTTACACAACGAAATCGTCCTGACATGTTTTTTTTTGTGCGTGTGTGTGAATTTAACAAATAGTTTTGTACAATTTACCTTCTGGAATTTCATCTTTTTGAAGCCGTGAATGCGGATAATCTGTGAAAAAAGAAAATAAAAAGGCAAATAGATTTAGTACTGATATTTCGGAGTATTGACAAAAATCAACATCACAATGGAAAAAATCGTACAATAAACTATTGGCATGAACCGCGGAGTCACCAGAATCAAATGAATAAAAAAAATCAAAAAGTAAAGCGCATAAATGATTTGGAAAATTAACATACATGATAGAATAACAGTAGCATTCAAATAGAGAAATTAAGTGGCGAATTAACCTGATAAAGCTGGGCGGAGGTGAGATCGAGAGCGCGGGGCCCGAGATTCAGACGTTGTCGGTGCTGACGTACATCACCTCGGACGAGTCCGTGTCGACTAGATTGTGGTGGAGGTTGATTGATATGGCTTCGGACGATGGGATGCGTGCGCCGTTGAGGCCCAGGAGCTCGCCGACGATGCGTTGGAGCTTTTGGATCTGGGCCTCCGGGCAGTGTAGAGGGCCTGATAGAGGAGCGGTTGAGCGAAGAACTTGGAAGGGTTTTTCGAAATCAATGACGACATTGTGAGGGAAATTTTGGGATTTTCAGAGTGGCATCCAAGGAGAGTGATGGTGGGTTTAGGGTTCTTGCGTTTAAGAATTGTAGCGACTGAAATTGTAAATGGGGATGGGAAAAGGAAATAAAGGGAAAATATTATTTTTAAAAAAAATAGAAAAGATTTTTAATCAAAGATAAATTTCACGGCGGTTATAATTAAACCACCATGAAAACTAGTACATTTTACGGCGGTTCACAAACCACAAACAACCGACATAAAGATGTTAGTTTTTACGGCGGTTTTAATGAATCGTCGTGAATATCTAGTTTTTACGTCGGTTCACTAACAACCGCCGTAAAATGTGTTAGTTTTTACGGTGGTTTTAAGAGAACTGCCGTAAAATTATGGATTTAACGTCGGTTTTCTTGAAAACCACTGTAAAAACATATTTGACGGCAGTTTTGCTGGAACCGCCGTGAATCAGGCGCCTTAGAATCCCTATTCCTGCAGTAGTGCCTGTAGGTGTTGGGGGGTAATGGTTGTACCACTTATCGTGGTTCTCTGTCACTGTAGATGACTTCCTTCAAATGTCCAGCCTTGATGAGCCACTCAATCTCATCGCGTAAGTGTCTACAATGCTCGGTTGCGTGTCCATAATTATTATGAAACCTGCAAAAGAACTCAGATTTAGAGTTAGTGGGAGGGTGTGAGTAGCTCTCCGGCCACCTGATTGCATTAGGTATCTATCGCTCCATGATCGTGAACACTTTTGCAACCGGGTATGCCAAAGGTGTGAAATTATCATCTCTCCAATCTCTTCTTTTGATGCTGAATGCCGCTTTATCACCTGCCCCCGTAGCTAAGAGCTCTCGAACAGCTCGCCTTGGTTCTCTTTGGGATTCAGATCGTTTAGCGGTAAAATTCTTTGGGCCTACGACCTCTTCTGTAAAACATAATCTGAATTCTTCCTCTGTCTCTTACACCTGTATATACTTATCACATATTTCCAAAACCTCATCATAAGTTCGTGCTTGTTTTTTGGCCAAAGACTTTGCATAAACCTTCATTCCTTATTCCTTAATGGAGTGCTCCAGCTTTCATCTCATTCATGGTAGTAGGCACGTTTTTCTGTGGCCTTAGTAAAATGATTAACATATTCTTTTAGATTTTCTGAAGGTCATTATAACATTGTGAAGGAGAAGGAAATCAATCGCACCCGGCCGTCACTGTCTGCCGGTGCGGGTTTTACGCCGGAAAAACGCTGCCAGGAGTCAGCCCTTTAGCCGCCGGCGAGAATTGAAGAAGGGAGGGGGCGCCGATTTTCCTTAGCTGCGCCGGTTCTGGACGGGAAGGAAGGGAATTTGGGGGCGGGCGATTTGGGGGAAAGAATGAAGAAATAAGGAGACGGGTTTGAGGAGGAAAGGGCTGGGCTCTCCCTTTTTAACCCAGCTCATTATCCAATATTTTCAATTGAACCCCCCAGCCTCTTTCCATCCTTTCGATTGAGGCCTCAATTTTCCAATTACCCCCAATCCAGCCCCAAAACACATTTTATAAAATACTTTCAGTCCAATTTTATTATTATTATTATTATTATTTATATTATTATTATTATTATAGTTATTATTATCATTATTATTATTATCATTAATACTATTATTATTATTATTATTACCATTATTATTATTATTATCCTTTCTATTATTAGTATTATTATTATTATTAGTATGAATATTAAATATGAAAATACTAATTAAATGCATTTTCTAATTTATTAGGTGACGAGCATTAAGGGGACTTAGGATTTCAACTACGTGCATATCACTCGACTTTCCACGATATTTTACGAGGTAGGGACCACCGACTTGTCTTGTGTTAAATTCTATGTGCTCAAATCTACGTACAATGTATGTCATGAAATTCTATGTTTATAAATTAATATAGCCGTGGACCGCAAAAGTTGTCCGTGACCGGGGAAAAGGGTCATTGGGTTTATCCCAACGTGCTATATCCAATGATTAAAACCAGGGGCCTTAAGTGCCTATGACCGGGGAAAAGGGTCATCGGGGAAACCCGCCGCGTTTTAGCTGCAGTCAACTGTCTTCTACGTTAAAATTATGAATTCTATGGTTAATTGTGCTATTTGTGAGTT
>BMAC01000759.1:56420-69564 GCA_014905375.1 Phtheirospermum japonicum
CGGGGTTATGGGCCAGGGGGTTCGCCGGCGGAGACAGTGGTGGCTCTCGGGTTTTGCACGGGCCGGAGCAGGGTCTCGACGGTGGACATCCACGGTGGCAGCGGCTCCGACCGCTGTTATGGGGGAGTCGACGAGGCGAGCTCGGGCTGTGGGTTTTGGGTTGCTTTGTTTGGTTTCGTGTTGGTGACTGCCGTGGGGGGGTTTGTTGGGATGGTTTCGGGTCGGTTTTGCCGTGGTGGTTTGCAGGTGGTGGTGATGTCGAAAACGTGGGCTGCTGGGGGTTGTCGGATGGAGATGGTTGGCGACGTTGCTGTGGCTGTCGGCGACTGGAAGTCGGGCCGTGGTTGCTCGGGTATGGACAGGGGTCTGGTTCGGTGTCGGCGACTAACGATCGGGCTGTGGTGACGTTGGCTGGGGCTGCGGCTCGGCTGCGACTGGGCGACTCGGGTTTGTCGGCTGGCTGAAAACGATGACCGTTCGAATATGGTGACGGTGGTTTCGTGTCGACGATGGATGTTGGGCTGGTGTCGGTTCGGGATTGGTCGTGAAAATTTGTGGCTGATTGTGATTTTACATTCTTTGGCCTTCTGCCTAACTTTTTGACGTTTCATCCAATAACTGGTCATTTTGGACCATTTTTCTTGCTTTTCACTTACAACTGAGTCAATTGACAAAATCGGGGGATGAAGAACAAATGATTTAGCGCTCAAAACAGCTAAAAGAACATTGGTCTGATCGGATGTCTTGAATCTCCTATTGGACTGACTGACGAAGCGCACACCGGCCGAACTAACTGGTGCACCGATCGAAGACGCGTGCAGACACTTCCGTCCGATCGAACAAGACCTACATCCGATCGGACAAGTACGTTATGCATGCAGATTTTATGGATTCGGCAGTTATAAAGCGGCTTTTGAAGCCTTTAAAACTCAGAATACTGCAGAGAATGCGAGACTTTTGGCTGGACAGCTTTCGGATCGCCTTGGATCCTTAGAATGGATCATTGGAAGAGAGAATTGACAACTCTCTCGACCTTTGACGTATAGCCATTACGGAAAATTCGTTAGGAAGTTCGATTGGTTCGTGACAACCGCTGTAGACGGAGGTTCGTGACAAGCCTCCAGGATTCAGTGAGGTTTTCATTCCTGGAAGAGCTAGAGTTAGAAAGGAATCCTCGTAGTTATCGTGGATAGTATTTTCTCGGAAATTTAGTAAACTCTAAACCTTTTTCTTGTTAATTAGTTGGGTAATTCGTGTTAGATGATAATCTTGTGATGTTATGAATGGTTTATGATTGAGTTCTTGTGAATAATTTAAAGATGAATTGTTTATAGTTTTTAGTTGATTGATATTATTGTAATTCGGATGTTTTGATGTTTTGGAAGTTAATTGCAATTATGATTCGTTGTTGCTTTGAGGTAGTGATAGTGAGTTTGTCAATGTTTGTTGATTAGAAATCACAAGTCTAGTGTCGGGAATTGTTTAGAACCATCACTTGGAATCATCGGGCGTTTAATCTATACATTGGGATTGACAACCCCAACTCGTAGACTAAGTGTTCGATGAACCCAAGTAGTCGTGGAGACGCTTTCAAGGTCCTAGAATCCCATTTTATTAATCTTTTAAAAGTTGAATTACGTTATTAAAGCTTTTATTAACTCTAGTTAAGTTCTTACATGGAGATTGACGTCCTCCTTGCAAGAATAGTTTAAAATCGCTAGTAGCATAAATCTTATTTCTTCATCTTAGTTATTACGATTCTCATATCAAAACCCCTTTGTCCGTGTGTTTTAGCGTAGCATTTTATTATTTTCTCGTTCATATAAACAAACACGAAAACTACATCCGATTAGTCTTCCTCGAGAGATCAACTCGATTTAACTTGCCAGTCTACAAGTGACCCCGTTCTCTTGCGGGCGAACTAAAAACCTTTCAAAGGTAGACGCGCATTAGTTAACCGGAATTTAATTTTGAAAGGAACACAAAAGTTTAGCTCAAAATTTGGCGCCGTTCCCGGGGAAGGCTAAAGGTTGTAATTTTGTGTTTTTTCTTCGTGATCTTTGTTCGTGTTTTTATTGGTTTTGTTTGTGTTTCATGTTCGTTTGTGATTTTTCGTTTTGTTCGTTTTTGTTATATTCCACTGGTGCGTTTAATCTTGTGCGTTGAGTGTTGTGATAGCAAGGTACTTTAACGACCAAGATTCAACAAGCCATTTAAAAAAATAAAATAATAATAATAAAAAA
Organism: Phtheirospermum japonicum; assembly: GCA_014905375.1. Lineage (NCBI taxonomy): Eukaryota > Viridiplantae > Streptophyta > Magnoliopsida > Lamiales > Orobanchaceae > Phtheirospermum > Phtheirospermum japonicum. Next base: position 58,664 of record BMAC01000759.1, read on the forward strand.
AATGATCTTCAACCGACCACTCGATGGAGTCAAACGATGCGCGACTACGATCCGAATGAGTTCTACTATGAGAAACTCCCGGTATTTCATGGACTCCCGAGTGAGGATCCATTCAATTTCATCCAAGAGTACGAGGCCATTACCCGAACGTTCCCTCTGTTAGGCCTTACGATGGATGAGGTGAAGGTGCGACTCTTCCTCTACACGTTGAAGGGTCGGGCAAGAAAGTTATTTATGCATTCACAGCCCGATTCCTTGGGTAAGTGGGAGGAAGTATTCAATTAGTTCATGGAGACATTCTAATCGGGTGAGTGGGACACATCTTCAAATTCATACACTTCAAGACACAAGAGGATCGATGAATTGACTAGAGAGATAGCATCCCTGAAAGCTAAGCTAGCAAGTCGAGCGTTATCGAAGAAGAATATTAAAGAATGTGATCGCTGAGGATCACAATGGCATTTGACGAATGCATGTCGAGTGATATTTGACGAAGAGCCACAGGAGGAAGCTTCAGTCATTCAGAACTACTCGAGCTATGACTCTTGTTCACTTTTCGGCTCAAATCCCTACTACCCAAGACATGAAGACTATTCTCTACCTTCTCCATCCGACCACTACCAACAAATCCACTATCATCCCGATGCCCCACTCGATAATGATTCCTACTCAGTCACCCGTGATGAAGTGGAGCAGCTTATATCTTATGAGCTGCAAATGTTTGATGTAGTGGAGCCCACCTTGGAGTTTGGGGATTCAATCTTTAATGCTTGTTTGGGAGAGTTGTGTGAGGAGATGGAGACCAAGGATTTGGTTGAAATCGCCTCTTTTGCGAGTGATTATAAAATTTTGGGTGATAGTGTAGGGGTGTTACCAATTGAGGTTCCGAGTGAGGAAGTTGGCAACTCGGACTTACTTGCTCTTTGTGGAGAGGATGGAGTTGTGCTACAGGATTTGGAAACTTAGGCGGGCCCGAGCCCCAATATTGTATCACTTTCTATCCCAACTCTCATTTTTCATTTTTAGTGATTTTGTTATTTGTTTGTGCTTGAGTGTTTGTATAACCAATTATTCGCATGATAATTTATTCGACATTTTCCTTTTTTCCTTGGGTTAATTTATATAATAGCAATGCGGACATTGCTTACTTTTGTTTATAGGGGAGGGGGGAGTCGCATTATGCATGCGTAGTCATTTAGGTCGAATGGGTTCTGTGTGAGTCTTTCTTTGTGACGATGTGCGTATCAACCAATAGTTTATGTCGACGTATGTTGAAATCATTCCCATGCTTATTTGTGCTTGTAATGGCTTGCCTGTCGAAATCATGTCATGTGTGTTTCATCGTTGGAGTCTTTTGAGCTTGTTTAGTGCAAAATTTTTGAAAACCTACTTATATATATATTTAAAATAACTCTTAGTCGTTAGCAATATTGCGAAACTTTTTTAAACTCGATCACCTTGTTTTCAAAGTTTGAATAAAACCCTAATGAGGAGCTTTGTGTGTTTATCAACATTTCATGATTTGATTCGATGAGTGTTTTGAGAAGTTTCTAAAGTTGCATGTGTACATTTGGTTTTGGAATTGACGATAGGCACATATAAAACATGTTTCTGGCCTTATTCAGAAATAAAAACCACTAAAAATCCCTAATAAGCCCCGTTGAGCCTTTATTCCATTTCTTTGTTAGCCACGAGCATTATTGTAGCTCTTATTTCGTTTAAGTTTTTGAGATGAGAGTTTTATTTATCATTGGATAATGAGATATGACAATTGCAGGGTGGGAATTAGTGGAATACTATTATAAAAATTAAAAAAATAATAATAAAAAGAAAAGAAAAGAAAAGGAAAAAAAAGAAGGAAAGAAAAGAAAAAAAAAAATATATATATATATATATAAATGGAAATTAAGGGTGCTTAAGTTCAAAAGAGCATCTAGATGTTAAAAATAAAGCCTATTTATAAAGGCAAATATTTGGGTTTTGGGGTTAGAAATAGCCTTAGCTATAAAAGGTTAAAAATGATGGTATATGGTTGTTTGGGAAGAACGAGGAGCAAAATTATACTCTATGCTTAAAATTTTAGATTGAGTGAGTTATTGATTGCGTTTGTTCACAAGTTAGCCACACATATTTATATATGACATACCTTACCAAAGAGACTACACTACAACCCTATAAAGTCCTAATCCGATTCTTTATTAAATATGCACACATATGCAATGTACGAGTCTTTAATTTCCATGAGTCGTTCAATGCATGTTTATGTTGATCCGAGCGTATACACTTACATTTTGGAAAACAGGAGTGAATGAGTGCACCATTATATATATATCCCTTTTGTGAGGATGCATTCTTTTGATTTCCAGGTGAAAAGGTAATTCGAGCTTAGCTTTAAAAGTTTTCGACAAAAATGTGTTTATATTTGCAAAACTAAATAATATGCACAACATGACTCTTGATTTAACTTATTTTCACCTTTCTTTAATTTGATTCTTTCGTTTGTTCGAGGACGAACAAACCAATTAAGCATGGGGCGGTTGATTCGTACGTATTTGTCACGAATCTTTGTATATTTTGAGTCATGTTTGAGTCTTATTAACGTCTTCTTAGGTTAAGAATAAGCTATTTTCCATGATTTTACATTCTTTGGCCTTCTGCCTAACTTTTTGACGTTTCATCCAATAACTGGTCATTTTGGACCATTTTTCTTGCTTTTCACTTACAACTAAGTCAACTGACAAAACCGGGGGATGAAGAACAAATGATTTAGCGCTCAAAACAGCTAAAAGAACATTGGTCCGATCGGATGTCTTGAATCTCCTATCGGACTGACTGACGAAGCGCACACCGGCCGGACTAACTGGTGCACCGATCGAAGACGTGGGCAGACACTTCCGTCCGATCGGAGAAGACCTACATCCGATCAGACAAGTACGTTATGCATGCAGATTTTAAGGATTTGGCAGTTACAAAGCGACTTTTGAAGCCTTTAAAACACAGAATACTGCAGAGAATGCGAGACTTTGGGCTGGACAGCTTTCGGATCCCCTTGGATCCTTAGAATGGATCATTGGAAGAGAGAATTGACAACTCTCTCGACATTTGACGTATAGACCTTACGGAAAATTCGTTAGGAAGTCCGATTTGTTCATGACAACCGCTGTAGACGGAGGTTCGTGACAAGCCTCCAGAATTCAGCGAGGTTCATTTCATTCCCGGAAGAGCTAGAGTTAGCAAGGATTCCTCGTAGTTATCGTGGATAGTATTTTCTTGTAAATTTAGTAAACTCTAAACCTTTTTCTTGTTAATTAGTTGGGTAATTCGTGTTAGATGATAATCTTGTGATGTTATGAATGGTTTATGATTGATTTCTTGTGAATAATTTGGAGATGAATTATTTATTGTTGTTAGTTGATTGATATTATCGTAATTCAGATGTTTTGATGTTTTGGAAGTTAATTGCAATTATGATTCGTTGTTTCTTTGAGGTTGTGATAGTGAGTTTTTCTATGTTTATTGATTAGAAATCACAAGTCTAGTGCCGGGAATCGTTTAGAGCCATCGTTTGGAATCATCGGGCGTTTAATCTATACGTTGGGATTGACAACCCCAACTCGTAGACTAAGTGTTCGATGAACCCAAGTGGTCGTGGAGACGATTCCAAGGCCCTAGATTCCCATTTTATTAATATTTTAAGATTTGAATTACGTTATTAAAGCTTTTAATAACTTTAGTTAAGTTCATACATGGAGATTGACGCCCTCCTTGCAAGAATAGTTTAAAATCTTTAGTAGCATAAATCTTATTTCTTCATCTTAATTATTACGATTCTCATATCAAAACCCCTTTGTCTGCGTGTTTAGCGTAGCATTTTATTATTTTCTCATTCGTATAAATAAACACGAAAACTACATCCGATTAGTCTTCCTCGAGAGATCGACTCCAGTTAACTTGTCAGTCTACAAGTGACCCCGTTTTCTTGCAGGCGAACTAAAACTCTTTCAAAGGTAGACGCGAATTAGTTAACCGGAATTTAATTTTGAAAGGAACACAAAAGTTCGGCTCACATTCGCACCAACATCAGTCGGCAATATGAACTACAACCGTAGATGAAGCAAGCAGTTATGGCGGTGAGTGAATAGCCATAGAATGAGATGACAATAGAGCAGGCTCAATGGTCTGAGCAGTAGGTAGTGATTAAGTAGCTGGAGGCGGTGAAATAAGGACAAGACATGCAACAGACACCTAGGTTCGAAAGATGTTACCCTAGATGCCGCAACACCCTTTGACACATCTTGTGCGACAGATCCAGCAATGATCGAAATAATCATGGATGGCATTAATGGATTGAGTAGAAATCTAGACACATTGGTGAAGCTAAGCAGGTCGACAACAGAGGTGGTAGTGGACGAACTCTTTCTTGGGCTTCGAGATAGTTAATTGACACATTAAAAGATTAAAAATACTTTTGCACAAAATATGTCAATCATGAAAATCACATCACCTAAACAAACGTTAACAAATATTTGTAAAATAAAGTTAATCATGTGTGTGATAATTTGAAGCTATATATATATATATATATATATATATATATAATAATTCAAAGAGTTCATAAAATTATAAACTTATAATTAAGAATCCTATAAAATAAAAATTCATATATAGGTTAAAATCCCTTATGATATGGAAACCCAAAATTACTAAGGGAATAAAATCCACCTTTAACACAAGTCGCCGTAAGATATGAAAACAGTTTGTTTAACATTATATCAATTCAGCCATATCCAACACAAACGTGTATAACACCACATGAGATCAAGGTCCCACAAAATCTTCCAAACGAAGAAGAAATTCACATCCACACTTTACACATGGGAGCCAAATTTCAACAAATAGACAAATATCACCAAGTGATGCATGTCATTAAATTATGACAAAAAATATGATAAAGGAAAATTTTCACACACAAATTTGGTAAAAACACAGCTGCTACACAATACAGTCCCAGATGTGATGACATCTTGGATAACATTTGTCCACAAAGTCAATGAATTAAAAGTCCTTAACCCAAATAATGACATAATCATTTTAAGTTGCATATGCGGATTATATATTTTATGTCCGGGAGTAGTAGTACCTCCACTTTGCAGCAACAAAAGTAAAATAAACATCTCATAAGATCACATTGATCATTGATTTGATTTTGCAATTTATCCTTCATCCCTTTTAGGATAGCTAGGACTTCCTTCATAATACAAGATATTCATTATAAAAGAACTGGGCGAAATGCATGTTTCTGCGATAGACAACCCACAATTGTTTTCGAAACTTTCAATCCATTTAGACAACACACTTTAGGAAATAATGTAAAGCAACTGGACTTATGCAAGGAATGCCTAAACAAAAAAAATAAAAAATTAATATACAGTGTTACGACAAATGTGAGGTCAAATACCGCAACACGCCGGACGACACTCATACAGACCACCCATAAAAATATTTTCTAAAATAAAACCACTCATACTCTAATGCCTTGGTGCTAATGTCTACCTCCCAATTTTTGGTGTTAATATACTCCATGCGAATAATGCCTTTCTTAACCAAATCTCGTATAGTGTGCAATAGAAAAACAATGAGTCTTGTACGAGAGTGTTGAACAAGTATCTTTGATATCTCAGTCGCACTAGAGTTATCAACAAAAACAGTTAATGTGTTTCCAAGTGAACTATTCACTTTAACAATTTTGAGAAACCAAAATAATTGGGAACAACCACGAAATATCATACACTCGAGTTCTCTTAATAGAGAGGACACATTAACATGTTCATAAACACACAATAACATCATGTTGTTACTCCAAAACACAAACTCTCTTAATGCAAAGCATTTATCATATATAAGTTCAAAAGAGAGTAGAAGATGAAGAGATCTTACCGTAGTACATTTAAATGATGTACAACTTATACTTACCATCTTCCTGAGTGTAATCACTGTCTCTCCAGTAGGAACAGTGTTAGCAACAACAAAATTAACATCAGACACAGTTTCAGCTTCAGCAACTTTGAATGTTACTGGCAGTGTTGGAACACCTGCAGATTTAACAGAACTTTTTTGAACATCATTCTCCACCTAAAATGAAATATATCCGCAGAATTGGATTCAAAATTAGTCGTGACAAGTGTTGGTCCAAAAATTTGAACACTTAGCAACACATTTGGCAAAACACTCTCAAGAGTGCCCAAATCGATCTTTTGAAATGAAAACAGGTTCAAGCTAGATACCTATTCATCAGCAGAAGAGGAAGATTTACAAAACGTGGCTGAGTTAGAATAATCTTCCTTGCATTCAACAAGATCGCTAAGCTCATGAGAAGATTCCACTCTATCGAACAAGAATGAAACATTCTCAAAACTCACATGATGACTCAACCGGATTTCAGTGACTCTCAAACCGAACACTATGAAAACCATTTTATTTAAAAACCCAAGTTATTCAAGAGTATCCAATTTTTCAGCATGAAACACAATCCAAGTGAATAAAAAGTCATTAAAAAGAACCAGACGGTACTTCATACCACATAGACTTTCCCATTCAATAGGATTAACAATATCTAAGGTAAGATAACCAGAGACTAAAATCCCCTTCTTCATGAGACGATGATCATAAATTAGTTTACCATTAATCCATGCAAAACTGATGCTACTAACTTTAATGTTTTGTTTGGATAAAACACAAGCAGCTTCAAAAATCTAACCAATTTCTTAATCATTTTCAAATTCACATCCACAATCTTTTGGTGCCATAAACCAAGAACATCAATATTGGCAACACAACAAGATTGTACACTATGAAATAGGTAACAACGATCATCTGCTCTTAAACCTGTAAAAGAACAAGTGTTAGAAACATCAAACACTTCACAAGAATTTTTACCAAACTTCACATCTAAACCATCATCACAACATTGGTGTATACTAAGGTGATTAACCACAAGCCCTTTAGTATATGTAACATAATAAGGCTTGAGTAAACCATGATCATTAAAAGTACCTTTACCAATTGCCATATCATGAAAACCAAAAGAAACATAAACTTGACTTACGTTCTGAAAATCACAATTAGTCAAATAATCCAAAATGCCCGACAAATATCGGGGAAAGCCACCATAAAACAGCCATAAACTAGGGATCATTAACTTAAGTGAGGTTTAGACAACATTACAACTGGAATCTGAATTATTAACCAAAGTGGTTCAAGTGTTATTGGGAATGTTACTGGAAAACACCAACATTTCCACCAACATAAAATTTTCAGAAAATTTTTGAGCACGATCAGATTCCATTTCAACAATATAAAGTTTAATGTGTCTAAAACCAAAATACCAATGAGAAATAAATTGACATTTTCTTGAAATTGATTTTTGCTTAAATGAACGCTTCAAGTTGGATGGTATCGATGTAGACTCGACACACTTTTCTTTAAGAAAAATAAGTTTTATAAAAGTAAAACCTATTTTGTCAAACTTATTACTCATAAAAGGAACCTCGTCAATTATTGTTTTACACTTATCTAATAGATTAAGGAAAACAAGGGAGTTATCAAGATCAAGCTTAACAAAAATATCACCCTCACTGTGCTGGAGACCTGCTTCTGTCAGAACATCAGAATTTAAGCCAATATTAGTGCAGTCTAAACATTCTGGACTAAATGTCAGTGGTGGTGTGCCAACATTCCCACCAACATCCTGAATAGCAGCACACAGAGTGAGGACTTCTCCCTCCAGAGTTGTGAAAAACAAGTTTTTCTCAACATTAGGGTTTGTCTCTAATTCCTTAGACTCATAGTCACTTAAACTAGCCTTAAAGCTACTTCTCGCTAAAGTATTAGCACATTTAAAATATAAGTGATCAAAATTAGAACACGCATGATATTTTAAAGACTCCAGAGTTTTAGGATTAAAATCCTCTATCAAAGAGTTTGAGCTTTCTCGAGTTTCAAAAACGTAGAGTTTTGAGAAATTTTGTGCAAAGATCGCGTAGAGTTTGAAATAAGTTTTTGTCCACGACCCTTTGTAAAAGTAATCATACGTTTAACTAGTGCAACACCATACTTACACACAAGATAACAATTATCCACCATTCGTGTACCTGTAAGAAAATAAACATTTGAATCATCAAAAACTTTGCAAGTTTGTTTATCAAATTCCACATTCATATTACTATCAAAAAATTGACTTATGCTAATAAAATTAGCCATAAGTCCATCACCATGAAGCACATTGTGAAGCTACGGAAGGCCTTCAATAGTTAACGTTCCTTTACCGATGATTTGCCCATGGTCTCCTCCTCCGTAAATCACTTTTCCTCCATCGTATGTCTCAAAGTCCGTAAAAAACTCACGAGTACCCGTCATATGACGCGAGCAACCGCTATTAAAATACCAGGAACCTACAATTATATGCTTAAAAGAAGTTTAAACAAAATTACACTTCACATCAGATTTGCGAACCCAAACAGATTTGAATTTACGAGAGGTGTTGGTGGCAGTGTTACTGGGATTGACCAACACCGGGACCAACACTGGACCAGCAGACCTTTTTTAAGCAGTTTCAGCTTTAAGTTTACGACAATAAGGTCTAATACGTCCTGGCATAAAGTAGTGATGACATATGTATTTACGCTTGCGGCGTTTTGATTTTTTAGAGGCTTTAGGAAATTTTTTACTTGGTGTTTCACAAGCTTCTTTTGATTTGACAAAAACAGGAGTTTTAAATTGAGTACTAGTTTTATCGGTACTCGTCTTCTTCATAGATTGAAAAGAAGTGTCAAGTTTAGATTTTACATTACCAAGGTCTTCATCTTTTGTTGTGAGAAGCACCTACAAATGAGCGATAGACGCTTTCAACTCATCGTTCTCATAACTCAATCGTTCATTTTCCTTGGTAAGAAATTTGAACTTTTGAACCATCTTAACCCAATTGTGATACAACTCCTCGCATGCTTCCATCACCTCGGTGTCCTTATCATCGGAGTCCTCAGACTCCACATCTCTTGTAGCAATAATAGTGGAATTATAATTCCCAAGATTAGATTCATTAAAAGGTGTGCGATACTTAGAACAATTAGACGAATCTATAAGCCTGCACTCAGGATCAACACTTAGTGTTGTCAAATGTCGCTAATGATGCCGATTGGAAGAATTGCAAGCCTTAATACGCTAAGTTGTTCATGAATAAAAAATAAAAGACTATTAGAACAATCAACAAACCAAGTGTGTTTTGTGCAGAGTGTAAACAAATAGTAGCGGAATTAAAATAATAAAACACAAGCTTTTAAAACTTTTGAATAAAATAAACAAATCCTTGTAGTCGTGCCTAAAGGCGAAAATGTCTTTACTCGAAAAGTGTATCAACGATTACACATGAAATTATAAACAAGTAAAGACTACGAAAAACTCCTATCGAGTAAGATTGTTCTAAATCAGCACTAATCTTCCAAAAGATAAGAATCAAAATCTCCAGTATTTGATCTTAATAAAAACACAAAATCATGGAAAAAAATAATTCGTTCAACAGGATGTTAGTGCAGATGTTGCAGCCCGAGCAGTAACATATGCGTCTCGGAAGATTTGTTGTTGATCGAATAAATTGCTCCAACTCTTAACTCTTATCTTTTCTTCGTGTATTTCTCAGCATATTCAGCGTCTTGGAGTTGTAGAGCTAGTCCTCATATTTATATATACATCCTTGCTTGTGAAGAGTCCTACAAAAGAAGGAAAGAATATTTACATAGTATATTGCATGTAAATCACTTTAAATAAGGAGATAAGATAAACTCTAAGACTCCTAATATCATGACTTGCAACATAAGAAATTCTAAGCTAGGAGAAAGATAATTACAACCTAAACTAATTATAATAATATACAAAATAATTACCAAATAAGATATGTATAAAAACTTTCCTAAACAATTAATAACTAATATATTTGGCAAGAAAGTCAAAATAAAATATGGACAAAATAAACTCCTTAAGGGAATCAAAGTCCTAGAAACATCATACGTATCAAACAACATATTAGAATCCTAATCCTTTTTAAACTCAATGAAAAATTCCCTTCAATATGAAGAATGAGATTGCTTGTTTCCTCATTGAAACTGGTCTGACCTGCTTCATAAAACCATGTTAGAAAGGACCACTAGAGGAACTCCGGTGGAATCCTCTCTGATCCTTAAGTTAGTAAGCTTTTTATATCGGGATAATAGAGTGAGTATTCAGAATTTCATACCTCGTCCAGACTTCAGGCCAATAAATTCAATCTGGTGGGGACTCATCCGAAATCCCGCAAACAAACCCGCGAATCTTGGTTCGTTATATCGAACGACCTGATAAGGCTATTTTCCTTTGGAATTACCTGATCAGGAAACTTGCTCAGGAAAGACCAAGGTCAGCCCGGTCACCAATTTCTCCGTATTTCTGACCTGATCTAAATAAAACCTCGCTCCCGAGCTGAGGCTAGGTCGGGAGATATTTTCTCAAACTATGAGCCCCTCCCTCTGTTCTTTTCTCCCTTTCTAGGGCATCATATCAGGTCATCCCAACAAGTTCTGCCTACATTTTTTTATAGATCGCTCTTTGCTCAGGTCAGGTACAATTAGGTCGTACCAATCCGTATCACACATAGAAATGCGATATTCTAGGCCTTGTTCCCACAACCCAGATGTTTTATTCCCTATTTCAAGAGTTCATCTCCTGTTTTTTTTTTTATTAGCCCGCGGCCGGCGTTCGTTTTCTGATAGGCAACCCTTCCTCCAACAAAGCTTGGAGGAAGATAATTCTTTTTTGTTCATTGCTATGGTGATGGGGTTCCCCCCCCCCCCCCCCCCCCCAATCCATCGGCA
>BMAC01000759.1:79990-105267 GCA_014905375.1 Phtheirospermum japonicum
ACCGCCGTAAAAAGCCCCACTTTTTAAGGCGGTTTTGAAAACCGCCGTAATATTTACGGCGGTAGATACAAAGGCGGTTCAAAAACCGCCTTAGAAATTGAAAAATAACCGCCTTTAAATCCTGTTTCTGTAGTAGTGCACCCAACACAAAACAAGAGAGGTCGCGACCCTATATGAGAACTCATCCTCATACCCAGGTCGCTACTCTACAAACCAGCTCGCTCACCTCCCAGAAGAAATGCTCCTTCCAATAAATGAGGTCGCTTACCACAAATATCCACATATATCAAATAATATCACGTATGGACATTTAGGTCCGTATCAGCTAGTCCCCATGTTCTAGCTGATTGAGGCACAAAATCGGGTAGGACATGTAAAGCAGAATAAAAAAGGACAACCACAACAACAAAACATGAACACATAAATAAATCACCCTTCCACCTTACAATCCATTTCTTAGAACCACCCCGCTCGACCCACCGAGCCATAATATGAAACATCCCACAGTAAATAACCAAGTATACCTGCGACCTCCAAAATATCAGCTCGCTGAACTCGCTCGTTATTTTAAGATAAAATAATCACCTCGTAATAGACGACTCACGAGTCCCCCAGACCAAGTCCCAGGCTTGACCTGAGACTCGACCTGAAACCATACAACTTTCATCCCCCGACCTGAAGTTATATTCGGACTCAATAATTTCAAAAATGCAATCATAAATAACCCAAAAAGTCAAAGCACGCCTTTCTCTATCCATTCCATCCCTTTTAAGTTTCATTAAATGCAGCCTGACAGTGTGTCGGGCACGCGTCACTTCCTCATTTTCTCAGAGTATAATAAACACGGTGGGCCCAAAATATTCCTTACAAACCCTAATATCTCTCCCGCTGCTACCTGTCTCATCAGCTTTCTCGCCGCCCAACACTTAAAAACCCCTTCACCTTCCCCATTCAACACTTTTCATAAATTTCAAGCAAAGAAACCACCATGTTCACTTTGCAAAAAGCTTGCCAACCAGCCAGTTGCCGAAAAATTATCAACAGCGCAACATTCTTCACCGACCTCCACAACTTCAAAAATGTGTAAGTCCCCTTGATCTCTTCTCTTTTCAATAATTAAATTCTGTTGTCATATATGCGTCGCATCTGCTGAGTTATTATATTTTATGTTGTTCCCCTCCCCCTGTGTTCTTAGATGATGATGAATTTAGCATCCTCCAACCCCAATTCACAAAATTACAGCCTCTCACCTGATTCGAACCCTACCGTAAACCCCTACATCTTTTCCAGGAGGCGAAACAACCCCCCTCCCCCTCCGGCCTTCGTGACGAGCCAGAAGGCGATGTCGATTGGTCAGAATTAGAGGCCCAAACTAGGGTTCATATTGACGCCCAGGCTTCCCTAGAAAACATTTCTGAAGATCCTTCCCCTGCCCCTCTAGCTCTTACGAACATTCCAGAGGGCATTCCCGTAATGAAACATACAAACCCACCGCCTTGCGAACATTTCCTAGAAAACCCAGTAACTGTAGCTTGCGCCATAAAAGCTATCAACCTACCTCCCTCCACTCATACAATCAAAGAAATCAAAGACAATTACTGGCTACTCCCTAACCCGGAAAAACTTGACGAGTTCAAAAGAACCCTTAACCTCCCCAACACCGCCAAAATGATTCTACCCGATATCCTCCACCTAGATCCCATGAAACCCTCTCCGAACAACATAACCCTCTTCGACGATCTACTTAGGGCAGGATTCAGATTCCCAGCCCATCAATTTTATGTTGAAATTTCCCATCTGTACAAAGTCTCACCCTTACAACTGACCCCCATCTCCATGAAGTTCCTGGCAAGGTATATTATTTTGTGTAAATACTATGATATCTAGCCAGATCAAGGTTTTTTCCAATCTTGTTTTCAAACAAAATATCAACAAAATTCTTTCTACCTTGGTGCTCGCTCAGGCCAATCTCACTTTTTGATAAACCCCTCCAATAAAGTCGCCGAGTGGAGAAGAAATTTCTTCTTCATTCATAATACGGAGGACTGGCCTTTTTGGTCTGAGCTACAATATCATACCCCCAAATAACACAAACATCCCACTCCCAAACATTGCCTAGTTTTGTACAAAAAGTATTCTGACCAGCTCGCAGAGTGGAGCAAGCACCCATTTGACGTGGTGCTGCTTACTAGCAGATCTGATATTTTCCGATATGTGGGCATCGACTCTCGCCCAGTCAAACTAGATCTTTCCCTTACCGAGTCTGAGTTTGGTAGGTTTTTCAAGTTTTATAATTCTACATCATCCTCCGCTATTAAAGCTAAAAAATAACACTTCTTTGCTATCGCAGTTGCATTCATCAATAAGTGTGTCGAGCTGTGCTCCACCGAGGTCAAGGAACTACCTACTCCGCAGCCCGCTGCTGCCCCAATGCCTTCTATAATTGACGTAGATGAGGCACTGAATCAAGCTTCTGGAATAGGGGTGGAAGATGACGATGTGGAGGAAATGCAGTTAGTAAAGAGATCCTTAAAGGGCAAAGGAAAACGCCCTCTTCAACCTGCTGCTAAGAGTTCAAGCCCTCCTGAATAAAAACGTCACCACCTCCGCAAGCCTCATGCTGCGACCTCCGCCAGCTCACCTGACCTGAGCAAAGGATTGGTTCAGTGTGATAATGCCAAGGAGATTCAAGCCTTCCTTGATGAGCGCATAATGAAACAGGTAGATTCCGAAAGAACCCTTCCCCTAATGCAATTTATACTTAGTAAATTTTGATAAAATGTTATGGTGCAGCTGAGTCCCCTGGTGTCCAAGCTTTCAAAGGAGCTGATGGCTTGATCCACAGAGAGCGAGCTCCAAAAAATGTGCGACGAGCTGACTGCACAAATCAAACAGCAAACGCGGCAGCTATCTCTAACCCAGGGAGAACTAGATGGCGCGAACCAACTGCTGAAGGCTCGTGCGGAGGAGATACTGATCTTGAAGAGCCAGGTGAACAGCTTGAATGACGAGACAACTCGCATAGGAAACAAGCTCAAGGATGCGCAAAAGCAAACAGGGGATCTAAAACTATAAAATCAAAAGCTCCAAGAACAGAATCAAGCCGTTCACGAGTAGGGCGTGACTGAAGGTCGGCGGACATTTCTTATGAGCGCAGCCGACAAGATGTTCATTGGCGCTTTCAAGGAGGAACTGGTGGAGGCATACAAGAAGTCCTCCATATATTTTGGTACGATGACTGGTGGCACCCAAGAGTGGATTTTCACAGCTGCTGGAATAATCAAAGAGCAAGTCGACGCATTGAACGTCACTTACAACCTCGATGTTCCAGCCATCATCAACCAGCTATCCCCCTTCAGCACCTTCGAAGGCGATTGGAGACAGCCACTTGATGCGAAGTGGTGGATATCGTGCAAGAGCCGAGCTATCCTGTCTACCAGACTATCCTCCGAACAAGAGACGCCTCTGGAGGACCTGGTCCCTATGTCCGAACCAAGTACCAGAACCGCCGAAAACCTGCCAGCCCCTTTTTCCCAAAAAGCTGTCTGAAAATACTTTCCCTTTTATGCCATATCTGCATAGCTCATCAATTCCAAACATTTACGATCCTGCACTTAAAACTTATGTAAAAACCAAACCACAATCTATGTATGAAATAAACCTATAAATCGCACGAAATTACATACTTCACCTCATGAGACCGCGAGATCCTACAAATAATCAAACAATGACTTATAAACATTTCAATCCATCAGAATATATTAACTCGCATAAAGACATCCATCCATTAAATAACACAAAGGCATGAGAAAGATATGTAAATCAAACATATCCCTCCCAAACATAAGTAAAACATCATAACCACTCATCCATAAAAAATCATCAAGATAGCTCGCCAAACCTTATTTATTATATATCGCAAAAAATGCCCCCCAAAGGGTACATCACCAAGATAAATATGAGAGAAGTCCACCCCGGTCCAGGTTTTCTTCTCTCATCACAAAAACACAAACTTCCAAAACACAAACTCCATACGAGAGAAGTGCCCCCCGGTCCGGGGGTTACCTTCTTCCGCCACAAAAACACAAACTCCATATAAGAGAAGTGCCCCCCGGTCCAGGGTTACCTTCTTCCGCCACAAAAACACAAACTTCCAAAACACAAATCCATACGAGAGAAGTGCCCCCGGTCCGGGTTACCTTCTCCCGCCACAAAAACACAAACTCCCAAAACAAAAACTCCATATGAGAGAAGTGCCCCCGGTCCAGGGTTACCTTCTCCCGCCAGAAAAACACAAACTTCCAAAACACAAATCCATACGAGAGAAGTGTCCCCATGGTCCTGGGTTACCTTCTCCTGCCACAAAAACACAAACTTCCAAAACACAAATCCTATACGAGAGAAGTGCCCCCCGGTCCGGGGTTACCTTCTCCCGCCACAAAAACACAAACTCCATCCCCTTTTAAGTTCATAAATATCATAACCGCCCTCTAGGCATAATATTTCTCCAAATGACACACATTCCACGTTCTAGGCAAGACTTTCCCACGAGCATCCTCAAGTATATAGGCTCCTCCTTGCAACACTTTTACTACTTTTAATGGTCCAACCCAGTTTGGCTCCAATTTCTTAGTCATCCTTAGCGCATCAGCTCGCCTCCACACCAAATCGCCGACCTGAAAAAAACGACGCTTGACCCGTTTATTAAAAGCAACTTGTATCCTTTGTTTATAATGCTCAACCCAAGCTGCAACCTTATCTCGTATCTCATCAATCGTTTTGATTGCTCCCCGAGCTAACCTCTTGTTTTCCTCCACATTCAATGCTGCCATACGCTGCGATCCTCCTACTATCTCTGCTGGAATAACCGCATCCATCCCATAGACCAGACTGAATGGTAACTCCCCCGTAGAGGTTCGAAGAGTTATTCGATAAGCCCATAGGACCGGAGCGAGCTCTTCTTACCAGAGTCCCCCTGTCTTTTCCAGTCGCAACTTGAGTCCTTGCATAATTATAAGATTAGTAACTTCCACCTGTACATTAGTCTGGGGATGCGCCACAGAATCAAATCGCTGCCTCATCCCCATCTCTTTGCGCCAGTTTCGAATTTTCCTCCCATTAAACTGGGTTCCATTGTCGGACACTAAGACTCGCGGCACACAAAACCTGCAAAATATATTGTTAAAAATAAAACCCATCATATGCTGCTCGCTTAGGCCTGTAACAGCTTCGGCATCCACCAATTTCATAAAATAATCAATCGCCACAACCAGATATTCTTTATTGACCGGGGTCTTTGGAAAGGGCCCCACGATATCAATTCCCCATTGCGCAAATGGGCACGACGAGCTCAAAACCATCATCTCTTCAGCTGGTATATGAATAACCGGGCATGCATTTGACACTTTTTACACGTTCTCACCAGGTCGCTAGCCATACCTTTCATCCCTAGCCAAAAGAAGCCAGCCCGCAATGTTTTGCCAACCAACGCATTTACCTTTGCATGATCGCCACAATATCCTTCATGTATTTCCTTCAGCACCTCAACCCTTTTTCCTTAGACAAGCATTTCAAAAAAGGTCTGAAGCGCGATCTCTTTTACAATTCCTCATTTACCACACAAAAACGAGCTGCTGTTCTGGTCTCCCTCATTTTCAATCTCTCTACACCCTTTTTAGCCTTGATGAGAATATCCCATATAGGTGAACGCCAATCATTCTTGATCTCGAGCTCCATAATCTCCTTCCCCTTTTCCACGCTACTATGTTCTCACTCCATCAGTGTAATTCTCCAAGTATTACAAGTCCCCAATGCTCCTGCTATCCGAGCGAGCTGATCAGACCGAGTGTTTTCAGCTCGCGGTAAATGCTCCAATTTAAACTCTTCAAAACGTGCTGCCTCCTCGCGCAATTTATTCAATTATATCGCCATCCGTTCTTCCTTAACCTCAAATGAACTGTCGAACTGGTGAGCTATCAACTGAGAGTCTGTGTACGCCCATACCTTCCTTGCTCCTAGATCGCCTGCCATTTTGATACCCTACAAAACAGCTTCATACTCAGCTTCATTATTGGACGCTTTATATCCCAGCTTGATCGCGAATTCCAAATCCCCCCCCTCCGGGCTGGTTAACATAATACCAAGCCCTGCTCCCATCACCATAGTTGAGCCATCAGTGTAAAATGTCCATGCCTTTACTTCCTCGCCCGTGTCAGATGGGCGTACCATCTCATACAAAAAATTTGCCAACACCTGCGCCTTGATAGCCACCCTTGGTTTATAAATCACGTCGTACTCGCTCAACTCTACAGCCCACTTCACCAATCTCCCAGATACATTTGGGTTACTCAAAACCTTCTTAAGAGCTAAATTAGTACGCACCTTTACCCTGTGGCTCAAAAAGTATGGTCGCAGTTTCCTTGGTGTACAAATCAACGCAAAACCTCATTTCTCCAGCTCGGAATATTTTAACTAAGCCCCTTGTAACATCCTGCTAATGTAATAAATAGGCCTTTGTGTGCTCGCATCCTCCTTCAAAACACCGAGCTCATTGCGACCTCTCTCACTGAAATATATAGGATCAGGTCTTCCCCAGGCATTGGTTTGGTTAATAGTGGTATCTCAGCCAGGTACTTCTTCGATTCCTCAAATGCCTCTGCTGCTTCCTTTGTCCATTCGAACCTGGACCCTTTCCTAAGTGCCCTAAAAAATGGGGCACCCCTCTCCGCCAACCTGGAGATAAAACGACTAAGGCCCGCAATGCAACCTGTAAGTACCTGCACGTCACGTACTGTGCGGGGATGTGGCATCTTTAAAACACTCGCACCTTCTCTGGATTAACTTTGATTCCTCTCTCCATCACCATATAACCGAAAAACTTCCTAGACCGCACACCAAACGCACATTTCTTTGTATTAAGCTTCATCCCATATTGCCTTAATATAACAAATGTTCTCCTCAAATCCTCCACATGGGATTCAGCTTTCTTTATCTTGACTAGCATATCGTCAATGTAAACCTCTATAGTGGATCCCAGCAGATCTTTCAACATCCTATCCACTAATCTCTGATAGGTCGCTCCAGCATTCTTCAGGCCAAAAGGCATGGACACAAAACAATATGTCCCCGTAGAAGTGACAAAAATCACCTTAGGTTGATCCTCTATTGCAAGAGGTTTCTAGTGATACCCCTATGAAGCATCCATCATGCTCAACAGCTCACACCCTGAAGTTGAATCCACCAATTCGTGGCAAATGATAATGATCCTTTGGGCAAGCTTTATTCAGATCGCGAAAATCTACACACATCCTCCACTTTTTTCCAGGTTTCGGTACAATTACGACGTTAGACAAGTATTCCTGGAACTGAATTTCTCTTATGTGGCTAGCTTTCAACAATTTTTGCATCTCCTCTTTTATTATCTTATCCAGCTCTGGCACGAAATGCCTCCTTTTCTGCTTTACTGACCTCGCCTGCGGGTCCGTATTTAAATGATGCTGTGCGACCTCAGGAGATACTCCTGTTAGCACCCCATCACCAAAGGAAAAAACATCTCAAAATTCTCTCAGTAATGTCACCATCTTATCCCTCAATGTTTCAGGCATTAAAGTCCCTACCCTTGTAGTATATTCTGGGCGACCTTCCTCTAACGAGAGTTCCATCAGTTCTTCATTCCGTCGAACGGATTTCTCCTTCTCCTTTAACTTTTTTCGCATTGAGTACTCCTTCTTGTCGATCATCATCCCTTTCGCGCTTGTTTTCAACTAGTCCCCTCCTGACCGTCATATGATAGCACGATCTTGCGACCTGCTGTTCCGAAATGACTTCCCCCACTTTGTCTCCCACCGGAAACTTGATACTCATGATAAGTCGACGTTACAGCCTAAAATGCATTGAGGGCAGGTCAACCTAATATGGCGTTATATGCCGACCTTCCCCAAACTATAAAAAAATTTATACTCTTTTTTGCTCTCAATTCATCCTTCCCTCATATCACTGTTAGCGTCATCTCTCCCTCAGTAATCACATGTGCCCCCATTAAACGCGTATATGGGCATATTCACAGGTCGCACCTTGTTTTCCAGCTTCATCTGCTCAAGACAATCTATATATATTATATTTATCGAGATCCTATTATACACAAAGATTCTGCCTACCTCATACCCTGCCACCTCAGCTTCAATTACCAGCGCATCATTATGATCTTCCTGGAGCCCGCATCGGTCGTTACAGACAAAAGAGATGACTGGACCTTCTATCCGAGATTGCCGACTTATACTGGCAACCTCCCATGTCCCTAGGCGAGCTGACTTAACATGCCTTCTCCGTGCATTGTTGGAATCCCCATCGGTTGGTATTCCCGAGATCATGTTTATCCTCCCCTTATTTCTTCGTGGGCCATTATGTCCCTGATTTCCTTGTTGTGGTTGTCTCGCGACCTGATCCTGAGGTGGATCCCTCGGTGGTGGTGGAGGCAATGGTCGCCCCTGCTCCTTTTGTTCTCTATCCTTGTAAATCACTTCCTTCAGATGCCCAGCTTTTATGAGTCTCTCTATCTCCTCTCTGAGATGCCTACAACTTTCAGTGAAATGCCCATAATTGTTGTGAAATAAACAAAAAGAATTAGTCTTGGGGTGAGTAGGGATTGGCGTTCGATATTCTGACCACTTTATAGCATTGGGTATCAAGCGCTCCATAATAGTAAACACCTTAGCCTGCGGGTAGGCCAACGGTGTAAAATTCTCATTCCTCCAGTATCGCATATCCCCTTCCGGCTTTTTGCTGATTACAGAGCTCGGGCTCACAATCCCGCGCACTATCCTTATTGGTTCTCTCCTTACTTCCCTTCTAAATACACTGCCTCCCATATTCGCGACCTCCCTACCAAAACGCACCTGGTGTTCCTCCTCAGCCTCCTCCACCTGTATATACTTGTGGCATCTTTCCAAAACTACATCATAGGTACGCACTTCCTTCTTTAACAAAGACTTGCGTAAGTCTTCCCTCCTCAATTCTTGGTGTAAAGATTTAGCCTTCATCTCATCAGTAGCAACAGGTACTTCCATAGTGGCGCTGGTAAACCTGTTAACATATTGCTTCAATTTTTATCAGGTCGCTGCACCATAGTAAAAAGCGATTGTGCCGTCTTCGCACTCTGCCTCACGCTGGAACATTGTTTCAAAAAAGAAGCTCGCAACACCTGATAACTGGTAATTTTCCCTCGCAGTAACTGATAGAACCAGTTTTGTGTGATTCCCCTCATAGTGGACACGAAGGCCCGACAGGCCACAACATCCGTGTAATTGTGTAACATCCTTGCATTTTTCATCCCACTGGAACGGGGCTCTTTATCGTAAGGCCTGATAAAATGGCAAACTCTTCTCAGTTGAGCGTGAAATGAACCTGCTCAGGGCTGCTATCGCCCTGCCAAGCATTGTATCTATTTAACATTTTTCGGAGGTTGCATATCCATGATTGCCTTAACCTTCTCTAGATTTGCTTCTATTCCCTTTTCCGTGACCATGTAGCCCAAGAACTTTCAATCTCTTACCCCAAACATGCACTTTTTGGGGTTGAGCTTCATCTTATATTTCCTCAAAGTATCGAAGGTCTCCCTCACGTCATCTACATGTGAGGCTACCTTCACACTCTTGACCAACATATCGTCCACATAGACCTCCATGTTTCGCCCGAGCTGATTTTTGAACATTTTGTCCACTAGCGGTTGATATGTGGCACCCACATTCTTATGTCCGAACGGCATGACCATGTAGCAAGAGGTTCCCTTCGGAGTATGAAACTAACTTTCTTTTGGTCTTCTTTGGCTAGTCTGATCTGGTGATATCCCTGTGAGGCGTCCATCATACTTAGCAACTCACAACCTGATGTAGAGTCGACAAATTGGTCTATCCTCGGTAGCGGATATTGATCATTAGGGCAGGCTTTATTAAGATCACAGAATTCGATACACATCCTCCAATCTTCTTCCATTTTCGGTACTAAGACTGCGTTAGAGAGACATTCAAGGAACTATATTTTCCAAATTTTTTCAGCCTTTAGTAGTTTGTCCACCTCCGCCTCAATAATGGCCTCCTTCCCTGGTCCAAAGCTGCGCTTTCTTTGCTTCACCGACTTTATTGTCGGGCCAATGTTAAGATGGTGCTCAGCTATTGCTGGGTCTATCCCGACCAGATCCTGGGGAGACCAGGAAAAAATATATATGCTGTTTCTGAGAAGGGATACCAAATCTACTAGCACTTCAGGGCTGAGGGTCGTACCTACACGCAGGACTCGGTTATCGCTCCTGGGACGACCTCAATTGCCATCAGATTTTCCTCTCTCTAGGCTGGGTCAGGTCTGATATCTTCTATCCTTGCCCTTTTACACCTTCCCTCGTCTTTACTGCATCGAGCACTATCTACGTATGTGCGTCTTGCCGTGTACTGATCACCGTGGACTTCTCCTACTCTGTCCTGGGAAGGGAATTTCAACTTCATATGGTAAACGAAGATCACAGTTTGAAATTGGCTCAGCTATGGTCACCCAAGCATGACATTGTACGAGGAAGGTGCATTTATATCAGAAAATGCACCAACCTGGTATGTCTAAATGGGCCATCCCCTAGTGTGACCAGGATATTCACTATTCCCAATGGATTCAGGTCTCCCCCCGCAAAACCAACCAGTGAAGTCGTGACCTCCTCGAATTCCATATTTAAGTCCAACTGTCAAAAATATTCATAAAACATGATATCTTCCCAACTAAATGTGTCCACAAAGATTCGCCTTATGGTGTAGTTGGCGATAGTAGCTGTGATAACCAAAGCGTCCATGTGAGGGGCCAGGATGCTGTTCTCATCTTTTTATCCAAAGTATATGCTTGGGCTTGGTGTTAACTGCCCGACCTCACTCACCTTCCTTGCTAGGTCTATTGCGGCACGAACATAGTTATTCTGAGCTCTTCCGGAGTGATCACTCCACTAGCCTCCTATAATCATTAGAATTTTGCCTCGTACGTCCTAAGTCTAATCATTCCTCCTTCCATTGTTTTGCCCGCTATCCAGCTCATGCTTGTTTCCCTGAGGTCGATCTCGTCTGCGAGAGTTAGATCTGGACTCCTCTCGTCTTGGCTGCACAAATTCCTTGAGGTGCCCTGCCTGTACCAACCTCTCTATCTCATCCTTCAGGTGGGTGCACTTATTTGTACCATGACCATACTCATTATGGTATCGGCAAAATCAGTCAGATCTTTCTTTCCTTGGTTTTTGGGAATAAGTTCTGGGCCATTTAAGATCAGGGTGTCGCTCAATTGCCTGCAGAATCTCCCCCTGAGGCGTGGCTAGAGGTGTGTATCTATCAAAATGGGGTCGGCCTCCAACCAGATCAGTCTTGGGTTTTTTCATCGGGGTCATGTCCTCCCTATCAGGTCGTTCCCTTCTCTTTTCTCCATCCTTCTTAATCCTCAAGGCCTCCTCCAAATGAATGTATTTTTCTGCCCTTTCCAAGAACTCTCCAAATTTCAGCGCTGGTTTTACAACCAGCGACTGAAAAAACTCTCCATTCCTGAGCCCCTGAGCTAGAGCGTTAACCAGGAGCTCTTCAGATGCTAACGACACCTTTATCTTTGCATCAGTGAATCGCTTGATGTATGTGCGCATATTTTCATTTTATTTTTGTTTCAGATTGAATAATTCCACCGGCATTTTCTGGTACTTTATGCAGCTAGTAAATTGGTGTAAGAATGCCGAGCTAGATTCGTCAAAGTTGCTTATATAACGCGGAGGCAACTGGCTGAACCCGAGATGGGCTGACTTTGTAAAGGTCATCGGGAAGACCCTACACATGACGGCGTCAGAGAACTTGTGCAAAGTAGCTGTGATCTCAAATTGGCTCAGATGATCCCACGGGTTTGTTGTTCCATTGTATTCAAAGCCCATGGACCGGTAAGAAGCCAGTACATCATTGCGCATTACACTATATGTAAACAGGGTACCTCTCCATGCCGGCACGGTGCCTGTGCCCGCCATCTTACTCTTAACCTCCCTGACCTCTTTCTGCAGGTTTTGAATTTTCTCGGTGAGGTCTGGGTTTGTTTTGCTTGAGGTCTCACTTTTTGATGCGGAGAAACTCTCCTCCTCTTCTTGAGGGGGAGTTCTGACCGTGAGCTGGGTTGTTCGCGGTGGCTCGGACTCCAGCGGATGAGCCACCTTGGAAGGGGGTGACGAAAGCTCAGCAAATCTTCTGTCAACAGCGACCTCCACCGCCTTGCCGATGAGGTCAGATAATTGCCTTAGGAAGGAATCATTCATCAATCCACCGTCAGCTTGTGCTGCTCCACTAGGAGGGGGTTGCGCTATGCCTGGTCTAGCCGCCGCTAATGGTCCTGCCGCCTATGGTACACCCATTGGTGTGGCAGAGCTTGGCGTGCCACCCAGCTCCGCCACCAAGTTCCGCCGAAGTCCATCTGATGCCATGATTTTCTCACGTCTTAGCCTTGTTATTCCCTCAGACGATGCCAATTGTTTCACCCAGAAAATTTACCACCAAGAGAGCCTGCACCTTCACCGGGGAATTTCCCGTCCTTCTTTTCACAAAAACACATTAGAAAGGACCACCGGGGGTTTTCCGGTGGAAACCTCACCAATGCTTAAGTCAGTAATCATTTTAATCAGAATAATATAAAACATGAGAATAATGGTGGGAAAATCATACCTCTCTCAGCCTTGGGGCTGAGATATTTATAGTCTTTGCCCAGTGTGCACCCCTTCTGAGATCTCGGAAATAGAAAATCCGCGAATCTTGGTCCGTTATATGGGTTGACCTGACCTGGAAGCTTCCTTCCAGAAAAAAGATCAGCTCTACCTTCAGGTTTTCCTCAACCCCTGACCTGACCTCTCAAATCCTTATTCAAGGCTCTCGAGTGAGATCAGGACAGTCTCTACCACACTATAGTTCCCAATCTTATCCTTCTTTCGGCCAAGACCACTTAGTTCAGCTTGTTCCAACCATGTCCTATCCAGGTCATGCAGGAATTAACTATCATTTTAGGACTTACCATATTTGTTTTAATATTTTAAATATTTTTAAATTCCGCTGCGTAGGCCCGTACGATAATAGCGAACGCAACAACAATTGCATACACTAAATAACTTTCCAAGTAGGTGAATTACATATATTTTACTACTCGCCCCAAAAAAGGTTATAGAATGGATTACCTTATAATTCTTCATGTTCGACGATTTATAGTCTCATCATTCGAGCGGCCCTCTATTCTTCCCTTTACAAAGTTGATAAAGTTATATACAAAGTTGATTTCAAGAACCACTTAAAATATTGCTTGCAGCTATTACGAATCGTACATAGCAACAATTAAAGTAATAAATTAATGAAATAGTTGGAAAGGAAACAATTAAAAAACAAATCATAAAAAAAAAAATGTAATTAAAATATTGAAAATTATGTGCGGGAAAACCAATAAATTCCTAAAGTATTATCAAAAAAAAATTTCATTGTTTCTCTCACCTGTAAAACTCCCTCCCTAAATAGATTAGTATTACATCTGTGCATTGTACGTGAAAATATTTTGAATGTGTAATTAAATAAATATTTAAAATATTATTTTTATATTTATTAATTTATAATATATAAGTAAATGGTTATACGTGTAGAGTAACATAATAAATATTAAAGTAAAGTAGAATTAGATCAAGTAAATTAAAAAAAATCTGAAGAATTAATCATTATATAAAACATAGTTAATAAGAATATATATAAATTATGAAATACTCCAATGCACACAATATTTGTAGTTTTTTATTTTACGTTTGTTATCATTATCAAAATCAAAATCCTTAAACCCTTTCGATTTGTCATTCTTGATATTGAAATATACAGTTGACCATGACTGAAAATGGGTTCTTTAAAGAAAGTCCCAATGTGAGATAGAGATTGGGCTTTGCTTTTATTAATTATCATTGCACATGACACAATAACTGAAAATTGTCGTTGTTAAAACTTAAAATGCCTGTGATCTAATAGTGTTACGGTCATTCATGGGATGAATATTAATTCACCTGCATTGATTACTTTGAGAGTTATTGCCTCCAAAACATGATCACACAATTTCAAAAGAACCAATCTAGTTCCATTGAATAAACCAAATGTATGATAAATATTTATCAACATAATGATTGGAGTACCAACTTTCAATTGTAGCTCATGCTTCGATAACCCATAACACTTGATTGTGTTTAAAAAGTTAAGTGGACATCTTGCAAAATTTCAACGTTTATATCAGATTTGCATGCACTATCTGAGCTTAAATATACCTTACATACCCTTTCATTCAATAAAGTCATATATTCATTAATTAAATTGATTGCATCAAATGTTGGTGCAAGAATAGCTTGACCCTCCAAATGAATAGAACATTTGGTATTTGTTCCAGGTTGTGGATATGTGCTAGACACAATCGATGTAATAGAACCACCATTATCTAACAACAATAGATTTTCTGAGATATTAATTTCAATGATGTCAACATTGGATCCTCCAACTATCCCATCTCCAATATTATATATAAACTGAGAAACATCTTTTAATTAAACTTAATCGGGATTTGAGTTAAGATTTTAAAACATCATATTCTTTGTCAATATCAGACACGTACAATATCTCCACGTGTGGGGAATATTGATGGTTGCGTATACTATGTCTGGCCTAGTACCTTTAGGAATGCCAGAAGAATTTGATGAAAATCTCCACGAAGCACCACAGTTTTACCGCCGAATAGAATATCTCCAACCTCTAAATTCTTGAATCTCGTTATATTTCTATATTTTGTCTAATATTTTAAAACAATATATATGAATCATCAGAGTTTCATCCAAAATTATCACTTGTACATGCACTATTAATTTCAAAAGGGGGATCTGATGGAAATACCATTCTCCTCCTTGAGTGACCAGAAGTCTGTTCATGATGTTGATGATTCTACAACTGTAGCAGATGCCACTATTAATGTGACCATAGATGTAACCACCGATGAGAATGCATATGACCCAACATCTGTGGTGGTATCAGAACATGCTAAAGCTGAAACTGATTCATAGGATGAAGTTGCACCATAGTTGATTAATCCAAACTTAACTAGGTCTCAGGACATTCCTAGCATAATTGAGAAAAATCACCCCTTCTCTCAAATCATTGGGGATGTCAGTGATGGTAGGGTTACACAAAAGAAGAAAATCGGATTTTAGAGAAATGGTAAGGCTGGCATGTATGTCCACATAGTGTTCTACGATAAAGATAATATTTTATGTTTCTTCTTTTGAATCTGAAGAAGTTAGTGAAGCTTTAAAAGATGAGTTTTGGCTTATGGCTATGCAAGAGGAACTTGATCAATTTTTTAAAAATGATGTGTGGTACTGATTTCATGATCCTAAAGATGGGGATGTTATTGGTACAAAATATATTTTTAAAATAAGACTAATGAGCAAGGCAATATTTTACGTAACAAGGTTCAATTAGTTGCTCAAGGCTACACTCAAGTTGAGGGGGTTGACTATGATGAAAACTTTTCCCCGGTATACAGAATTGAAGCAATTTACTTATTACTTGCAATAGCTTGTCATCTTGATATTAAACTTTCCCAAATGGATGTCAGGAGTGCTTTCATGAATGGCACTCTTAATGAGGAAGTGTATATTGTACAAACTCAAAGTTTTGAGGATCCTTATAAGCATGATCATATTTACAAGCTTAAAAGGGCACTTTATGGTCTCAAATAAGTGGCTCGAGCTTGGTATGAGCGATTAACTAAGCATTTTCTAACTCACAAGGCATGGTTTTATTTCCAAGGAACATGGGATAGATTTGGGTTGTAAAAATTCAACCTTGTGACTGGCTTAGATGCCAGTGCGTTGGAAGAAGAGTTTGTGAAAGAAGGTGAAAATTCAACTTTGCTGACAAAGTACTTTGGTAAATGCAACGAGAATATCAATAGAAGAATCATGTTGATAGTAGGTGAACTGGACAAAACTCTTTTTATTCAAAATTTTGAAAATGGCATTCGTATTGTCCAAATTTACATGGATGATATTATTACTGGATCTACGTCTAACTAAATTCTTTGTAGATTCCATGGATTTCACATTTGAAATGAGCATGGTTGGTGAATTAAGCTTTTTCTTGGGCGTACAAATCAAGCAAATGGATGATGGTATTTTTCTCAAAGCATGTATGCTCGCAATTTTGCTTAAAAGATTTAATCTATAAATTTCTTCTCATTTTAAAACTCCTATGGGATCAAGACAAAATTAATCTAAGGATGATGAGGCTAAAGGAGTAGATCTTACTTTATATAGAAGCATGATTGGAAGTTTGCATTATCTAACTGCTAGTCATCCTGATATTATATATAATGCATGTATATGTGCTCATTACCAAGCTAATCCTAGTATCACTCATTTAAAAGTTCTTAAACGTATCATTAGATACATAGGTGGTACAACTGAGTTAGTCATTTGGTGCACAAAAGATACTAATGCAGTTCTTGTTTGTTTTAGTGACTCTGACTGGGCACGTGATATCACTAATAGGAAAAATACTACTAGTTCTTGTTTTATTTTGGAAATAACTTGGTTTCTTTGTTTTGTCGAAAGTAAAATTGTGGTTCTTTGTCCACGGCCGAGTCTGAATATGTAGTTTTTGGAAGTTGTAGTTCCAGTTGTTATGGATGAATCAAATGATTGAGGACTATGGTTTACATAGTGACACTCTTACTATCTTTTGTGATAACTCTAATGATATTGATAATTCTAGGAATACAGTTCAGCATTCTTGTACAGTGCACACTGATATTAACATTACTTACGACATTATTCGCATGGAGTATGTCAACAATGAAGATCAACTTACAGACATTTTTTCCAAGACATTAGATTATGAGAGACTTTTCTCTTTGAGAAGATCTCTTAATATGAGTCTGCATGTCAGGGCATTTGCCCTCTCATCTGCCGTGGTATTATATATTATGATTTTCATTTTGTTTTTATTTTACATTGTTAGACATACTTTGCATAGCGTCTCATCCGTTGAAGTTATTGTTCTAAAATGCACTGACAAAAGGGATGGATGTTTAGAAATCCAAGATGTGAGTTGTTTATTACAGAAATGAATGTTTCTCCCGGAAGCCAAAAATCAGTATTTTGTTTAATTCTGGAAGTCCTGAGGCATCCTAAAACGGGTGAAGATTGTGCTAATTTAATGATTAATGTGATCTAATAAAGAAGCTCACGCGTAAAAATCTATGATCAGCACAATTGAACAAAATCTATGATCAACACGATTTTGCTAATCTATGTTAATTTTGTTGCTTGCTAAAATGTTACTATATCCTCTTAGCAACTTAGGATTTTAATTCATTTTCTGGGTTAAGAATTTACACTCCATTGACCTTGCGGATGGATGTCATTCTGGAAGTCATTCGCATTTGGGACCATATCTACAATAGTTGAAACTATCTATTTTTATTACTTTTTGTGTGAGTTTTTGTTTACATATTTTAGTCATGAAACTCCTAGGACATGTATTACTTGGTATGAGTTTGATTCTTGTTGATCTTTGGTTCGTACACAAGATGAGGATGCGAGTTTCTCGTTCGTTGGGAAGATATGGTGATGTTGAATTTTTATGTGGTGTTGTTATACACGTGTTTTGCTTGTAATTGTTGTGTTTTTCTTCGTGTTTTTAGATAGATTTTTATATTGATTTTAGTAGTTTTGAGTCATTATTCGTTAGGTTTTTAGGTCGTTTCTCTTGTTTTATTGTTTTTCGGGTTCTTGCTACTTTTATATTTAATTTGGTTGAATGGGTTCAATTACCTTGTGGTTTGGTGAAATTCTTGGATTTTTATGTTCAAAATTCCTATTTTATTGTTCAAGGCATTAAGGATAAAAATTCAAGCCAAGAGAGGCTCAAAAATGCCCAAACATTCTGGAATGGTGGCCGTGGCTCGCCGAAGATCGCCAAAACTCGTGCCTGCGCGCGCCCGCTCGCGCCCGCGCGCGCCATCCCGCCCGCACACGCCCGGTATCTCCCGGCAGCACTCGCACGCTCCCGCGCGCGCCTGTGCGCGGCCTCTCGCCACGTCTCGCGCGCCTGCACGCAACCTCTCGCCAGCGCTCTCCACCCCTCGCCAGCACTCGCCCATCGTCGCCTGCCAGCACCAACCCGCGCGCCAACCTGCGCCCAACAGTGCCCAGGCTCGACCATGGCCGAGCCACGTCGAGCCATATCGAGCCATATCGAGCCAAAATGTGCCAAAAAGCTAGAGAAGGGTCTAGGAAGGTGCCAACGGGTCAAACTTGGTCAAAATCGAGATTTTCAAGCCTCTAAGGCTATTTTGCCCCATTTAAACCCAATTAAATGTAATATAAATAGGGGACTTCTTTCATTTTGTAGGACACCTCTCATTTTCTCCCAACCCAAGCATGGGTTTGGGGATTAAAAATCCTCTCTCTAATTTTTAAGATCTATTTTGTCTCTCTTAGGGTTTAGTTTCAATTTCAAGCTTTGATGTAATTTCTTTTCTAGTTTTAGATTTACTTTCATGCTTGGCCTTGGGTTTGTAAGCCTAAGAAGAATCCAAATACTCCTTTGGATTGTTACTTTTGATGCAATTACATTCAAGCTTTGTTTCATTTCTTAATTCAAGTAAGTTTCCCTTCAATTTCATATTTTATGCTTTAATTCCATGCTTGTTCTTCATTTCCATGCTGTGTTCTTCATTTTATGCTTTTTGTCTTAGCACCTTGAATTCATGATGAAACTTGTGAATTGGATATGAAATATAGATGAGTGACACATCTAGATCATAGATCGGCCCTTGGATTGTCTTGATTTTGAGATTTTGCTAAGCTTTATTTGCAATTTTTTTTTATGCTTTGTTTCATGCTTAATCCTAGATCTAGGCTTTGTTTCTTGTTATTTTCCTTAAAGTTTTGAACTTTCTTATTAATTTCCATTGCTCTTTACATCCATGCTTTCAATTTTTGCTAATTTTTATTATTTGAGTTTTTATGCATAGTTGTACCTTGTGCTTGCATGCTTGTACTCGGTGAAACATTGCATTTTCTTCCTTATTTTCATTATTGCTTTGCATTTTCTATTTGAGGCATACGACGAGGCATCCTACAAACTTTCACTTTCATTTTTAGGATAGTTAGATATTTTAATTGCTTTATTTTCATTTTTCTTTTATTTTCCAAGTTTGAAATACATTGAATCTTTCAATCGAATCAATTTCCGATAATACCAAGCCATGAACCCGATGATTTATTCATCACAACTAAAACTCTTCTAACAACACGGGAGGGATGACATGAACTTCATGAACTTCAGTAATGTGGATTCAATGTTTGCTATTATTTCTTATTTTATTCGGAACTTCCTTACTTAATGGATTTTTAACCTAGATATTAATTCCTAATTTAGGAAAGATTTGATATTTCATGTATATTATTTAGTCTTAGATTAGGCTGTAATTCTCTTTCCTACCTCATTTTCGTATGGTGGTATATATATATTATTTAGGAGTCTAAGATTTTATCTTATTTTCTTATATTATATATATCTATAATATATTATGTATATTTCTTTGCTTAGAGTAGATTTCCTTCTTATAGGTAGTAAATATTATTAGGACTCTAGAATTTGATCTAATTTCCTAATTAATGATATTTACTTACTTTATTTTGTAAATCTCTTATACAAGCAATATATGCCTATATAAAGCTGAAGCGTTGCTCACAATCGAAGTCACACTTTCAGAGAGATTAATGAAAGAAAAACCGATTGAGAGTAAATTTTATTCTTGCTACAGTTTTTGCCTGAGAACGGATGCGACTGTGAATGCCGCCAACATCCGACATAATATCCTGCAGCCAGAATTGTTTTCTTCCATAGTTTTTACTATTTTCGTCAAGTTCTAATCTTGTGAATGTGAATCTTAGTTTTTGGAAGAGTTATGCTAATCTAGATCATATTTAATCTTAATGAGTTTTTAATTTACATTTACTTAGTAGATTATGACTTTTGTAATCATTGAAACACATGTTTTAATAGTAAAGATTTTTGCCCTGTTAGCTCGACTATAAGAATAAATTATTCTTATAGTCAAACGTTTATACGTGTGTCTTTTAATTTCCACTGATATTTATTATACGCTTTACAACACACGTTTTATTTGAACTAAAACTGTGAATCGAGGCCTGTAATTCTTTCACGTGTCACTTTAATTTCTGCTGATATTTATTTATACTCTTTTAGGGACAAATAAGAATCTACCAGATTGATTAACCCAAAAAATCATTTAATCACACACATTCAATAACACAGACCTGAAAATTTTATAAGAACAATACGCTGCAATCCGTTTCAATCACTAAAAGAAAAAACTTCTAGTGCTAGTCAAAACCAATATGCCAACTGCAAAGTGCAAAGTGCACGAACGAAGAAATATATGAAACCAAAGAAATATGAAACTACCTTTGCCTCATTGTGAAGTGGCAATAACTAATTATCTCAATGCAATGGGGAGCCTTAATGCAATATCTCCGACAATAATGAGAACATCTAAGAAACAAAATATTAGCACCACATCATAAAATATACCATCAACTACAATTGATATGTAACTCAAGAAGACCATACGCATATCAATGTATCATAGTGCTTCCGCTCTCAGGGTTTGTGTTTTGTCTTCTCAGCTTTTTTCATCCCTTTTTTGAAAAAAACTTATCAGAGTGAATATGAAATTCACACCAAATTGACTGCATCAAAATATGAATCTACGAACAACTAAACCAAATATTTTCAAACATATGAACTTATATCTGGATTTTTCAATCCTAATTATTAGAGAGAGAGAGAGAGTACCATAAAACACTATCAATTAGTCATTATATTCATCCATCAAATTTTGCAACAAATTCACAATAGTAATAAATTTACACACAAATAATTTGTAATGAAGAGAAAATTAGAGGGGAGGGGAGGAAGAGATGATGGTCAAAAATAAATATATAAAAAATTAAATAGCATAAAACTCATCGGATAATCGACTGCATGATTCAAAGAAGAAGAAGAAGAAGAAGAACAAGAAGACGTCATGGATCCGGGACTGAAATTGACCGAGTCTTCGATTTGTGAAAAAGTCGGAATCGAATTCAAATTTTCGGTTATATGATCAAAAACATATTGAGGGTTAGATTTGACTTGTTTTGTGGGAAATTGTTGCTAATATGACTTCACGAATCCAGAGCAATCCTACTGCCCGCCACCACCGTTGACGCCCTATTATCACTGAACAGACAACAAACGCTCCACAACACCATCAACGCACTCGACAACAGCCCATCCCGCTCGGGACTTTGATCGGTCGCGAATTGAGAAGGGAAAAGCTGGATAATGCCACCGTAGAAGTTGACTATTTCTTGATCAATCCCGACTATCAAAGGGTTCTAAATATCTATTGAAAAGTAAAAAAAAAAAACAATTGATTTTCTAATATGGTTCAAAGAAAACTTTAAAATCCAAAAAAAAAAAAGAAAAAAAAAAGGACGATAACAACATAAATTGTTGATGAGCTATTCAGATAGAAAGGTAAATTTTATTTTTCGAAAGTTGATTGAAGGGATTTTGAGATGTAGGTTGAGAGTGATGCTAAGAGATTGGCGGTGGATGTTTAGTGAAAATTGAGAATGAGAAGTATGGAGGGGGTGAAAATATTATAGTGAAAAGTATGGGAGGGAGAACCAATGACTTTCTCATATTATCTCACATTTTCTTTGGAATTGTTTCTCTCACCTGCCAAACTCTCTCTCTTTCTCTCTATCTCTCTCACTATATATATATATATATATATATATATATATATATATATATATATATATATATGGTTGGGTTCAAATGGAACCATGTCAATATATGCGAACCTAGGGACTCATCTTGACCATTAGATTGGATAATCTTGATGGTTGAGATTATGACATGTCAGCACGGTAATAATTTAAAAAAATCCATTAAATAATTAAAAAGGGTATTTTGGACATATAACGACGTTTATGAAGAGCACTAAATTGCTTTTTAGAAAGCACAACGGATATATAACCGTAAATTCAAAAATTTATAATAAAACTCAAATCTTCAACGAACCATAACTTTTTAAATTTTATTCATTTTTAATGAAATATATATCAAATTAATCACATTATCAAAATCTACGATTTAAGATACATATTGCATATTTAAAAATGTAAAAATAAATATATATAATTAAATTTAAAAATCTAAATATTAAAAGTATTCTATATGACTATTTAAAGCACTACACAAGTCTTCAGCAGTGCTTTTTTTTTTTTTATGTGGGCAGTGCTAGTTTTTTGAAGTGCTTTCTTAATATTGTTGCGGCGCTTTTTTTTTACTACACTACCACTGGTTTTTATTTTTCAATATCACCGCCGTCCAAATCCAAATCACCGTCACCATCCGAACAGCACAACAACCATCACCCTCTCGTACCCATCTCCGTCATCCATCACCGAAGGCCCCAACTCACCACCCGATAATCCAAACTACCACCACCGAAAAGCACCGGGGTATTCCTTCAAAAAGCACGGGGCCCCAATTCAAAAAGAGCCTTGGTCGCCACCCAGTGGCTGCCCCTGCCGATTTCTCCCCAAAGCACCCAAAGCACCGGGACACCATCAACAACACATCGCCAACAACCATCAACACCACCGCCATCACCCATCAACAACCACCACCAACCACAACGAGTCCAGGCCCGATTCGCCATCCCAACCAACCAAATTAAACAAATCATAAAGCTGACGTTTCTCGTCACCAGTCGCTAGCCAAGCGCCGCCATTCCTCGTCACCAGTCCCCAGCCGTCCGCCGATCGCTGCCACACCACCTGCCGAACGCCTCACCCGCCAGAAGCCCGCCAAGCCACCGCCTTTTTGGAGCCGAAGGGAGGGCGCTGCGCCGTCGTCGATTTCCGAGATGCCAAGCCAAGCGTCGCCGTTCCTCGTCACCAATCGCCAGCCAAGCGCCGCCGCTCCTCGTCACCAGTCCCCAGTCGTCCACCGATCGCCGCCACACCGCCTTCGCCAATCGCCCGAATTGCGAGTCGGCCGATTTATGTTTTGGTCAAAGAAGGAGAGATGGGTTTCAATTTGGGTGAGGGATAGGGTTTGGGATATATACGGGGGGAGGGGATTTAATTTGGTTAAGAGGATTGTGTAAGTTTACATAAATACCCTTCTCCTTCCATGTATATAATTTAATAAATTAAAAAATAGAAAAAATTTGATCCACACAAATTATTAGATCTAAGGCCTGGATTGGTCCCTAAATTCGCACGTGAGTTTCATTTGAACCTATTCCTATATATATATATATATATATATATATATATATCAGCTTTATGATTTGTTTAATTTGGTTGGCTGGGATGGCGAATCGGCCTGGACTCGTTGTGGTTGGTGGTGGTTGTTGATGGGTGATGGCGGTGGTGTTGATGGTTGTTGGCGATGTGTTGTTGATGGTGTCCCGGTGCTTTGGGGTGCTTTGGGGAGACATCGGAGGCACGGGGGCACTGGGTGGCGACCAAGGGCTCTTTTGAATTGGGGGCCCGGTGCTTTTTGAAGGAATACCCCGGTGCTTTTCGGTGGTGGTAGTTTGGATTATCGGGTGGTGAGTTGGGCCTTGGGATGGATACGGAGATGGGTGACGGAGATGGTGATGGTTGTTGTGCTGTTCGGATGGTGACGATGATTTGGATTTGGACGGCGGTGATATTGAAAAATAAAAACCAGTGGTAGCGTAGTAAAAAAAAAGCGCCGCAACAATATTAAGAAAGCACTTCAAAAAACTAGCACTGCCCACATAAAAAAAAAAAAAGCACTGCTGAAGACTTGTGTAGTGCTTTAAATAGTCATATAGAATACTTTTAATATTTAGATTTTAAATTTAATTATATATATTTATTTTTACATTTTTAAATATGCAATATGTATCTTAAATCGTAGATTTTGATAATGTGATTAATTTGATATATATTTCATTAAAAATGAATAAAATTTAAAAAGTTATGGTTCGTTGAAGATTTGAGTTTTATTATAAATTTTTGAATTTACGGTTATATATCCGTTGTGCTTTCTAAAAAGCAATTTAGTGCTCTTCATAAACGTCGTTATATGTCCAAAATACCCTTTTTAATTATTTAATGGATTTTTTTAAATTATTACCGTGCTGACATGTCATAATCTCAACCATCAAGATTATCCAATCTAATGGTCAAGATGAGTCCCTAGGTTCGCATATATTGACATGGTTCCATTTGAACCTATTCCTATATATATATATATATATATATATATATATATATATATATATATATATATAGTGAGAGAGATAGAGAGAAAGAGAGAGAGTTTGGCAGGTGAGAGAAACAATTTCCAAAGAAAATGTGAGATAATATGAGAAAGTCATTGGTTCTCCCTCCCATACTTTTCACTATAATATTTTTCACCCCCTCCATACTTCTCATTCTCAATTTTCACTAAACATCCACCGCCAATCTCTTAGCATCACTCTCAACCTACATCTCAAAATCCCTTCAATCAACTTTCGAAAAATAAAATTTACCTTTCTATCTGAATAGCTCATCAACAATTTATGTTGTTATCGTCCTTTTTTTTTTCTTTTTTTTTTTTTTGGATTTTAAAAGTTTTCTTTGAACCATATTAGAAAATCAATTGTTTCTTTTTTTTACTTTTCAATAGATATTTAGAACCCTTTGATAGTCGGGATTGATCAAGAAATAGTCAACTTCTACGGTGGCATTATCCAGCTTTTCCCCTTTCAATTCGCGACCGATCAAAGTCCCGAGCGGGATGGGCCTGTTGTCGAGTGCGTTGATGGTGTTGTGGAGCGTTTGTTGTCTGTTCAGTGATAATAGGGCGTCAACGGTGGTGGCGGGCAGTAGGATTGCTCCTGGATTCGTGAAAGTCATATTAGGCCAACAATTTCCCACAAAAACAAGTCAAATCTAACCCTCAATATGTTTTTTGATCATATAACCGAAAATTTTGAATTCGATTCCGACTTTTTCACAAATCGAAGACTCGGTCAATTTCAGTCCCGGATCCATGACGTCTTCTTGTTCTTCTTCTTCTTCTTTCTTCTTTGAATCATGGCAGTCGATTATCCGA
>BMAC01000759.1:105292-127864 GCA_014905375.1 Phtheirospermum japonicum
CATTATGTTTGTTTGTCTATCCATCCATCTAAAAGAGAGTTGCAGCGGAAATAAAAACAATATATATATAATATAAAGCTCAGCCACAACGCCAGCTGTCGAGCCGAAACCAAGACCCAAACCACAGCCGTCCGTTCCAACCCACCTCTGTCCAACGAGTCAAAAGCCGGCAAAACCCGCAACCAAAACCTCCACCACCGTCACCAACCCAAACAGCCATGACCCGAACGAGACCCGAAATCCAAAACCCAAAGGCCGACGCCTTTCTCAATTCAAAAGCCCGAACTACCACGAGCATCGCCCATAGCAGACCCAAACCCGCCTTGCCATCCCACCTGCCGAACGCCTCAAACAAAAGAAGTATATATTGTTTTTATTTCCGCTGCAACTCTCTTTTAGATGGATGGATAGACAAACAAACATAATGACTACAAACAAACAGATAGCGTGGACAAAATAAAATTAATCTGATTTGTACACCAAAATGCACTACATACTGAAAATCAGAATGAATCGAAAGTATTTTATAAAACAATTGAAAATCCTATTAACAAAAATAAAAACAAAATAAAAAAATGTACCTATTAAGGATTGGAATTTGCTCCAACAACATATACAATAATTTGAAAAACAAATTATAAAAAAACATAAAACTACTTATTACTTCCGTCATAAACATGGTACAATTGGAAAAGGATCCATAAAATCGGAAAACTAATTAGAATTGATAGTAAAAGAAATCGATCTTCACAATTTATAATTTAGAAATCGAAAACCCAGAAAAAGGGTTTCATGATGTGCACACAAACAAAACTTCCAGCATGAAAAAGTAATTGAACAAAATCTACCCTTCAAAAATGTCTAGATGATCAACAATGTCGCAATTCTCTTGAAAAATCACTGAAAGAGGCTTGCTTTGGATCCTAAGAGGAGTGAGAAATTGAGAAGAAGTGTTAATAACATATAATAAATAATTCAATGAATGAAATGTTTCTCAAATAAAAAAAAGGAAAAAAACCCGGAATAGAATTTACCAAGCAATTCAAAAGAAATGAAAAATTACCAAAGTAAGAACAAATCCAAGGCTTTTGGCTCAGCTCAATACCAAATTTCTCTATCAAATAAAAACAAACAGATATTCCTTTTTTTTTAAAATCTAAAACCTAACAACATCAAAATATTGGCCAGCCCTTAATCGACAATTAGAAAAATAAAATAAATAGACACCTGAGTATCAAATGAGTAGCGGGTCGAAATCTTCAATGAATTCGAACGAAAATTAAGAAAATAAATCGACACTATAAGTTTCCTTATTCTATTTATTTAACTTTAGAAAATTTGGGAATTGATTAATGTTTTTTCATTCTCAGTCTGATAATCATGAATTGTGTAACATACTTGTGTGAAGAAATTGAGATTAAAATCCATGCGAGTATATCGCCTGCATGAAAATAAAGATTATTAACATGAATTCAACACATTAAAGGAAAAAAAAAAGGTAAATTGGAGAAAAATGTCTTCTCTCTATATCAATTCATGATTCAATCCCTGCCTAAAAAAGCAAATTCTGTACTCCTTTCTTTTATTAAAACTTTTAAGTCAACATAAATATTCCAATTTTACCTTTAGTATTGATAAACAACAAAAAGCTTTTGGTCAACGAAAGTGTTGCATGCTTCATTCTCAAAAAAAGTATTTATATTGAAATAAATTAAAATTTATTTTTTAACATTCTTAGTTTTATCATTATTTTTTATGGCTAAGTATTACTTATTTACGTATTAAGTATTTGACATATACAAATCAAGTATATTATATTATTTATATATGGGATATGAAAACGTTGGTATTTAATTCGTACGAATATATTTAAAATATTTATTAATTGTGGATTCATGGACGTGCAGATAAAGTTCGAATATAAATAAATTATTTGGAAGTGTAAAACACGACTTATTTTGACAGTATTGTGTATAAACTCTAATTGTACTTGAGTTTAAAGTACTTAACATTAATAGATTTATAATTATATTATAAATTTAAACTAATTACTTAATAGTAATTTTTATATATTTATGTGAACTAGTGTTTAAATCCAGATTGTATAAAATAAATAATATTTATCATTTCCATGTTGTTAGATTATGGATTAATATAGATTAATGATTCATTTATAATCATTATAATATCTTTATAATTCTTAGTTTATTATTTATATAATACTAAATATATTAATAAATAAAATTTTAAAACTGTTAAATTAATATAAATATTATAAAATATCTTCAAAAGAATAAATTTTCGTCTAATATTACATGTAATAGTTATAGTACGTTAAAAAAAGTATATAATGATGTTTAAAAATGTTAACGTGAAATAAAAAAAAAACTCAATTATTCGTACGTACTTACTAAATACTATATAAGTATTGCGTTTATAATCATTAAGTAAATTTTTCACTTTTACTAAGCGATATGTGAAAGCTGACTAAGCACTGCATGCATACTTACTAAGTACTACATTTACACTCATTAATTACTATGTACCTCACTTATAAGTATTATGTACCCTCGTTGAATACTATGCATGTATGAAATAGGTACTAGGTACTACATACACACGAATTTAGCTTAAGGGGTATTTTGAATATGTTGGATTAGCTTGAGGGAATTTATGTACTTAGTTTATTTACATGCGACTATTATTTATGTAAAAAAATATGGACGCATAATACCTGACAAGTATTAGATGTATATAAACTAAGTTTTTGATGCAATAACAACCAAGTACTAAATACACACGAATTAAGTACCAGGTGTAAATACGTTGAGTACCAAATGCATAGTGAATAAAAAATAAATGAACACTCACCAAGTATAAGTACCAGATGCATAACAACTAAGTATCAAGTACAAGCGGACAAAGTATCAGTTGCACATACACTGAGTACTAAATGCATAATAAATAATAAGTAAATGCGCACTTACCAAATATTGGATGGATATAAATTAAGTATCAGATGCATAATAACTAAAGTACTAAATACACGCGAACAAAGTACCACATGCATATACACTAAGTTCTAAATGCATAACGAATGAAAAATAAATGCACATTCGCCAAGTATTTTATGCATTTAAACTAAGTACTAGATGCATAACAATTACAAGTATTTAATACACGCAAATTAAGTACTAGATGCATATATACTGAGTACTAAATGCATAACAAACAAAAAATATATGCACCTGCAAAGTATTTGATGCATATAAACTTAGTTCTATATTTATAACAACTAAGTATTAAATACACGCATATTATGTATGTATAAAGAATTAAAAAATAAATGCACACTTGCCAAGTATAAGTACCAGATGCATAAAAACTAAGTACAAAATACATGCGAAGAAAGTACCAGGTGCAAATACACTGAGTACTAAATGCAACAAAAAAAAAGTAAATGCACACTCGCCAAGTATTGGATGGATATAAACTAAGTATTAGATGCATAATAACTAAAGTACTAAATACACGCGAACAAAGTACCATATGCGCATACACTGAGTACTAAATGCATAACGAATGAAAAATAAATGCACACTCATCAAGTATTTGATGCATATAAACTAAGTATCAGACGTATAACAACTAAGTATTTAATACACGCAAATTAAGTACTAGATGCACATACAATAAGTACTAAATGTATAAAAAATAAAAAGTAAATGCACACCCGCAAAGTATTTGATGCATATAAACTTAGTGCTAGATTCATAACAAATAAGTACTTTACCAGATGTACTTACATTGAGTACTAAACGTATAACGAATAAAAAATAAATGCACACTCGCAAAGTATTTGATACATGTAAATTAAGTATAGGATGCAAAATAATTAAGTACTAAATACATGCAAACTAAGTACCACATGCACATACACTGAGTACTACATACATCACGAATAAAATCTAAATACACACTCGCAGAATATTAGGCGTGTGCATAATAACTAATTACTAAATATACGAGAATTGAGTAACAAATGCATATATACTTAGAACTAAATGTATAATGAATAAAATTTAAATGCATGAAGAATATAAATAAAATCGGGATTAATGAATTGAACAAAATGGGCCGAAGAAATCGGTTGGGCAAAAAAACGACCTAGGCGATATAGGTGCCCTAGGCGGTCCAAAATCAAGCTAAGCACCTACTTGATCTGACCGAAAGACTAGGCTAGGAGGGCGCCTAAGCGGTCTAAATGGCTAAAAAAAATAGGTAACATACTATTTTTTTTCCAATAATTCATATTTTTAATGAAATCTTGTACAATAAATATTTCTATCGCAATTTGTACATTTTCCTAGTTTGTGCTAATTATTCTTGTAGAAAAAAGTTAATATAATTCTAGTACATTAATGAGTTTTATTAAACCCACATAATTTTATAATGTAGTTCCATATAATTCCCTTAGAATCTAATGGAATTCATGAAATACTAGGCTAGGCGGGCGGCTAGGCGGTCTAGATGGCTAATAATCGGCCAAAAATAAAAATAAATAAATAAAGTTATAAATTCTAGGTGCACCTAGGCGCGCTAGGCGGTTCGACAACCGACTAGGGCCTAATGAATTTAACAACCTTTATTTTGAAGCGCAACATTATTGATTTTATATGTACATGGTTCTTTGCATTTTCTTATTGTGAGTTACACATTGTCATCCACATTATATAGATCAATATAAAAGTACTTGGTGTGAAAAAAAAGAAGTATATTATTTAGTATCGTTGTACAAGTTTGTCATTTAAATGTTTCTCTCCTAACTACTTTTTTTCTTAACTCCATTAATATAACGAGTTTCATTTAATCGTCATCATTTAAGAGAATTAGTGATGAGAATCTAGATCAATAATGACAAAATTAAATGTTGTCGTAAAAACATATTTTTCAATGACAAAAATAAAATTCGTCACTATTAATTATTGTATTATGACAAACTTTTATGCGTTAAAAGGAAATCTTCGTTAAAAATGTGATTTCCTATAGTGACTATTTTTACTCCAATCAATTACCTCTTGTATTTCGACCAAGTAACGCAAGCATACTGAACAATATAACATTTATTGTTTGCACTAAGTACTTTTTTGTATTGAACTTAAGTACTATTTTTACTCCAATCAAATACCTCTTGTATTTCGATTAAGTACCACAAGCATACTACATAATATAACATTTATTGTCCACACTAAGTTCTTTTTGTATTCAACCTAAGTACTATCTTTTATTCGTTATGCATTTAATACTTAGTGTATGTGCATTTGGTATTTAATTATTATCCATATGATGGTACTTAGTTGTTATGCATATGATACTTAGTTATTGTACATATGATACTTAGTTTCTATGCATTTTGTACTTATTCAATATGCATAATGAGTGTGCATTATTTTTAATCATTATTTGTTTTAGTACTTAGTGTATGTGTCTCTGGTACTTAGTTCGTGTGCATTGAGTACTTAGTTATTATGCATCTGTTACTTAATTTATATTCATCCAGCACTTGGAGAGTGAGTTTATCATTTATTCGTTATGTATTTAGTAATTAGTGTATTTGCATCTAATACTTAGTTGTTATGCATCTTATACTTAGTTTATATGCATCTAATATATGAAGAGTTGTATTTTTTTTAACGTTATGCATTTAGTACTTGATAAATACAGTTCTTATGCAATAATATATCAATTGTATCTCTTTATCCTAACTAAGTGCTATTTTACATACAATAGATATAATTACATAATTATTTATTAACCTCACACCTCATATGTTGGGAAGTAAACATTGACAAATTAAAGATAAATATAAATAAGGATAATATAGTATACCCGGAATAAGAGAAATGACAATGCACTATGTAGATATGGAACTAATATTAGTGTGCTTCAAAATATATTGAAATCATGCACTATTGATGTTCATTCAATTATCTATTCGATTCATTAATTTTGATTTAGCTTATAATTCATGGGCATTTTTTTTTTTTTATTCATTATGCGTTTAATACTCAATGTAGGTGTATATGATACTTATTTCTTGTGTATTAATTATTTAGTTGTTATGAAATTGATATTTAGTTTATGTGCGTATGTATTTGACAATTTTTATTCGTTATTCATTTAGTATTCAGTTTATTTACACCTGATACGTTGTTCGTGTGTACCGAGTACTTAATTATTATGGGCTTGATACTTAGTTTATATGCATATGTACTTTATAAATGTTCATTTATTTTTTGTCTTTATGCATATAGTACTCAGTATTTGAGCATCTGTACTACTTAGAGTGCATTGAGTACTTAGTTGTCTTGCTATTGATACTTAGATTATGTACATATGTACTTGATGGGTGTAAATTTATTTTTTATTCGTTATGCATTTAGTATTAAGTGTATTTGTATCTGATACTTACTTCGTGTGTATTGTGTACTTAGTTGTTATGAAACTAATACTTAGTTTATATGCATTTGTACTTGACCAGTGGGTTCAATTAATAAATCTTATATGAGGTTGAAATAGATTATATAAAAATTTTAGTTAGGACCCAAAATTTATCTAATTTCCTTTGGCATCCCAAAACCCCATAACCAATCACCATCCAATTCTTATCATGGCCACGAACCCCGACGTCGGCCCGACTTTGTAACTTGTGCCACCGATAACCTTCTTGACCTACCTTGGCCAACTTCTGGACACACCCGACAAGAAAATACATACATAAACTCACGCCACATAATACACATACATGACACACAGTCCATTTCTAGTCCAATTCATATCCATTCGGTTTGAAATTTTAAATCAATATTTGTGTACATTGACATGGGGAGAGTTCAATGGTGGTGACCGACTGAAGTTTTGTGGCCGAAGGATGGAGTATTCGACAACCAAAATCATGATTTTTTAGCACTTTATACTCAAATTGTTCGTAATTAAGAGCTTGTACCCGAAATTCGATTTCAGATTCGAAGCAAGGGTGAAGAGATTATTTAGAGGAATATCTTTTTTTTGAGTTTTTCTTTACGACAGAGAGGTAGTCATCGACGGCGGCGTCAAGATAGTTGAGGATGCCGAAAAAAAAAGAAAGAAAGCTTTAAAAGAAAATGAAGCAAAATAAATGTGGT
The DNA here is from genome assembly GCA_014905375.1 of Phtheirospermum japonicum. Classification (NCBI taxonomy): domain Eukaryota; kingdom Viridiplantae; phylum Streptophyta; class Magnoliopsida; order Lamiales; family Orobanchaceae; genus Phtheirospermum; species Phtheirospermum japonicum. Next base: position 112,477 of record BMAC01000759.1, read on the forward strand.
TTATGATTGTACAATAAGAAGGGTGTTTTAGGTATTTTAGTTGGGTGGGGAGTTCACTTAAACTTATTTTTAAGTTGGGGAGTGCAGAATGAAAAATAATAAATAGGGACTGATTCAAAAGATGAAAGTAGGGATGATAATTTATATCCAGAATCCCCAAAAAAAATGTGAATTGGAAATAGAAAATGAAAAAAAATTGAATTAGTTGGAATTCTAAATTCTAGTATTCAGAATAGTGGGGTATTCAGAATCCTGTAAATAGTAAGAATTCTTGTTTGTTATAGGAGTCAGGATCCTTTGCTTTTTTACCTTAGATGTCAAATCATGTCTAAAGAGTGGGTGATAATGTATGATTATATTGTATTTGATGTCAAATCATGTCCGAAAAGTGGATGATATTATATTATAATATTATATTTAGTAGTATTTAATTACTTAGTTGTAAGATATTGTTGTTTGAGTATTTGATTTTTGAGTCTCACAATAAACGAGTATTCGGTATTACGAATGCCGAATCAAAAATTCGGAGTCCTAGCCCAAACAGGCCCTTAAGGGTTGGATAACTTGCCAAAATGGAGAAGAGAGGAGAAATAGATTATTATGGAAAGGATATGAACAATATATGCAAATTCGTGAATTCATTTGAAATCTTTATTGTGCGAATGTAAAAATTCAGCAACGAGAATTGTACAAAATTTGGCAAATAAAAACTCAGGCACGAGAATTATCTTAGAATTAATGTAACCTATTTAAAATTCAACCATGAGTATTATCTAAGAATTAATAAAAACCTTGACTCAAAATTGTCGAACCAACTTTAATGTCTTTGCTGTTTTATAAACACAATCCAACTTGATCCCAAGTGTTTTATAAACTCAAAATTTGTTACAGCAAGATTATTGTAATCTACAATAAAAAACAAACAAACAAACAAACAAATAAAATTAAATATTTAACATATCATTAATTTTCCATTTCACACATACCCTTAATTAATATTCTTGAATACTAGTTTTCTACATGGTAAATTGAAAATTGATGATTACAATGCAAAGTCTTACTATTCCAATAACAAATATATTAATTCCAACACTTTTTTCTATGAGTACATTTATAAATTCAAGAAGGGTATAATTGGAAAATACTAACTATATTAATGACTTAACTATATAAACTACTCATTTCTTAATCTGTGTGAAATCAATCGTAGAACTATTATATTGGGACAGAGAGAGTATCAAAACAACATATCAATTAACAAAATAAAAAATAAGAAAAATCCCAAAGCGAACGGAAAAAAATTGAACTCAACTAGAATTAAATATGCGAAAGAAAAAAAAAAGAACAAACAATTTCGATTCATTTTCACGAATTGATTGATTTCTTACTACTGAATTTTGTTCTTTGGAAAATTAGGACTGCATCTTTAGAAGAAAGGGGGGAAAAAGGGTTTCTGAACTAGAGAGAGAGAGAGAGAGAGCTCAACAACAGACCTAGATACTTCTTCCGAAGAAAAAGTTTCCCTTTTGAGCGTTGACTAATAATTGTATAAAATAATATAATAAAACATAAAATAAATATTAGGAAATAAAAAGAGACAAAACAAAACGTAAATAAAATAACTGTTAAAAATATGAAATAATATAATAAAGATAAAATAAATAGCTAGAATTTAAGAGACAAAGAAAAGCGTAAATAATAATTGTTAAAAAGGAAAGGGTTCATGGTCGAGAACACCCAGAATTATATTCAAAGATTAATCTCACATTTTTTCTCTATTTGTTTCTCTCTCATACATTACTCCCTCTTTATATATACTAGTATTACACTCGTGCGATGCACCGGAGAATAATTTCAAGGTTTAATTTATCAAATATCTAATATTATTTTAATGATGATAATATAATAAATAAGTGGTTATACTAATTTAAAGAACATTTGAATAAGATAAAGATTAAAATAATAAATTGAAAAAATTGAAGAATTAAATATTATATAGAACATGGTTAGCAAAATTATTATTAATCAGAAATTTGTAATTTACAAATTATGAAATACTTTCTTGTACACAACATTCGTAGTTTTTTTCTACATTTATTTTTATCATCGCAAATCAAGGTTTTTAAACCTTTTCGATTAGTCACACATTGAAACATATAATTAACCATGACTGAAAATAAATTTCTTCAAGAAAAAGTCTAACGTGGGATAGAGATTGGCCTTGACTTTTATTAATTGTCATTGCGTATGACAGAATAACCATAAATTCCCTTCGTTGAAACTTAAAAGGCAACCTAAGATCAGATGGCGTTACAGTCATTTGTGGGATGAGTACTAATTCACCTGCGTTACTTCCTTGGAGAATCGTTGCCTCCAAAATATGATCACCCAGTTTCGTAACTACTAATCTAGTTACATTGCACAAACCAAGTAAATGATCAATATTTCTCAATATCATGATTGGAGTACCAACTTTCAATGTAGATCATGATTCGGCAACCCAAAACACTTTATTATGTTTAAAAACTCGGGTGGCCTATGATTTTGAAAATAATTATCAGTAAAATAATGTTGCTTTCGGTGTTACAATCACCAAAGCTAACATCAACCAGGGTTTTAACAAAAATAAGTAGCGGAATTATAAATGATAAACACAACGATTTAAATTAAATTCACAAGTAAAAGTACTTGTGAACTTGGGTGTACAAACCCAAAAACTATATTACTTTTCTTTGTTCAAGATCAATACAAAAAGATATGAAGTAATATATGAAAACTTTAGTGTCAAACATGTGATACTAAAATACTTATCACCTTCAGGGAGGATCTTCTCCGTTGGTCACGCAACTTCTAAGAACTTCTTGATTTTGGACAATGGCTTCAAGTATATAACTTGCTTGTGTTCTTGCTTGGTGATTTGCGTCGGCATGTTTCTTCAAATTCGTGCGTCAAAAGTCGTCTTGAGCATGTCCCAAGTCTTACCTTAAATAGACAAATCTAAAGTCCAAAACTTGGTAAACAAGTAAAATAAATCATAAACACAATCTAGGAAATTAATAAAGTCCTAGACACAAAAGACACAAACTAGGAAACAATATGTAGAGTCCTAATTTATTTTGTGCCTAAGAAAGACAAACAACCATAAAAGGAATTATTGCCAATAATAAAATTCTCAAAAATCTCCCCCTTTTGCCTTTATGGACAATATACTACGACGCATCAAAATGTTCAAACATAAAACACTAAGACTCCCCCTGAATTAGAAAACTCCCCCTAAACAAGTGACCATTTGTTAACAAAACCAAACAAACATCAAAACAAACACTAAAACTAACATTTTTTTATCAAAACAGAAAATAAGGAACTCATTGACTGCAAATTCTCTTCGACCGACGAGGAGATGTCGATGTTCCTTCACCCTGAGCCTTCCGCTTCCTCAGGAGCTTCTTCATTTTCTACAACTTCTTATTGAGGGATCGGATCCTCTTTCTTCTCTTATCCTTGGATAAGCTCGCCAACACCTCGGTAGCTTCGCCATCAACGTCATCTTCACCACCAACAGCGTCATCTTCACCACCAACAGCGTCGTCATCTCCAACTCTTCTCCTCCTTTTGGTTCAGAATGCAAAAGGGTCTCCAACAAACATCCTCAATAAGCTTGCGGCTGGGCAGTTTGTGCATCAAGTAAAGCCAACTGGGTCCGAACAACTGGAATGGGAAACTGCACATTGTTTGTACCGGTGTTAGGAACACCAGAACCGTCATCAAAACTCTCGGCAGTTCTAGGAGAAGCAATCCAAGGAAGATCTGTGACGCGAACTCTAGTCAAGTTCTGACCATGCAAAGAGAACCAATCAGCCTCCCCAGTGAGTACACCGTCGTCGACATGCTAGAAACCTTAATTCTCCAGCAGGCTGTAGATAAGGGACGGAAAAAAGAGAGAAGAGGCAGCCTTGGTTGTTGCAAATCGAGTAATGGCTTCAAAGACATGCTGGCCAAAGTTGAATTTAATACTGCGACCGAGCTTGTATAAAATGACCGTCTGAGGGAGAATGACCACAGTCGCATTCTTGGTAGGGACCCAGTTGAACACACCCACCTTATGCAGAACAGAGTAGAGAGAGGAAAGATGGGTGTAGGGTGATTTGTACATATTTGTATGTGATTTTTATGTGTTTTTACATTGCGTTCTCTGTGTTTTGTCGGGTTTTTAGGTTTCTATTCTTCTCGTTTCTCTTCTTTTTAGTATTTTTCATTTCTTATCTCATTTTATGTTTTTATTCTTTATTTTATAAGTAATAGTCAAATTATGTTTAATCTTCTCTTTCAGCTTCGAGACGACAAAGATTGGACGAACAATGTGTTGAACTGAAACTACCAGTCCGACACTGGGTTACCTAGTGTCCAAGTCCTGCCGACGTTACCTGCTCGCGTCGATGCCGGGAGTCGCCCGCATCGACCGACGCACTCGTCGACGCTCTTGAGCTTCAAATCTATAAAACTCTTTGTGAGCGTCGATCTATAGATCGTCGGCCGACGCACACATGCCAGCACCAATCGATGCAATTTCTCACGCCAATTCTTTGTCATCCCACCAGACAAAACATTGATGACCTCATCCATGCCATCCACCGTTGAGTCTCCATGATATGACTCAGTCCCAAACATTTCATTTATCAAATAAGGGGTAAAAGAAAAAACTTTCCCATGCACAAACACTTTCCCATAATTCACTGATATAGAACAACAATAGACGGAAACATATTTGTGTAGAACTCAAGGACAACATCACGCACTTACGGCATAGTAGTAGTAACATTCGAATACATACCTCGATGCTTGAAGAAGGTAATCAAGTTTTACTTCTCAAAAACCACAACTGGGACTCGACGTTCAACAATCAGTCCACGAGATTGATAGCCATCAAACAACTCTTCTGCTTCCAAGGTAAATAAATTTGGTGACACAGGCACCGTATCTTCAATTTCAAACCATGAACTTCATCGTCTTCAAAATCATAGGACAACTAGTCAGATGAGGGCGATCCACGGTCAGGAGCAGCAAAACCTACAAAACTAGAGCTTGAAGAAGTAGGGTCAGTGGTAGGGGATGTTGGTTTCGGTGACACATCACCATAACAACCATCGGTGTGCGGAGTATCCTCAGATTGAGTTTGGACCGGAGACACAACTTTCGAACTTTTAGCAGCTTTCCTAGCAGCTTTGTTCTTTTTCCTTTCCCTTCTTATGGCAGTCAGGTAACTACCAATGGGAAACACGTCATCAGAATCAGGTGAGTAGTCGAAAAGCTCAGGTTCAGGCACTGGTTGGGCCAAATGAACTGGAGTGAGATGAGGAGCGACAGTCATCGGATTGGAGGAACTAGTAACCTCTCTAGTGAAAAAATCAACAATCTAATATGGGGGCTTGAATACTCAGTTTCAGTAGAGCCGGGAGACACCTTAATTGACGTCGAGGGATTCTTCTTGTCATCCATCTTGACCATCTGTTTCCGATGAGGAGTCATCGACTTGGACAGTCTTAGAGTAGATGTGGACGCTAGTGCATCAACAGGTGCAGGGGGAACCAATTCCTCATCATCAGAGTCCATCATGACCATGACATCCTCGTTCAAGTTCATGTGCTCGAGAGGTATATTGAGCAACGGACCTGCTTTGATTTTTTGAATAGCTTCCGGAACCACACCTGAAGGAATATTGCGCAACCTCCGTGATCTTTTTTGGGTCGAGTTCCCAACTCGGCCAAAAGTGGTAGTGATGAATGGCAAATCAGGTGGATTTTCAACGTCAATCTCGTTCCATTGTTGTCCTGGAAACAACTGTACCTCTGGAATGACGTCAAGAGGTGCCGGAGTAGGAACAATACCCTAAGAATCGAGCGGCAGCGGAGCGGCACTAGATGTTGTAATCGGTGATGGGTTTGGAGGCAAAGAACCACCAATTTCTTCGAAGATGTCCAGGCTACCGAATCTTAGGAGATTCAATGGAATCTATTCACCGGGATGGACCACGCCCGCCGGTATTTCAAGAACATGGGATGAAGATGATGGATTCGAGCGCACAAAACAAAGTAATAATCGAGAACAGTGGTAAAGTATTGAGGGCATGAGAGGACAATTATCAAGATAGTTATGGAGGAGTAGGGCAAACGGTAAAAAAAATTGAACCTTTATACTGCAAAAAGTGATTGTTGCAGGAGGTAGAAAGGTAAAGTAAGTAATACTCCCTTATTTACCTAAAAACCGATTTTAAGCCCAAAAATATTTTTTTCTTCCAAAAATAAACACCCACTCCACCTTAATTTGGAAATAAAAATCACACGTCTCTACTACAAAATTAACCGAAAATAGAGCTGGATTAATTAAACCATCACCATAGTAGAATGAATATTTTGCAAAGTAATTTTTCACTCACCAAATGAATACCTTTATTTCCTTTCCAACCGTCCGATTATAACACCACTGAAACATTTGGTTAGCAAGATTCAAAACAAGATTAAGAGAATTCATGGTTTTAGTTGATGCCTAAACACACAACAAAAAGGCATCTTCTCAAAATATGAATTTTCTAGTTGATGCCTAAAAACCATGACCTAAAAAGGTTTAAAATACAATTTATGGTTTTAGTGACTTGATCAGTGTTGCTTTTCATGACTGGTGACATTATAACCAACATTGCCTTAGGTGAAATCAATGAAAACAGACCCATTAACCAAAGTTAATGACTACGTCAAAATTACTCAATGAGGTGAAATTTAAAGATTGGATCTTATTAATCCAGATTTTCTTCACATTTTTACAGATTTGAAGAGAAATAGCTTATTTTTAGCAATTGCTGTTAACACCTCTTTTTTTTGGACCTGGGAGAAAACCAGTTTCTACAGGAAAGCTCCACAATCACCTAATTGAAGAGGTTAGTATTTTTGCCACCATTTTTATTACAACACATGACCTTATTGAACTTTCAACCATACTTAATGCATTCAGATTATATATGAAAAAGAAAATAAAAATGCATGCATAAATATTCAGATATTATGACTGATGACAGTTTTGGTTGTCATAACATCAAAACTAACACGGACTTTAGACAATGCACATTCTGAGATCTCTTTTAAAATGAGAAAAGGTCTCTAAATCTAATGCCTTTGTGAAGATGTTAGCAAGTTGTTTGTTTGTCCCTATATGCTCAAGACTATCTATCTTCCTCTCGACCAAGTCTCGAATAAAGTGGTACCTTATGTCAATGTGTTTGATTCGAGAGTGATGAAATGGATTTTTTGAGATATCAATGGCACTTGAATTATCAAAGAGCACAATCAATATTCTTCTATGTATACCATAGTCCTCTATCATTTGGTTCATCCACAATAACTGTGTACAAGCGCTTTCAGCTGCGATATACTCTGCTTCAGCTGTAGAATGATATATGTAATTTTATTTTTTGCTATACCATGATATAAGATTATTACCCAAGAAAATACAACCCCCTGTAGTACTCTTTTTATCCACAGCATCCCCAACCCAGTCCGAGTCAATATATCCCACGAGTTCAGTACCGGTTTCTTTAGAATACCAAACACCCAATTCAGTTGTACCAACTACATATCTAATGATTTGTTTAACAGCTTTTAAGTGTGACTCTTTAGGGTTTGACTGATATCTAGCACATAGACACACACTATACATGATATCAAGTCTACTCGATGTTAAGTACAAAAGACTTCCTATCATGCTTCTGTACATGAGTTTATCAACACCATTACCAACATCATCTCTTGACATTTTTGTGGTTTGGCTTAACGGTGTTTTCTTATGTGTTTCATTCCCTAACCCAAATCTCTTAACAAGATTCTTAGTATATTTGGTCTGAGAGAGAAAAATACCATAATCCAATTGTTTAATTTGCAAACCAAGAAAGTAAGAGATATTACTTTCCATGCTCATCTCAAATGTGTCAGACATTCGAGTTATAAACTCTTTCACCATTTGCTCATTAGTTGATCCAAAAATTATATCATCTACATAAATTCGAATAATCAAGATGATCTTATTTGATCTAAGGAGAAATAAGGTTTTGTCAACTTCCCCTCGTCTAAAATTTAAAAAGAGCAAGTATTGAGTCAACCTTTCATACCAAGCTCTGGGATCTTGTTTTAAACCATATAAAGCTTTATTTAATTTTAAGACGATGTCTGGTTTGTTGGGATCTACAAACCCTTTAGATTGCTCTACAAACACTTCTTCACTTAAAACTCCATTAAGAAAAGTACTCTGTACGTCCATTTGATGTAGAGATATTTTCATATGACAAGCAATAGCAATTAAAAGTCATACAAATTGAATGCGAGCAACAGGAGCAAACGTCTCATCAAAATCGATACCTTCAATTTGAGTGTACCCTCGTGCAACCCGTCGGGCCTTATTCCTCATAATATTGCCTGTCTCTTCTGTTTTGTTCTTGAAGATCCACTTCGTTCTTGTTACATGAGAGTTTTATGGACGAGGAACTAAATCCCAAACATCGTTCTTGGCAAATTAATCCAACTCCTCTTGCATTGCCTTTACCCAGAATTCATCCTTAAGAGCATCCTCCACACGCTTGATCTTTGTTTTGGAAAAATACAAAGACTCTAGAATTTTAGAACAATTAGTAGATAAATAAACATACCTAACCATTTCTTTGAAGTTTATCTGATGCTTTCTTGTACTTCTTTCATCGAGATCTCCAATAATCTGGCCCGTGGGATGGTTCCCCTGAATTCTTAATGGTATATTCCTCTGATGTAAGTCAATGGGATCAACTGGATCTTCCTCATCTGGATCAAAATCTGAATTCGGAGCAGTTTGAGTAGGTGTTGGGTTTGATGTCAAGTTACCAGAACTTTCACCGAAACCGTCACCACTTTTTTCTTCAGTTCCAAAAACTGCATCTTCGATTTCTACACCAGCACTTTCATCTATACCAACCATGACATTATCTTGAAGACTTCGATCTTATACCAGATCATTATCCTCGGCAGGTTTAACACCACTCATTAAATCATCAAACTTGACGTTAACAAACTCAAATATGCTACGTGTCCTGAGATTTAACAGCCTATATGCGTGACTGTTTTTGGAATATCCCATGAAAATGCATTTATCACTTTTTGAATCCAGTTTAGCAAGATGATATCTATCATTGAGCACATAGCAAATGCATCCAAAGACATGAAAGTAACTCAAGTTCGGTTTTTTACCCAACAGCAATTCATAGGGAGTGACACAAGACCCTGGTCTAAAATATACAATATTGATTATATGACATTCAGTACTCATAGCTTCAACCCAAAAATGTTTTGCAATGCCATTAGAAATGAGCATAGTCCTAGTCATCTCAGCAAGAGACCTATTTTTATGTTCAACTATGCCATTTTGTTGGGGGGTGATTGGTGATGAAAACTTATCACTTATACCTACTTTTGAACAATAGTTTGAAAATGATGCATTCTCAAATTCTTTTCTATGATCAGACCTAATCCTACTAATATTCAAACCAAATCGCACACACAACCGTTTCACAAGTTTTTTAAATGCTTCAAAAGCCTCAGATTTTTCTTTAAAAACTCTACCCATGTAAAACGATAAAAATCATCTACAATCACTACTACAGAAATCACTTTTTAAGGCTTTTTTTTTGGATTTTAAGGCGGTTTTAAAACCGCCTTTGTATCCACCGCCGTAAATTTTTACGGCGGTTTTCAAAACCGCCTTAAAAGTGAGAATTTACGGCGGTTTTAAGGATATTATAACGGCGGTTTAAAAACCGCCTTAAAAAGTGAGAATTTACGGCGGTTTCTAAAACCGCCGTAGAAACAATACCTATTTACGGCGGTTCTTGAGAAATACCTTCTAGAAAGGCTGTTTCCAGAATGGATATTTTACAACGGTTCTTAAAAAGTACCTTTTAGAAAGTAGTACAAAAATTAAAAAAAAAAAAGAATTGAAAGCAGGTGCACCAAAATTGCCAATAATATGATTTTGTACAATATAACATTAATTGTTGCATAGAGAAACAACAATATTTCAATAAGAAACATCAAACCAAAACTCGTATCCAAATCCTCAGTTCACCTCTTAGATTCGATCATAAACAAAACAAGCACTAACATGTTTCACCAAAATATCCATGACAGAGAAACAAAAGAATAAACATACATTTCCCATGATCCACTTGACAAAACCACCGTACAAACTGCGACAAGCACTTCCCCAACCTTGCCTGGATTGAACAGACATATATCCATTTTACTGCTGGTTAAAACAGGTCCAGACCAATGAACTTGAAATAATCTACGTCAAGAAAATATAAGCTTACCTTGCGATGGCAGATAACCTACTGTGATCCTCTTTCACATTCATTAGCTTTTCAAGAGAAAATACTGTAAGAACGGAATGCAAAAATGTTAGCTTTGTTACCAAAACAAGTTATAAAAGAACCTCCGCTAAAACAATATCACAGTATTCATATACACAACTGTTGGAGTTCAAAAAAGGGCATCGACCTTTTACAAAATTCTCATATTCTTAATGGCTCTAAGTTTTTGTATTACTAGAGAAATAAACCTCTCGAAAATAAAATCCCGAAAATCCAAATTTAGAGTTTTTATACACACACACACGACACAACAYCCGAAGCATTCATTTAAGATATGGACTATCAAAATGAATTCAGAAGTAAAGACTTCCATTGTTAAGGGTTGGCATTTACTCGATAATTCGATACCATATCAGTATTCGGATTCCATACATTGAAATTGATGCCAGGTAAAAATCTTTGCTTTGGGGGGTTGGAGGGGAAAATGATCTAACAATGGCCAAATCTTAATACATCAATTTAATTTGCGAATCCCCAATCAATATTTCCTTCAAAAGTCTGTGCAAGTACTTTCCCCTCGTTTTTCCTTTTTTTTCCTTCTTTCTTTCTGGTTAGAGATTCAAATCAAACAATATGTTACATAAGCAGTAAAAAGAGCTTATATTAAACAAAATCTAATTAAATATGCGACCCACCATGACCAACAAAATCTAATTAAATATTATATTATATATTATAATTAAAATATTAAAAATGGACCTTACCACTATCAACTTTCAAATTATTATACACTTAAAAATATATTCAAAACTACACATCCAAGCCTAATATTAATTTTCACATGAAAACAATTAAATTCTCGATTATCACTTTTACCAATAGAAATTGAAAACCGAAATGAAAATACATCCTATACATCACCCAAGATTCTGAATCCCATAAAATAAGATCCATTCCGATTAATCAAGCAGCCAAAAAATTAATTGTTTAACTCTCGGATAAAAGTCGAATGCCAATTAACCGTAGAGATATGAAATTAAATTTGAAATTCCAAAGCACTAACATCAAAATCAACACAAATGAGCATCAAAATTAAAATAAACAATACGAAATCAAGAGAAAAAGAACCTAAAATAGTACCTTGCCGTTGAGTCACATGCGGTCGCCGTTAAAAGCGGGGCTGACGGCGATGGAGGTGGTGGTGCAGAGGTAATCGGGGTCGAGAGTGACGCTGATGATGTCATTGATTGGGAGAATGAGGTGTTCATCTCTCTTTCCCCAGTACTTGATCACCTCTATATTCGTAGGCGTCTGCACCATCAGGGTTAAAATACAGGGCTTCTCCGCCCCGGTGCGATGTAGCAGATGTACAACAAAATTCTGATGAACTACTACAATAATCATATATAACACATTACATCAATCATATTTTCAACAATTACTCAACCGATACTAAAATTACTACATCTAGTAATAAGACTACTTGAACTAGTAATCAACATGATGTTGTACATATCCACAAAGACGACTTATTTACAAACTAATTGACAAACTCAATCGACCTATACCGCTCCTTGGTAACGAGCATTCTGCCCCCATTAAATTATAACTAAGTTCTATAACAGTTGTCTGTGCAGCGTCTCAATAAGCTAAAATAGATTAAAACAAGTAAAATAATTTCAAATGTTTTTTATATCCAATAATCGAGCATTACGCCTAATAAAACTCAAAATCAGTTACCATGTCGACCAATGGAACTGAGATGCGGAAAAAGTTTGATTGGCATCAAGAACCAAAACACAATGAAAGCAATATCAATTAAAAAAAACGAGTTCCCCAAAATTTGAGATATTAAAGAGCAAAAGCCGAACACAGCTAGAAACGAGAACATGTAAAGTTTCCATTACCTAATGATACTTCAATGAACTTTCAAGTTCAAAGTGGTAAAATAATATTTTAATTTGAAGAAGTGTCTAGAGCTCGATTCAACTCTACTCTTTGTAATATAGAAAATATAATATAACTTTTCCAAAAATAAAAATGGAAATTAAGCCTTTAACTCATATTACATGGAGAATATTGGTTAACAGAGGAGGCATTTCATCAACAAACGCCAGACGATCTTCTAGTCACGTAAACGCAGTGCATAATCGGTAAAGAATGATACAAAATCGTGTAACTATTAAAAAACACAAAACTTTTTAATTAATGAATGAAAGATGAACAACACCAACTAAAAGTCCATGTTTCTCATCCATCAAGCCAAACAAAAAGGCTCAAATCAAGGGAACAAAAAAAATAAATAAAAAAAATCAGTGCAATCAAACTCCACTGCAAGCCCTAATAAGCCTCCCAGAATCCCCAAACATGTTTGAATCACCAAAAGATAATCTCAAAAACTATATTTGCATTTTACCTTGTTAATCGAATTGATTAAGATTGGAAAATTGCACAAATATTAACAAAGTTATTATATTATAAATCGGGTGTACCTAAAGAAGCGAAGGCGGGGGACCGTGAGGAGCGGCGGTGATTAGCGCCGGCGAAGGATGCGCAGCAAGCTCCGACCAGTAACCTCCAAGACAAAATTGAGCCGCCATCAGCCTTTCGTGGTCGAATCAGCCGTGGGCCTCGCCGCCCAGTAACCTCCAAGACAGAATTGAGCCGCCGCCTTGTCAGCCATTGCCGGAGAGCCAAGGATACCGCTGCCATTCGTGGGGCCGCCATTGCTGTTCATTCGTAGTCGTGGGGAGGAAGTCTGTCGCCTACCGCCGCTGTCGTTACTACCGCCGATCACCAGAGAACCTCTCGTTCGTCAATTACTAACCGCCGATTTCCGGAGCCGCCGTCAAGGAGAAGGAGAGAAATTTTGGAAGATGAGAAAGATACAAAACGGGGTTAAGAAATTAGGGCTAACCCCCAACAGATTGTTTTTTTTTTGTTTTAATATTTTTATTTTTTTTGGTTTAGTATTTTATTTTTATTTGGTTTAATATTTAACATGGATCGTTGGATGAGACACAGATCAACGGTTAAAACAACTTGATTGAGTAAGACAAGGATTGGTGACATGGCACACTACTTTCTACGGCGGTTCTAACAAAACCGCCGTTAAATGTCATCACATTCACGGCGGTTCTAATGGAACCGACGTTAAATCCAGCGAACTAATTAACCTGTGAACTAATTAACGTCGGTTCATAAGAAACCGCCGTGAAAAAACCGGTTTATTCACGGCGGTTTTCTAATAACCTCCGTAGAATGTGCGAGTTTTTACGGCAGTTCTGTTAGAACCGCCGTTAAAATCAGTTGATATCTAATTTTAACGGCGGTTTTGAGAAAATCGCCGTAAAATGACCTTTTTAACGGCGGTTTTAGCCACAACCGCCGTTAAAAGTATTTTTAAGGCGGTTTTCAGTGAACCGCCTTTAATTAACAGCCTTAGAAGCTGTTTCTGTAGTAGTGAATCAAAAGAACATATCAGTTATCACCAAGTCTCTCAACTTCAAGTGGTCTCATAAGATCCAAATAAAGGAGTTCGAAATAGTATGAGGTAGTGAGACTTTGTACATTAGGATGTAACACCCTGACTTGCTTTCCTTTCTGACATGACTCACATACATGGATGATCTTGGTGTTGAGATTAAGAAGCTCATTCACATCTTCCTTTTTGGCTAACCTTTTCAGCATCTTGTAGTTGACATGTCTGAGTTTTTGATGCCACAACTCAGCATCACTCAATTGAGACAACTTTCAAAATACATCATCATTGATTTTGTAGCAAGTATCAGAAGTCCTCTGACCGGTGAGGATACATGCTCCATCCTCATCATAGACTTCACACTTCTCACGATTGAACTTAACACCGAAACCACCTGTTTTGCCCAGAAAAATACCCAACCAAAGGATGACTCATTTCACCCAGAATATTCTAATCTTCCCTGAGAATAGCCTGACCAGCACCAAAAGACACGTTAGAAAGGGCTGCGAGAGATTTTCCGGTGGACACCTCTCTGATGCTTAAGTTAACAAAGTGTCTTTTGTATATTTTTTGGAAAACAAGAGGAATGTGCAAGAAATGTCATACCTCCCTCAGCCTTGGGGCTGAGATGTTTATAGGTTTCTCTAGTGGGGACCCTTTTTGAGATTCCAGAAGTAGAATCTGCGAATCTTGGGCCATTAGGAAAATAAATGCGACAAGAAAACCCACGTGTTTCCCTTCTGGAATCAGATGGCATAACCTTCCTTATGTCAGCCCTCCTATGAGACTGGTCTCCCATCAACCTTTTCTTAGGATTCGGGTTCGATCAGCATAATTCTCGTAACTCATGCATATCTGACCCTTCTAAATCTCATTCGAGAATTTAGGTCAGGTCAGGATCCCTAATCAGGGTAATCCCTCCAACTCTTGACAATTTATTATTCTTACCTTCTCCAGGTCTACCCCAATCCAGGTCTCCTTATTCAGGTCATATCAACTCGTCCCCCCGATCTTTGTACTTCTAGGACTTCTTTTAGGAGCGATTAGGGTTCCACGTGCCTTTCCAAATTTCCGTATCTATATAAATCCTTAAAAATACGCCTCTTGATCAGGTCGAATCATTAAGGATAACCTGTAACGTTTTGTATTCAGCTATGGTTGGCTTTCCACCTCACCACCTAGGGTACTGTTCCTCTGACAGGCATTAAATACGGGAATCCCATCAAAATCCCGCTTTTCTATGAAACCAATTTTTTCAAAAACCCTATTTTCTTCTCCCTCAAGGCTTACTTTTATTGCTCACTCTCTCATCTTCTCCAGAGAAGATATTTTCGCTCTCGTTGTCTCTTAAACAGTGGTTGATGATAGGGCAATATATGTACGCCAGACCCGGTTTGGGGTAGCTCTGACTTAGAGTAGTTAGACACATTAAGGGAGGGCTAGAGAAGCTCTGTCTTAGAGAAAGATCTAAATAACCCTCTTGCTGACGTCAGGAATATTAGGAAGAGGTGATTATCACCCGTATCCCC
>BMAC01000759.1:134143-148533 GCA_014905375.1 Phtheirospermum japonicum
CGTCCTTAGCCAATCCTGGCTTATGCTGACAATCAGGTCAGGCAAATTTCAGGACATCCGTCCTTAGCCAATCCTGGCTTATACTGACAATCAGGTCAGGCAAATTCAGGACATCCGTCCTTAGCCAATCCTGGCTTATACTGACAATCATGTCAGGCAAATTTCAGGACATCCGTCCTTAGCCAATCCTGGCTTATACTTGACAATCAGGTCAGGCAAATTTCAGGACATCCGTCCTTAGCCAATCCTGGCTTATACTGACAATCAGGTCAGGCAAATTCAGGACATCCGTCCTTAGCCAATCTTGGCTTTACTACACGTAGCATCACACTTCTCCAACCTGGGTTATGACACAGTGACAAATTTCAGGACATCCGTCCTTAGCCAATCCTGGCTTATACTGACAATCAGGTCAAGCAAATTTCAGGACATCCGTCCTTAGCCAATCCTGGCTTATACTGACAATCAGGTCAGGCAAATTTCAGGACATCCGTCCTTAGCCAATCCTGGCTTTTCTGTGCCTTTTTGCGCGCCAAACTCAAATTTAGTTTTCCGCCTTTTCTAAGCCCTCTGTGCGCCAAATTAAAGCGATTTCCCACTTTTTCCTTCCCTATATAATGGTGTCCCTTCTCGGTTTATTTCCCCTGCATAATGGCGTCTTCATCGTCTCCCAACGTCTTTTCCACTGAGGAGCATATCCGACTGCTTCATAAGAAGGGTCGTCTTAAGGAAGAAATCTCCCAACTGCAGGATCAGTTGCGAGAACGTACGGAGAAGCTGGCCGAGAAGAAAAGATGTCCTGAAATTTGCCTGACCTGATTGTTAGTATAAGCCAGGATTGGCTAAGGACGGATGTCCTGAGATTTTCCTGACCTGATTGTCAGCGCAGGCCACGATTGGCTAAGGATGGAGGTCCTCGTTTTTCCTGACCTGATTGTCAGTTTTACGCCAGGACTAGCTAGGGGCAGATGTCCCCAAGACAGTTTGACCTGATTCGACCTAATTGTCGGGATTGAATAAAGATGGTTAGGACCGAAGCTACATGCCCTCCTTTTGCCTGACCGTATGGTCAGGTTAAAACCTGGATTGGCTATTCGGGCCTTGTACTTTGAGTTCTAAAAAATAATATATGAGCCTAAGGTTAAAAAGCCTGGACAGACATAAGTCGTTTGAACCAAAAAGCGAAAACGAAAACATGAAAGCATTAAATTCATATATTCCAACTGTGGAAAAATATAGAAGCAGGTTTGCACACACCCAGAAGGGTTGGCAACTTTGATTACAAATATTGCAGGAAACAAGAAAAGGAGATAAGACCAGACATCTATCTGGGTGAAGACCTCCGTTCTGAGGCAAGGGCACGACGAATGCGCCACATCTCGTGTTCTGTTTCATGGTAACGTTGACAGTACTTGTTAGCTCGGTCTGCAAGAGAATGAACCTCATTGGCGCAGGCTGATAAACGGCCCACAGACTCGGTTAAATCGGCCTTTTCTTCTTGTAGTTGCCGGTTCACCTGGCGGAGTTTAGCCCATTCACGCGTGTAGTGCCGTTTCTTCTGCCTTTTCCTCTCCAGAATACGGTAGAGGTAACCGATTTTCTCTTTGATCATGGTGATTTGATCGGAGAGTTTGAATTTCTCCACAACCAGGGAGATGTTCTTCCTTTTAACTGTTTCAAGTTCTTCAAGCAAGGGAGAGGAAGACATTTTACAGAAATATGATAAAGAAGAATGAAGCATGCATACACATATTTATAAGAGGATGGCACGTGCCAATGGATATAAGGTACTAGGGTTTCCGGAAAAAAGGGAAACCCTAGAAGATCAAAAGTTGCAACAGAACAAAAGCATTAATTGTCATTAAACAGAAAATATTCGAATACCAATTCAACATTCAAAAAAAAAACAAATAACAAGCAGACCAGCCACACAGGCTACAACCTACAGGTCTGTTTTGATAAAACTAAAGCTGATACAGACAAGATGGATAGATCTTCCCAAAAGGCGCGAGATCCACTCCAACACCTCTTCATGACTGCTCTGGAGTTTGGGATCCCTCAGCAAAGTTCTTCTCAAATTGGGTGGAGTCTTGCAAATCCCCTAAGTCGGCGAAGGTTGGAGAATTAGTGGCAACCATCGCCAACGAATGATCGGGGGGAGGAGAAGAGGTCGAGCTGGAAGAGCAAAAAGTCTGACGGATATGATCGGCAAAGGATAGATCATCCAGCATGTACAACCGGTCACCTTCAGCAACATGCGAAAAGGAAGTAGGCTCGGCTGCACCCTTGATAGGTGCTTCTCGGTTAAAGGGTAAAGAGGGATTCTCTGATATCCACTTGGCATGAGCATCCACGCCAAGGAGATAATAAGCCTCAGCCTCAGGCACCAAAAGCCGGTACAAGTCCATCGACTCCAGAAAGCCTGGCGCGTGGTCGCTCGGGTTAGTTGGATCAAACGAAGACCTTCGTCCAAATTTAAAAACCCAAGTCTCCCCTTTGCTTCACCCTCTGTGAGACCCCTAGCCTCTCCGTCAGCTTCCCCCTCAGCTCTGGCAACTTGAACCTTTTCCTGGAGCTCTTTCGCCTCGTGCTCCAGGATGACTATCTGAGCATGATTTTTTGCATCGGACTCCTGCGAGGCCGACAGAGCTGCCTTGCTTCCTACCAGTTCTGCCTTGAGCAGCTCCAGATCAGCACCAAGACCGTGATTTTTAGCCAGTAGCTCTTGCTTCTGTTTTTTCAGACCCTCAATCTCCCTCTTCAGGTCCGCCTGGAGTAAAGAGCCCCGAGCCCGGGCTAGGAGAGTAGCCCTAAGCACCACCGCCTATAAAAATGAAAGACAAGAGTATGAGTGAAAGTCCCAACAAAGGCCAGAATTGCAAATCAGTGTTAGGTGTTTTACCTGCGCCTCCACCTGGCAATATGAATCCAACAGAGCAGGATCAGATAGTTTCTCCGTCTCAAGACGATCAGCTGTTGGAGCTAGCCCCATCATGTATTGCCTGGCCACCTCGCCGGTACAATTCATCACTAACCTGTTAAAGAAGGTCTGGTTGGGATAAGGAGGAACTTGTGGGGTCCCCCCAGGGGCGCTCTCAAGCCTCTCTCCCCTTTTCCTCTTCCTTTGCTGCAGCTGTCCCTCCTCGGGATCCGACAAAGGTTGGGCCTACTGAATAGGGGCCGCCGGCTTGGACAGAGCCCTCTCTCCTGGCCCCCCACTCTTCCTTGTCGCCTCTGGTGGAGCAATGCTGAGGGGAATCACTGGGGTTTGTTCTGGAGGGTTGCGCTCCCGCGGCCGGCTGGAAGGAGCCGCCACAAGGGTCACTTCATCCGGAGTAGGGGAAGCTCTGGCAGGTTCACCCAAGGGGKTTTTCTGATTTTTCCCCGRTGCTTTCTTTGCCTTCGCCTCTAGGAGTGCTTGCATCATGGTTACTGAAAAGAAAAGAGAATGGGATGAATAGAAAAAATGAAAGCAATTCTGGAAAAATAACCTGAGCTGTGCTAGGCATATACCAATATGGGAAGGCAGAGGTCCATTTTCTCGTTGGGAGTTGAAGAAATTTGGAATTTTGGGTTTGAGAAGTTTTGATAGATCAAAAGGGGTCTGGTTCAAGACAACGATCTTCTCGCTCAGATAGGATGGTCTGTCGCTCCGAGATACGCGGACCTGAGGATGAAGGTAGCTAATGGGCTCAATAGGAAAGCCCCAGTCCTCTGAGCTTTGGACAAAGAAGAACTTCTTCTTCCAGCTCTTGTGGGATGAAGGAAGACCAGTTAAAAAATGAACATCCGTTCGTCCAGAGAGATAGAAAAAGCCTGAAGAACTCTTCGCTTGGCATAAAGAAAAGAAGAGTTGGGCTGTAGGTATGATACCAGCATATTGGGCCGCTAGGTGAAATCCGGCCATGACGCGAAAAGCGTTAGGTAAAAATTGTTGAACTGGGATATGGTACAACCGGGATATGGCTAATATGAAAGGGTGGACGGGCAGGCTCAGCCCTGCGTGAAATTGGTCCACGTAAAAAGTCAGGTGACCGGCGGGAGGCGCTGAGGCCCTCTCGTCAGGCGCTGGGCTGGTGAAAGAAAATCGGTCGGAGATAGGAAAGGTGGCGCGGATATCCCTGAGTGTACTAGTACTGACTATGGAGGGTACGTTATCAAGGAAGTAGGGGGCCTGAGCTACTAAAGGCCTCCCCACTGGGACCATCGGTAAAGACTCGGACGAAGATATGTTTACAGAGGAGGTGGAATTCGCCGGGGAGTCGGAGGAAGTTTCCCCGGAGGAATCGGAAGAAGAAGTCGACATAATTGAAAGACTGAGAAAGGGTAAAAGGAGTACCTGGTTGAAGATACCCACGGGAAATCGAATGGAGCAGAATCGCAGAGAGTCGCCGGAACAGTTGGGAAGACAAAAAGGGAGATTTAGGGGAATTTGAAAGAGGATTTGAAAAGAAATGAGGAGAAGGATTCAAGAGTTTGAGAGAGATACAATTTGAAAAGTAAGGTAGAAAAGGAAATTTGGAGGGACAAAAGGAAGTTGATAATTTTTGAAAACGAAAATCAAGGAAAAGCGAGATTTGATGGGATCCTTGCATTTAATGCGGACAGAGGAACAGTACCCTAGGCAGTGAGCTGGAACGGTAATCGTCCTGGAATGGGACACGTGCCGCTGACTAACCAAGTACAGTACATGGAAGGACGTGTGGGTATGGCAACCGTTTGGGGGATATAGGCCGACACCACTAATGCCAATAATTAGGGCTGTTCGGCAGGCGGATATCTCGGGATTTCCCAGTACGAGAAGTCATAAAAACAAAACGACCTCATTTATTCAAAAGGAGCCTTAGGATATTATAGATCTACCCCAACTGTTCCAGGGGAGGAGTTGATAGGGCAATATATGTACGCCAGACCCGGTTTGGGGTAGCTCTGACTTAGAGTAGTTAGACACATTAAGGGAGGGCTAGAGAAGCTCTATCTTAGAGAAAGATCTAAATAATCCTCCTGCTGACGTCAGGAATATCAGGAAGAGGTGATTATCACCTGTATCCCCCCACCTGAAGGTAGCTATCTTGAGGAGATCACTAAGACTGAGGATTATGCCAAGCTGAAGTGTTGGGAAAATAGGACACAAGGAAAGATGGATACAGCTCTCCTTTTCTCCTGAGCTGATAGAAGCGCTTTACCGAAAAATGCTTGATCAGAGCCAAACCTGGTACTGACACTGAGGTGATACAGAGAAAAGAAATGGGGAAGACCTGTTTTCTGGACTCTTAATAAGGAGACAAGTGGGATCACTTGTCAGAATTGGTTGCGTAACGGCCCGTGATTCGCGGCGTGTGCTCCTGGGATCCTGGCTGGGGTCCCCACTAGGAAATACTATAAATATCTCAGCCTTAAGGCTGAGAGAGGTAGGTCATTCTTTTGAGCATTCTTGCCTTCTTTCTGGAAAACACCTCAAACGCTTACTGACTTAAGCATCGGAGAGGTTTCCACCGGAAAACCACCGGTGGTCCTTTCTAATTTGTTTTTGTGGTGTAGGTTCAGGAAGCTCTTGGTCTTTCAAGTATTGTTTGGGTGGCTCACTTTTGGGGCTGAAACAGTTGACATATTCAAGCTTGACATTTTCCGTCTATCACCAGGTATCCTTCCGATCCCTTTCTTTTCATAAATGTCTACTCAATAATCTTCTTCCCCTTCTACTTCGGCCACCGCGGTGTCTTCCGACATATCTTCCAATTCCTCCACTGCGACGTCCTCTTCCTTCTCGCCGCCCTCCTTTAAATACCGCCTCCTATTCCCGGCCACCCTAATGTTTCCTCCGTTCTTAGCGATAAATCCGTCGATGAACATCGTTATAATATAAGATTCTCGAGGATTTTTATCTAGTCAACCCTCGCCCCAGCGTTCTAGCATGCCAAGCACACGCCGACCACCTAACTTTATTCACCGATCAATTTCAGGTGGGGTTGCTCCTCCACGTGAATCCTCGGATATTGAAAATCGCCCGTATGTACAAAATCCCCGTTCACCAATTTGTTCCCAACTCTTTTCGAATTATCATAGGTTACAACCTGGCCATGCGGTACGCTGGTCTGGACCCTACAGCCCAAACCTTTTACCAGCTCTTCTAGGCCAAAAGCTCTCCCCCAAGATGTTTTTACCTATGCGCCAGGCCTGGCGTTCAGCCTATTGAGAAATTCCTATTCGTGCACTTCTCTGGGGACTAGGGCTTTCCCTTAAAGCCTATTGAGAAACTACCACCTCAGCCGCATCTGTCAGTGGGAGACAAATCTCTTCAACTACAAAAATTAATTCCTACTCTAAATGAAAATGTTTCTCATCTCTTCTAACTCCTATTTCCCTTTGTTTTAGATTTTTTTTCAATGAGCGAGAAGAGACAGGTCCACTGAATCGCGAGATTGGTAAAAAGTTTTCCTGCCATGACATCTTTATCTTGTTTTGCATCATCTTTTGTAATCAAATAATTTTGTTTTCTTTTCAGCAAACATGATGCAGAAAATGATAGACGCTCACCAACAAGGGGGCAGGGACAGCCTTAGAGCAGAGACCCTAAGAGACCAGTCCTTCTTCTTCTGCAGGGAGAGGCTCCGGCTCTTCCAGGGCGCCTATCTACTCTGAAGTGGAGACAATCATTCCTTCCAATTCTGGAGATGACAAAGCTGTCCCCATGGCCATGAGGGCCAGGATTATCCAGGGCGAAGCAGTTCTTTCAGCGTCTGCGCCATCCAATCCCAACGCTAACCTTTTCATCAACACTTCTTGAAGTGCTCTTGGGATGTAGCTCTCCAATTCATCCGCGAGCAATGTCCTACCTCTGCTCGACACGCCTTGGAGAAGATATCAGATCCTGAGCTCCTGGAATCGTGGTGCCAGGATGAAGCCCGGGTAGATTCCTCTTCTTTTACCCTCTTTCATTTGCCTTCCCTTTTCTCTTTTTTCTTTTTTTTTTAACTTTTTTCACTATTAGGCGTCCGCAAAGAAGGCTATTCTAGCTGATTAGCATGAATTTGTCTTGTTTTTTATTAGTATTTTAGTTTATTTTCTTTATTTTTTTTGGTATAAGTTGGACGATTTAAGCTTAATCTCGTATTTTTATAATTCCAGCTTATTTTACCGCATTTTGATCGTAATTGATGCGAGTAGGTGATATTTCGTTGTTTTTCACCTTACAGCTAAGTAACCGGAAGAGTTCAACGCGTAATAGATGAGGTTTGTTGTTCAAGAAGTGAAGAACAAGCTTTTCGGTGAAACGAGTAGCAAAAGATTGAGAATTGGAGTCAGATGCTCTGTCGCGTCGACTGACACGACCGTCGATGCACCATCGACGTGAGCCATGATCCGCATTAGTCGAAGCAGCGTCGATGCACTGTCGATGTAACTTGCTGAAGCGTCGATGTCGATGCACCCAGTCGACGCACCCGCCCAGTCAACGCGCACGCCCAGGCAGCACCGATGCCGAGCACCAGCGCGCGTTAGTCGACGCACCATCGATGCGACGGCCCAAAATTCGGATTTTAGGGTTTCTTGTGCGCCAAGTCATGAAATAACTATATAAACCCTTCATAATTCGGATTAAACAGACACCCACGACCCAAAACACTTCCCTAGGGTTGAGAAACCTATTTTCAACACCCTACAACATATTTTAAAGATCTACGTCGAAGATTCAAGATCCGAAGCACCAAGACGAAGACGTTCGTTCAAGCTCCGATTTATCGACCGAGATCAACCATCCAAAGTCCGATTTCCCAACAATCTTTCAGCACTTTTTAGACATTAATAAGTTCTCTAAATTTTTTTCTTTTAGATTAATTCTTAGTTAATTTATATTTTTAAGTATTTATTATTTTCCGTTTGATAATTAGAATCATTTGAACCATTGAATCGCTGAAGCTTTGAACCTTAGATTTCGTTTTTAATAATTAATTAGTTGTTGCGTCTTACCTTCGTTCATGCTTGGTGAATCATTTATTGCTTATGCTTGGTTAATTAGTTTATGATATGCAATTGCTTGGGAATTTTAAAATTAATTTTGTTCTTGAGGATTCATATGCTTGATAGTTGTAATCGTAGTTCAATCCATGCTAGGTAATTATAGTTGGTTAATTAGTTTAATTTAATTAGTTCAAGATAGTTAGTTATTGCTTTTTAATATCATAGTTATAATTTTCAAAAACCAAATTTATACAAGTTCTCGTGTTAAACATTGTGATTAAACAAACATTACAAATCCCGAACGTCAGTCCTTGAGAGACGACTCGAGTTAAGCTTGCCAACCTACACGCGAACCCGTTCTCTTACGGGCGAGCTATTAAATTTCTGACAATTATTTATAAAGTAGGCACACACAAAAGCTTGAATCACTAGAAGCTCGAGCAATGAGTTCTATGATGAACTCTGACCTGGCCCGAGAGCATAAGGCGCTCCAAGAGAAGGAGAAGCGCTTGCATGCTCTAGCTAAGGAGCGAGGGTCTGAGCTGAAAAATCTCAAAGCTGAGATGGTGGAGATGAAAAAGGTTGAGGCAAAAGTTGTTGAGATGGCCCATAGCGAGGCACGGGATGAAGCTCTGGCGAAGGCTAGGAGCTTGGATGACGAGACCTTGGCCAAAGCTCGGGAAGAATGGGAGACGGAGTTTTTGAACACCAAAAAGGGGTTAAAATTAATCCATCATAACCGGGAGGTGACCCGCCAAGCTTTCCTAGGATCTGTAGAGCTCTACACATTGCTCCTCCCAGAGGCGATGGCCTACTATCATTTTGGCTTAGATGCGCAGGCTAAATGGGCCACGGATCACCCTGACCTTCCTTTTGACCGAAATCTGCCCCTCAAGATGCCTCATGAGGTAACCTCTTTCACTCATGTGCCCGAGCAAGATCGTCTGCACAAGCTTGGGGCACCTGAGTTTGCTGAGCACGTCTTTGCCACTCTTTATGCTCCCGAACCAGAGTACTCTCAATCAGACCAGGCCTTGACCCTTGATCTTCTTGTGTCTACTTCTTCCCCCACCTTTGTCGATCTGGGCGAGCTTCCTGGTGGGGCCTCCCCTGGAGATTTGCCAGCTGAGGAAGCCGTGGATCAACTGGCGGCAGAGCTGGACGCGGAGACTTGAATGCAGTGTGGACTGGCCTGCTTTTGCTCTCTTTTGTCTTTCCGATTTGATCCGTATTATGCTTGTCATTTTCCAGAACAATAATCTTGTACTTTTTTTGGTTTTCCATGAATTACAGAATCCCTAAAGTTTTTATGAATGCTTTTCTTTATATACTCTTTGTTGCGCCGCTTATATATATATGCGTTTTCACTTGTTCTTTTCTTCACTTCATTATTGCCCTTCACCGTCACTCGAGATTGAAGCTCTCAAAAATAAAAATCTTTCTTTATTCAATGGAAACTTTCAACTCTCCAAAGAAAATACTCAACTTTAGGAGAGAATTCTGCAGATGCGCAAACTGCTGGAATGGAAAAGGCAGAAGAAACAATTTTACAAACGGGAATAGGCGGAGCTTCGCCTGCTCAACTGCCAACTCCTGGAGGAGAAGGCTGATCTTCTTGAATTAGTAAGTCGATTAACCACCGCCGCCGGCGAGGCGCATTCTGCAACCGACTGGGCAAGCAGGTACCATCAATGCCTCCATGCGACTGAGCGCGAGCTCTGGCGTATTAGACGAATTTTATCTTCTGTTTCAACCCAAAAAATGACCAACGTTTGAGAATGCCTGGAACCTTGAACACCCTCCTGATCTGCACCACACACACAAGTTAGAAAGGACCATCAGTGGTTTTCCGGTGGAAACATCTCCGATGCTTAAGTCAGTAAGCGTTTGAGGTGTTTTCCAGAAAATAAGAAGGAATGCTTCAAGAGAAATACATACCTCTCTCAGCCTTGGGGCTGAGACATTTATAGCTTTTCCTAGTGGGGACCCCAGCCGGGATCTCAGGAGCACATGCCGCGAATCTCGGGCCGTTGGGCAACAAATTCTGACAGGTGGTCCCACTTGTCTCTCCCTGGGGAGTCTGAGAAACAGGTCTTCCCTGTTCCAGGTCTTCCTTCATTCCGCATTGTCTCAGCTCTGGGGTTCCAGCAGAATTCAAGGAACCAAACCTGTCATTATCCAGCTCTTCTTGCCTTTTATGTTCCCAGACCAGGCTAAACGTCAGTCCCCGAAATTTCAGTTTGGCATAATCTTCAAGCTTTTAGTGATCTCTTCAAGATAGCTAAGGTCAGGAGGGATCACAGGCGATAACCACCTCTTCCTGACATTCCTGATGCCATTAGGAGGGTTATTTAGATCTTTCTCTAAGACAGAGCTGTTCTAGCCCTCCCTTAATTCATCTAACTACTCTGAGTCAGAGCTACCCCAAACCAGGTCTGGCGTATATGTTTCCCTATCAACTCCTCCCCCCAAATAGTTGGGGTAGATCGGTAATATCCCAAAGCTCTTTCGAAACAAATGAGGCCATTCTATCTTTTATGACTTCTTCGTACTGAGGGAATTCCGAGATATCCGCCTGCCACGCAGCCCTAATTATTTGCATTAGTGGTGTCGGTTTGCCTTCCCAAACGGTCCCTATTCCCACATGTCTTTTCCATAAATAACAACTTGGTGGCGTGTGATTTGACCTAGGGCGGTTGACGCTCCAGCTCACCACGTAAAGTACTATTTGCATTAAATGTGGGGACCCCATCAAATCCCGTCTTCCTTGATTTCCGATTTTCAAATTTATCAACTTTCTTTTTGTCCCTCCATATTCCTTCTTTCCTTTCACTTTTCAAATTCTATCTTTCCAGCGTCCTGAATTTCTCTCCTTCTCCAAAATCCTGGCGATTTTTACAACTCCGCTCCACTTCCGTCCAGCCTTCGCAATCTTATAACCAGGTACCCTCTCATCCCCCTTTTAATCATGTCAGTAGTTCCTTCTCAATCTGATTCCACCGGGGGGAGTTCATCCGCCGCGCCGGAGAACTCTACCTCTACTGTACATTTTTTATCTTCAGAGTCACCTCCGGCGGCTTCTCAGGAGGGATTTCCGGTAACCTTCTTAGGGAGACCCCAGTAATTCCTCCGAATCCCCCTTCTGACAATATCTCTTCTATAGTTAGTAATCAAACCTTGCGAGACATCCGTGCCACCTTTAATATTACCAATGATTTTATTTTTACCAGTCCGTCATCGGACGAGAGAGCTTCCGCTCCCCCGCCGAAACACTTAACCTTCTACGTGGATCAGTTCCACGTTGGCTTAAGTCTCCCCGTCCACCCTTTTATCCTTGTTGTTTCCCGAATGTACCAGATTCTGGTACATCAGTTTCTTCCTAATGCTTTCCGGGTAATGACGGGTTTTCATCTAGTAGCTCAATATTTTGGAATAACTCCCACGGCCCAACTCTTTTACTCTCTCTTTTTGGCTAAGAGTTCTTCAGGCTTTTTTCTATCTCTCTGCCAGACCAGACGTTAATTTCTTGTTTGGTCTGCCTACATCCCATAAGGCCTGGAGGAAGAAGTTCTTCTTTGTCCAGTGTTCTGGAGATTGGGGTTTTTCTCCTGTCTCCATCGATCTCTTGCCGCAGCAGGCCTCCCTACCCCGGGGTGAGAGGCCCCCACACGTAGCCCAAAAAATAGCAACCCTCAACTCTAAGCCCATGGACATCGCTAAAGTCCTCAAACCTGACCTCTTAACCTTCTTCATAACCCAACAACAGAGCGGTCCTCTGCCAGATCGCATTGGTATTATTTCATGCTGACTATTCGTTTATCCTTGTAATTTCATCATTAAAGAGTACTAACAGCTCTATCTTCCTGTTCCAGTAAATATGTTGCAGGCACGCTTGGAAGCGAAGGCAGCGAAAGCCACCAGGGCTGGTCAGAAAAGCCTGCTAGGAGAATCCTCCAGAGCTTCTCCCACCTTGGAGGAGGTTACCTTGGAAACAATCCCTTTAGATCAAGCCCAGGGGCAGACCCAGGCCACTCCTGTTACTGTCCCTCCCTCTAGGACAGTGAGGAAAAACCTAGAGCCAACAAGGAGAGCCGCGCCTGAGTTGGGAGCCCCAATCCAAGGGATCCCATTTTCTGAAGATCCTGGGGAAGAGAATCTGCAGAGGCGAAAGAGAAAGAGGTATGAGCCAGAAGTCATCCCTAAGGTAACCCCTCAGGCCTTCCAGGTCCCCTCCAACCCTAACCAGATCTTCTTCAACAGGTCTGTCTTGAACTGCCCAGGTGAAGTAACTACGCAGTTTATGATGGGCTTAGCTCCTGCCGCTGATCGCCGGACCGCGGACAAGATGTCCGATCCCGAATTGGTAGAGTCCTTCTGCCGGTCCGAGGCACAGGTAAAGCACTCACCACATGTCCCTCATCCCCTTTTTACAAGTTTTGGCTAATTTTCCTCTGCTCTACCCCTTTAGACGGTGGTGTTCAGAGCTTCTCTGCTAGCCCGAATGCGCAGATCTTTACTGCAAACAGATCTGAAAGCGGAGATCGAGCTCTTGAAGAAACAGAGGAAGGAGATGTTGGCCAAGTGTCATGGTCTTGACGGCGAGGTGGAGATGCTCAAAGCAGAGCTGGCTACGATTAAGGAGGAGTTATCGGAGTCAAATACGGCGCAACAGGAGTCAGAGGGCAGGGCCCGTGCTCAGGCCATTTTGCACGAGGAAGAGCTCAAAAAGCTCAAGGAGAGAGGCAAGAAGGCCAGGGATGAAGGCGAAGCCGATAGAGAAGTTAAAGGTCTCATGGAAGGAGAAGCAAAAGGGAGGCTCGGATTCCTGAACTCTGAAGAAGGTCTGCGCTTGATCCAATTAACTCGAGCTACCACGTGCCAGGCCTTTCTAGGATCGCTTGAGCTTTATGACCTGCTAGTTCCCGAGGCGGAGGCATTCTTCCTTCTCGGCGTGGATGCTCATGCCAAATGGATATCCGAGAATCCTTCTCTGCCATTTAACCGAACTGTCCCTATCACTGGCGCATCCGAGCCTACCTCCTTCACCTATATTGCCGAAGACGACCGCCTCCATCTGCTGGACGATCTGACTTTCGCTGACCACATTCGCCAGACCTTTTGTTCCTCTTCCTCGGCGTCTTCTCCTCCCCCCAATCCAACGCTGGCGATGGTGGTGGCCAATTCCCCAACCTTCGCCAACTTGGGTGACTTGGAAGAGTCTACGCAGTTCGCGAAAGATTTTACAGAGGTGTCTCAAGCTCCAGATCAAGCGTGAGGAAGAGCGGGGTCAGCCAACCTACAATGTAGCTCGTGCTGTTTGGGAAGCCTGTCTGCTTAATTCTCCTTCTTATGTTTTCTTAGAGACAGATCTGTAGTTGTGGCCTGTGTGGCTGATCTGTTCTATTTTGTTTACCAAAATATCTTTGTACTGAACTGTCTTTGATCAATAAAATAAAAAATTTGTTTTATTGCGACCTTTGGCCTTCTAGGGTTTCCTGGCTTTCCGGAAACCTTAGTAGTTTTTATTCCCTGGCACGTGCTTGTCTTCTTTATAAATATGTATATGCATGCTTCATTTTTTCATCATTCATCTGAAAAATGTCTTCTTCTCCTTTGATCGAAGAACTCAATACGGTGAAGAGAAAAAACATCTCCCTGGTTGTGGAGAAATTCAAGCTTTCCGATCAATTGGTCTTGCTCAAGGAAAAAATTTGTTATCTCTATCGGCTTCTGGAGAGGAAACGTCAGAAGAAATGTTTCTACAAAAGAGAGTGGGCTGAACTCCGGCAAGTTAACCGCCAACTCCAGGAGGAGAAGGAGAATCTGGTCGAATCAGTGAATCGACTGACCGTCGCTGCTGGCGAAGCTCAAGCACTTGCCGATCGATCTTACAAATATCGTCGCCGCCTGCATGAGACCGAGAGTGAGCTCTGGCGAGCTCGCCGAGCTTTGGCTTCAGATCGGCGTGCTTCGCCCAGATGAATATCTGGGTTTTATCTCTTTTGTTTCCTGCAAATTTATGTAATCAAAGTTGCCAACCTTCGTAGAAGCTATGGGCAACCTGTTTTTTGCGTTGTGTAGTATTTAATGAAATATATGAATTTTATGCTTTTCATACACATTTTCTCAGTTTTGCTCAAACTTTGAATCAGCCTTTTACTTGATCAAGCCATTTTATCATATGCTTATATCAGCGTTTTAGCAATTCAGAATTTACCTCATAGGGTTTTCATTCTTTACTCGCGTGCCCAAGTTGACAATCGGGTCAGGAAAATCATGGGCAGCCGCCTCTGGTCCATCTTGACTTTGAGCTGACAATCAGATCAGCAGAATCATGGGCAGCCGCCCTGGCCAATCCTAGCTTAAATTGACGATCAGGTCAAGTAAAATCAAGAACCCCCGTTCCTTAGCCAATCCTGGCTTTAAACTGA
>BMAC01000759.1:148928-188121 GCA_014905375.1 Phtheirospermum japonicum
CGTCCTTAGCCAATCCTGGCTTGAAACTGACAATCAGGTCAGGTAAAATCGAGGACATCCGTCCTTAGCCAATCCTGGCTTGAAACTGACAATCAAGTGCTTGATGTACGAGAAAAACTACGATTTTATTCAACCAAATAAATAAAAGTTAAAGAAAAATTACAATTATGTGTAAAATTTTCGTAAGTTGGTAATGTTCCAAGCACGGGGAATCTCCGTCCCATCCAGCTCTTCCAGCTTGTAAGCTCCTCCGATTAGAACCTGGGTGACTCGGAGGGGTCCCTTCCACGCGGCGTCTAGCTTCCCTTTGGCTTGTCCTAAATCAGCTCTTTTAAGAACTAGGTACCCCACTTGGTAACGCCTCTCTCGAACTGTTTTATTGTAGGCTGCTCTGATCCGCCCTCGCACATGTTCCATTCGTACTGTCGCTTGATTTGTCTTCTCCTCAATTAAATCCAGAGCATCTTGGATCAATGCTTCATTCTGGGCTTGATCATAATTCTGCACTCGATGAGTTTCTATACTTATTTTTGCAGGAACCACAGCATCCATGCCATATACAAGGCTAAAGGGGGTTTCACCCGTGTTCTCCTTGGGGTTTGTGCGATACGCCCAGAGTACTGCATTCAGCTCTTCCACCCATTTCCCTCCAGATCTTTCTAATCGTGATTTAAGCCCTTGGACAAGAATGCGGTTGGTTACCTCGACTTGACCATTAGCCTGCGGATGATATACGGACGTGAAATGCTATTGGATTTTCATCTTAACGCACCAGGCCTTGATTTTGGCTCCCGTAAACTGGGTACCATTATCCGATATCAAAACCCTTGGCACACCAAAGCGACAAACGACATTTTTCCATATAAATCCCATTACCGCCTCTTCCGTTATTTTTGCTAGAGCTTTCGCCTCAACCCACTTACTAAAATAGTCTATGGCTACAATTAAAAATCTTTTCTGGGCTGGAGCCATCGGAAACGGAGCGACCAGGTCAATCCCCCATTTTGCGAAAGGGCAAGGGGAGCTCATTGTTAACATCTCTTCCGCTGGATGATGAATCATAGGGGCCATCCTCTGACATTTCTCACATTTTCTCACGAAGACCTCAACCTCTTTCCTCAACAAAGGCCAAAAATAACCGGCCCTCAACACCTTGCTAGCTAGAGCTCTGCCCCCCATGTGATTTCCGCAACACCCTTCATGAATCTCACGCAGTACCAGGGCTCCTTCTTCTTGACTCAGGCCTCTCAATAAAGGTTGGCCAAATCCTCGCTTAAACAGTTCTCCCTTAATTAAGCAAAACCTGGCAGCCCTGGTTCGTATTTTTGCCGCCTCCTTCCTATCCTCCGGCAAGACCTCCTGTTCCAAGTATGCCTTTATAGGAGAGCGCCAGTCCTCTCCTTCAATAATTGAGCATACCTGCTCTGTTCCAAATTCTCCATCCGCCTTTAGTTGAGTAATCACTCTTTCTTGACAATCTGCAGCCGAGCTGGCCACCTTTGCCAAGAAATCAGCTCTTCCGTTTTCCTCTCTAGGGATCTGAAGGACTGTGAGGCCTTTCATACCTCTAGCGAGTTCTCTATACTTAGCCAAATATCTCTGCATATTTTCTTCTCTCGTTTCAAACTCTCCACTGATCTGCTTGAAAACGAGCTGAGAATCTACCCTGGCACACACCTGCTCTGCACCCAGGTCTTTCGCCATCTGAATTCCTCTTAGAAGGGCCTCATACTCAGCAGCATTATTAAAAAATGTTGCGCTCAGCCGAATGGCAAACTCAGTGGACGCGCCTGCTGGATCCATTAAAATAATTCCAGCTCCACAGCCCTGGTTACAGACAGAGCCATCCGTGAAAATCGTCCATTTCTTCAACTCTCCCGGAGGACCGGTCATTTCTTGCATGAAATCAGCTAAGYCCTMSGCTTTAATTGCCGTTCTGGCCTCYAAGRTAATATCAAATTRGCTTAGCTCAATTATCCACCTGACCAGTCTCCCCGARGCCTCTYGCTTATCCATGACGGCTTTCAATAGCATGTTCGTCCGCACGATTATATTATGCGAAAGAAAATATGGGCGCAATTTCCGGGCTGTGCCTACTAGAGCTAGTACTGCCCGCTCTACTTCTACATACCTCATTTCAGTATCATGTAAGACCTTGCTCCAGTAGTAGACTGGTTTCTGCACCTTTCTTTCTTCTCGAATCAAGACCGAGCTAATTGCCTGTGGCCCAACCGATAGGTATAAGATGAGGAGTTCTCCTAGGACAGCTTTGTTAGCAAGGTCATGCCGGCCAAGTGTTCTTTCAACATTCTAAAGGCCTCTTCACACTCATCACTCCACTGGAGCTTGGCTTTCTTTCGTAAGGCCTGAAAGAATGGCAAGCTCTTTTCTACAGACCTGGATACAAACCTACTCAAGGCATTGATTCGTCCCGCCAAGCATTGCATTTCCTTCACGTTTTTGGGCGCTTGCATTTCCTTCACGTTTCTGAGTAGACCATGCGAACACATCCGTATTCTTTCTTAATAAAGCCACCAGGGCTGTCAAAACCTCTGGGCTAAGTGTCGTCCCCACGTGGAGAACTCGACTCTCATCACCCGGAATGACCTCTACAAGCATTAGTCCCTCCTCTCCTTGAGCCTGAGCTGTCCGTGGCTGCTCTATCCGAGCCCTCTTGCTCTGCCTCTCATCCTCAATATTCCTCTTGATGCACTCAACGTAGGTCTGTCTTGAGGCATATTGATCACCTCTAACCTCTCCTGTTCCATCTTCCGCTGGGAACTTCATTTTCATATGAAAAACTGATATGACGGCCTGGAACTGGCTCAAAGATGGTCGACCCAACAAGACATTATAAGAGGAAGGTGCGTCCACCACCAACAAATGCACCGTTCTTGTCACCCTATACGACTCCTCTCCCAACGTCACGAGGAGCCTCACCGCTCCCAAGGGCTTCAGGGCTCCCCCTGCAAATCCAACTAGGGAGGTGGTGACCTCTTCCAGCTCAACGTCCAATTTCAACTGCCGAAAGCAATCATAAAACAAAATATCGGCGGAACTTCCGGTATCCACGAAAATTCTCCGCACATTATAATTAGCGATGGTTGCAGTTATAATCATAGCATCCATGTGTGGCGCTAAAATGCCATCGCCATCTTCTGACCCGAAACAGATGTTAGGGTTAGAGGTCATTTGTCCCACGTCACGTGATTTTCGAACTAAGTCTCTTGCAGCTCTGACATAACTGTGTTGTGTCCGCTTAGAATGCTCCTCCAGCTCTCCTCCGGTAATCATCTTGATTTCTCCATGGATAACCTAGGCTTGATCAGATCTTCTCACTCCGATTCGCACCCTATCCTGGTCTCCCTTAACTGACAGAGACCGGTCATAATTCTTGCTGCCAGACCTGGCTTCTTCTCTCCTCATTCGAACATACTCCTTCAAATGTCAAGCCTGAACCATTCTCTCCAACTCGTCTTTCAGATGCGTGCACTGGTTAGTATCGTGCCCGTACTCATTGTGGAAATGGCAGAAACGATCAGATCTTTCTTTCCTGGGTCTCTGCAGGTAATTCTTCGGCCATTTCAGGTCTGGATGCTTCTCTATGCAATGCAGAATCTCACCCTGTGGAGTTGCCAAGGGGGTATACCTGTTAAAACGAGGTCTCCCACCAGGCAGATCTGGCCTCGGCTTCTTTGCAGCAGTCCTATCATCGCGATCGTATCTCTCCCTCTTCTTTTCTCCCTCATCTTTGATTTTCAAGGCCTCCTCAAGGTGAATATACTTCTCAGCTTGTTTCAATAGTTCTCTAAACTTCAGGGCTTGTTTGGCAACCAGCGATTGAAAAAATTTGCCTCTCCCAAACCCTGCGGAAGAGCATTCACCAACAGTTCTTCAGACGCAGAAGGCACCTCTAACTTAGCGGTTGTAAACCTGTTGATGTAGGCACGGAGGCTCTCATTCTCTTTCTGCTTCAAACTGAAAAGCTCGAGCGGCATTTTCTGATACTTTCTACAGCTTGTGAACTGGTGCAAAAAGGCCGAGCTGAATTCGTTAAAGTTACTGATAGATCTCGGTGGTAGCTGGCTAAACCAGAGCTGGGCTGATTTAGTAAAACTCATCAAGAACACCCGACACATGACCGCATCTGAAAATTTGTGTACAGCTGCCGCAATTTCAAATCTACTCAAATGGTCCCACGGATCTATGGTCCCATTATATTCAAAACCCAGAGATCGGTACAAGGCCGACACTTCATCGCGCATCACCTCTTCCGTGAACGGGGTACCTCGCCATATCGGAACTATGCTAGTGCTTATCATCTTCTTCTTAAAATCTCGCACCTCTTTTTGTAGGCTCTGCATCTGCTCAGCTAGGCCTGGAATAGCCTGGCTTGAGGTTTCACTATCGGAGGTGGAGAAGTGCTCTTCCCTGTCCTGCAGAGGAGTCCGATCCGTGCGATGGCCTCATAATGGTTCAGTTCTCGCCACCGGGACAGTTCGTGTCAGTGGTGTGTTGGATGGCGGCGTCGACATCTTCGCAAACTTTTTTTCCACCGCCATCTCCACGGCTTTGCCGATAAGCTCCGAGAGCTGCAAGAGGAAGGACTCATTAAATGAACCACCAGTAGTTGGCACAGATCTACCGAGTGGAGGCGGCGTAGCGCTTAGTACAGCCGCTGCCGGAGAGGCTGTCTCTTCTGGCCCCATTGCCGACGTATCTGTCGGCCTGGGCATCCCCCACGGTGCAGCGGAACTAGGGGTTTCGCCGAGCTCTCCCACCAAGTTTCTCCGTAAACCGTCTGAAGCCATAAAATAAAAAGAAAACCTCACACCTTAGCTTGATTGCCTTCCCACAGACGGCGATAATCGTTTCAACCAAA
The DNA here is from genome assembly GCA_014905375.1 of Phtheirospermum japonicum. Taxonomy (NCBI): domain Eukaryota; kingdom Viridiplantae; phylum Streptophyta; class Magnoliopsida; order Lamiales; family Orobanchaceae; genus Phtheirospermum; species Phtheirospermum japonicum. The sequence continues at coordinate 153,811 of BMAC01000759.1, forward strand.
AAAATGACCAACGTTTGAGAAATCCTGGAACCTTGAACACCCTTATGATTTGCACCACAAACACAAGTTAGAAAGGACCACCGGTGGTTTTCCGGTGGAAACCTCTCCAATGCTTAAGTCAGTAAGCGTTTGAGGTGTTTTCTAGAAAATAAGAAGGAATGCTTCAAGAGAATGACATACCTCTCTCAGCCTTGGGGCTGAGATATTTATAGCTTTTCCTATTGGGGACCCCATCCGGGATCTCAGGAGCACAAGCCGTGAATCTCAGGCCGTTGTGCAACAAATTCTGACAGGTGGTCCCACTTGTCTCTCCCAGGGGAGTCTGAGAAACAGGTCTTCCCTGTTCCAGGTCTTCCTTCATTTCGCATTGTCTCAGCTCTGGGATTCCAGCAGAATTCAAGGAACCAGACCTGTCATTATCTAGCTCTTCTTGCCTTTTATGTTCCCAGACCAAGCTAAACGTCAGTCCCCGAAACTTCAGTTCTGCATAATCTTCAAGCTTTTAGTGATCTCTTCAAGATAGCTAAGTTCAGGAGGGATCACAGGCGATAACCACCTCTTCCTGACATTCTTGATGCCATTAGGAGGGTTATTCAGATCTTTCTCTAAGACAGAGCTGTTCTAGCCCTCCCTTAATTCATCTAACTACTCTGAGTCAGAGCTACCCCAAACCAGATCTGGCGTATATGTTGCCCTATCATCTTCTTAAAAGAAGATCTCTTCTCATCCATGATGTTTTAGTACCCTGATGTATTTCTTGCTTTTCTGGAAATTTTCTCAAGACCATTATGTATATGTAATCAAAGTTGTAGAGTTAATAAAATTTTGCTATGTTTCTAATTATTCTTGTACTTCTGGTTTAAGTATATGTTCTTTGATCTGTTTGGTCTTGTGCTTTGAAAGCCCTTGGACAATCATGTCAGGACTGCCATTGGCACCCGCCTTTAACTAACAACCAGGTCAGGAAATTTATGGGCATCCGCCTTAGCCAATCGTGGCTTTAAAAATTTTAAACTTACAATCAGGTCAGGAAATTTATGGGCATCCGCCCGTTAGCCAATCCTGGCTTTAAAATTTTAAAATAAAAATCAGGTCAGGAAATATATGGGCATCCATCCTTAGCCAATCCTGGCTTTAAAATTTTAAACTGACAATCAGGTCAAGAAATTTATGGGCATCCGCCCTTAGCCAATCCTGGCTTTAAAATTTTACACTTACAAGCAGGTCAGGAATTATATGGGCATCCGCCCTTAGCCAATCCTGACTTTAAAATTTTAAACTGACAATCAGGTTAGGAATTTCATGGGCATCCGCCCTTAGCCAATCCTGACTTTAAAATTTTAAACTGACAATCAAGTCAGGAAATTTATGGGCATCCGCCCTTTAGCCAATCTTGACATTAAAATTTTAAATTGACAATTAGGTCAGGAATTATATGGGCATTCGCCCTTAGCCAATCCTGGCTTTAAAATTTTAAACTGACAATCAGGTCAGGAAATTTATGGGGATCCGCCCTTTAGCTAGTCCTGGCTTTAAAATTTTAAACAGACAATCAGGTCAGGAGTTATATGGGCATCCGCCCTTAGCCAATCCTGGCTTTAAAATTTTAAACTGACAACCAGGTAAGGAAATATATGGGCATCCGCCCTTAGCCAATCTTGGCTTTAAATTCTTAAACCGAAAATCAGGTCATGAATTATATGGGCATCGGCCCTTAGCCAATCTTGGCTTTAAAATTTCAAACTGACAATCAGGTCAAGAATTATATGGGCATCCGCCCTTAGCCAATCCTGGCTTTAAAATTTTAAAACCTGTATCAAACAAGGAAATGCGAATCAAAACTATAATAAATACTTGGCTTCGTTTCTCATACATAATATTTCCGCAAGTTTGATATGTTCCAAGCTCGTGGTAACTTAACCCCATCCATTTGCTCCAATTCATAAGCTACACCCTTTAGGATTTTCGTGACCTTGTAAGGCCCCTGCCAGGTAACATCCAGCTTTCCTTTCACTTGTCTTAAATCATTTTTGCGAAGAACCAGGTCCCCCACTTGGAAATGACTCTTGATTAAGGATTTATCATAGACTACCTTGACCCGCCCCCTAATGTGTTCCATTCTTACAGCAGCTCTTTCCCTTTTTCCCTTTACCAAATCCCGGGCATCTCGTATCAATAGCTCATTTTTTCCTCATTAAAGTTCTAAACTCTATGGGTCTCTATACTTATCTCCGCAGGGACCACCGCATCCATGCCATATACCAATTTGAATGGCGTTTCTCCAGTGCTCTCCTTAGGATTAGTCTGATATGCCCAAAGGATTGAACTGAGCTCCTTTACCCATTTTCCACCCGACTTTTCTAATCTTGCTCGAATTCCCTAAACTAAAATTCGATGGGTCACCTCCACCTAGCCATTAGCTTGAGGATGGTAAACAGATGTGAAATGTTGATCTATCTTCATTTTTGTACACCAGGCTCGAATCCGAGCTCCCATAAATTGGGTGCCATTATCTGATACAAAAATCCTTGGGATTCCAAACAAACACATTATTTTTCTCCACAAAAAAACCCATTACCGCATCTTCTGTAATTTTTTCTAAGGCTTCATCTTCCACCCATTTTCTGAAATAATCGATGGCCACGATCAGGAATTTCTTTTGGACTGGGGCTGTGGGGAATGGTCCTACTAGGTCTATCCCCCATTTTGCGAATGGGCAAGGAGAGCTCATTGTCATGAGTTCTTCCGCAGGCTTACGTATTATGGGTGAGTTCCTCTGACACCTATCACATGCCCGAACAAAATCTTCTGCCTCCTTCCTTAATTGTGGCCAAAAGTAGCCTGCCCTCATAATCTTGCTTGACAAAGCTCTAGCGCCTATGTGATTGACAAAACATCCTTCATGGATTTATTTAAGGATATGGGCTCCTTCTTTCGGGCTTAGGCATCGCAAGAGAGGTTGTCTGAATCCCCTTCGAAATCGCTCTCCCTTTATCAGGCAGAAACGGGATGACCTGTGATTAGCGCAGATTTGTCCATTTTTTTATTAGTATTTTAGTCCTTTTTTCTATTTTTTTTTTTGTATAAGTTGGATGATTTAAGCTTAATTCTGTATTTTTATAATTCCAGCTTATTTTATCGTATTTTGATCATAATTGATGAGCATAGGTTATTATTCGTTGTTTTTCACCACGAGAAAAAGAGACGTACTCTCAGTCGCGTCGGTCGGCACGAGCGTCAATGCTAAGTCAACGCAGATCCTGCCGCGATGATCGACACTCTGTCGATGCCAAGCCGATGCAACTCTCTAAAGCGTCGATCCAAGATTGCATTTATTGATGCCAAGCCGACGCAACTTGTTGTTGCGTCGATCCATGACAGCGTCAGTCGACGCCCCCGACCAGTCGACGCGAGTGCACAAGCAGCGTCGATGCTGAGCTCCAGCACGCGTCGGTCGATGCGACATCGATGTGGCTGCCCAGAAATGCATTTTTAGGGTTTCTTGTGCACCAAGACATGCTATATCTTTAAATACCCTTCATATTTTGGTCTCTGTACCCGGCCCAAAACGCATATTAAACTCGGAGCTGACCTGCCAACCCGACCCATATCCATCTTGACCCGCGGGAATAGCCCAGAAAACAGCATAAAACCGCCCCAACCCTCCTTTCTCCTCACTTTGCAACTTCCAAATCTTCTTCTTCTTCAAAAAATTTTCTTTCTTGCTTTCAAAAGATTTTCCTTCTCTTTATTTTCTTCCAACACTCAAAAACCCAGAAAGTAAACACATTGCCCAGAAATTCCATCCACCATCTCACATTCAGCCAAAATCTCCAAAACGAGTTGGGGCAATTTTCCGGAAACAAGTTAATTCGAGCTTCAATCGTCGAGTTACTTCGCATAAAACTCTCTTTGGATATATATATTGTTGTTTGGTTGTGTTGGGAAGCTTTTTTTGCAAGTAGTTCTCAAAGTTCTTAGTTGATTGAACACGCACGCCAAGTGTTCGACGAGATTCCCCAATGAACCAAAAGGTTTTATTTTTAAGATTTTCCACTCCCTTTCAACTTAATTTCGATTGATAATGTCTCAGGCGGGAAAATGCAAGGATATTTCAGGGAAATACAGAGCGTCGTTCCCAATTTACAACAAAAAGGAAGGGGACATTTTTAAGAATATTCGACAATGGGGGTTCGCGACCCATCAGACTTTGAACATTGACGGGATCGAGGAGGAGGCCTCGAATGGATTAGAGCACCACACCGACCTCTCTCGTTATGTCGACGGCCTCGGTTGTGGGTATTTCGCCCGCATGCACCTACCCGGATTTAGCGAGCTTATGCTCGAGTTTTTCACTACTTTGGCAATCCGGAATGATGAGACGTTCACATGTAGGCTAGGTGGTAAAGACGTTTATGTGGACGAAGATATTTTTGACAGCATTTTTGGTTCCCGACCGAAGGGGACCACCCGGTAGGCGTACAAGGCTTCGATTTAGCCTCTTTTGGGGGGATGATCACTGGGGGCAAAACGGGCGATTGTAAGCGATTTCCTTGCTCGAAAATTCAAGACGGCGCCCTCTATATCGCCTACAAGATCCTTGCCAACATCATTTTATGCAAGAAAGAGGCCACTTATGCGACCAAGTCCGAGCTCTACGTTCTACAGTGTCTTGTTGATGGTCGTCAACCCCGGCTATATCCATTGATTTTGAGCGGATTCTACAATGTTAATAAGGGTACGCCGGGTAGTAAAACACCACTTCTCTCCTTTGCACCGTACATTACCGGCCTCGCCCATCACTTCAGGTTCGATCCGGTCGAAAATGGCTTGCTACCACTCGGGACGACTTCACTATCTTTGACACGTGCCCCTGCACCCCGAGTGAGATCTACGACTCAAGGAGGTTCTTCGTCTTGACTAAATGACGACGATGGTGACACGACTATGGAGTCGGCCCCACGTACCAATTCGGGCCCGAGCTCCGATTGGGGCTAATTTTTCGAGGACAACCGAGCATTTCAATTGAAGATGTTCGATAAGCTCCATATCACTGACGACAAGATAAGCACGAACCACGAGCAAAACTGGTGGAGCTTGAGGAAGATGCGAGCTCGCATTTCGAGACTCGAGGAGCAGTTTGAGGCATCGTTCCCCCAGCCCGGAATGGAGCTCCCGAGGATGATGGATCCCGCGAGTTCAAAAATCTTTGTATCTTTATTTTATGCTTTTAAATAAATAAAAAAAGAAAAAAAATATAAAAATAAAAAGTCCAAAAATATTGTTATTTTCTTTGTTTTTGTTTGTTTTGTTTTCTTTAGGATATCTCATATCACGTACAATGGAGCATCGGCCAATTGCACAAATTAACGAGTAGCGGCTCGACCTTCTATTTTCAGGGATGTTTTCCTTACCTTCTTCTTTTTGATTTTTGATGTATTTGTGGCAATCAGGAGATTGCCGGGAGTTTTAGGGAGGGGGGTGGTCGAGTGTGATTTTTATTGCTTAATTGTGTAATTCTTTATATTTAGCCTGTAATAATTAAATTCTTAAACATGATTAATTGCTATTTCTACGCTTAATTGTGTTTGTATGGCTTGCCTGTCAAAGTTGACTACGTATGATTTGATGTTCTTGTCTTTTGAGCGTGTATAAGTGCATAAATTTCAAAAATCTTATTATTATTTATATATTGTAAAATGGTACTTGGACGCAATTGATTTCACAAAACCTATAAAGCAGCGTCAATTCAGACTTTTTCATGCAAAAGCCAGTGAGTAGCCTGAGTGTTTATCATCATTGCATGTACTTGAATAAGTTTTGATTTGATATCTCTTTGAAACCGTTGTGTGTAATTGACTTTGAAAATGACGTTAAGGCACAAATAAAACCCTATTCCGGCCATATCCATATATTTTTAGCCACTATAAATTTCGAATGAGCCAATCATAGCCAAATAATCCATGATTATAGCCATGAGTGTTTTTGAGTTGACCCCTACAACCCATTAAAAGAGTGGGGTGGGAATTCGTATTTTTATTGGTTATTAGTGTTCTGGAAGATTTTATTAGGAATTTATGATGTTTATGAATTTTTGCAATTTGGGACCACCATCCGAACAAAAAAAAAAGAAATAAAATACCATATAAAAAATTATAATAAGGGGGAAATAAAAATAAGAAAGGATGGTGAGTCTTGTTGAGTCGTGTTGAGTAATTGCCTACGTGCTTAATTTAATGCTTGAGTTTATTGTTTATTTCGCGTGAAGCCTAATATTTAAGAGGCAAAAGAGTTGTGTTGAATAAGAAGCACATTATAAGCTTCAATTGTATTTAAGTGGTTTGAGCGACAAGTCAGTTTTACGGTTTACGAGTTGAGAAATAGCCCAAGTTTAAGGGCTACGCTATGAGTGTTTAGTAAAGTTTTTCTTTTGAACGAGGTGAAGCACATTGCTTAGTGATTTGAATAGGTTGGGCGAGTTATTGATCATGTTAGATCATGAGTTAGCCACATGACATATATTTCACACCCGTCCAAAGAGCCTTACATTACAACCCGTAAAGACCTTTTCCGATTCTTAGTTTTAACAACACACTTAATTTGCGATTGAAAAGAGATTGATTTTCCGTGCTTGTTTATTATGTATGTATTTGTATGATTTGAGTGTTACACGTCCCATACAGCAATGCTTGAGTGCTTTTGAGCATACACGCACATATTTATTTCCCTTTTGAGAGGATGCACGATTTTGATTTTGACGCGACGATGTAATAATGGTGGAGTGCTTGACGTTGCGTGATTTGTACCTATATTCTCAGAATTATGTAAGTAGCAATTGCACGACTCTTTTCATGACTTTATTTTCATTCTAGTTATACTTTGAAACTATGGTTTGTTCGAGGACAAACAAACCAATTAAGCGTGGGGTAGTTGATTAGCGCAGATTTGTCCTTATTTTTATTAGTATTTTAGTTCTTTTTTCTATTTTTTTTGGTATAAGTTGGATGATTTAAGCCTAATTCCGTATATTTATATTTTCAGCTTATTTTACCATATTTTGATCATAATTGATGAGAATAGGTGATTATTCGTTGTTTTTCACCTTACAGCTAAGTAACCAGAAGAGTTTAGCGTGCAAATAGATGAAGTTTGATGTTCAAAAGTGGAGAACGAGCTTTCCGGTGAACGAGTAGCAGAAAGATTGAGAAAATGAGACGTACTCTAAGTCGCGTTAGTCGACGCAGATCCTACCGCGATGGTCGACACTCTGTCGATGCCAAGCCAACGCAACTTGATGTTGCGTCGATCCATGACAGCTTCAGTCGACGCCCCCGCTCAGTTGATGCGAGTGCACAGGCAGCATCGATGCCGTGCTCCAGCACGCGTCGGTCGATGCGACGTCGACGTGGCTGCCCAGAAATGCATTTTTAGGGTTTCTTGTGCGCCAAGACATGCTATATTTATAAATAACCTTCATATTTCGGTTTTTAAGAGGAGAGACCACTACCGAAAGAAGACACACGTTTACCTAGGGTTAGAGATCAAAGAAACAACGCATTTACACACTCCGTTACATAGACAAAAATCAAGATTGAAGATTCGTGATCCTTACACTCAAGAATCACTTCAAGTCGAGATTTCGTTCCCAACTCCGAATTCGCTGGAGATTTTTACCACTTTTACTAGTTCCAATAAGTTTCCTAAACTCTTATTTTAATTTGTAGTTAATTTCTTAGTTAATTATAGAACTAGGCAATTAGTTTCGATTTATTTTATGCTTGATACTTTAGATATTTTTTATTCAACTAGTTTATTTATGCAATTTGATTTATGTTTAATTTCCCGTCTTTAGATTCTTATAATACAATTGCTTTATGATAGTTTCTTATATTCATGCTCTTAGATTCGTTGCTTTTATTTCTTAGTTCTTAAGTTCGAGCATTTAAATCATTGTTTGTAGTTGTTAATCTAGTTTAAAATAATTAGTTTAATTAGTCTTAGTTTTAATATCGCTTAGTTTATAATGATCAATTCAAAATCTTTAAAAAAAGCCAATGTACAGGTATTTTATGATAGTTTATAAATTGATAAAAACGTCTAAGAGACCGAACAGTTGTCCTCGAGAGAATCGACTTGAGTCAAACTCACCACCCTACAAGTTCCTCGTACTCTTGCGAGCAAATTTACGTGTTTTTAAATAAAATATCTTTAAAAAGGTGCACAAAAGTTTGGATCAACCTGATCCTCATTTTTATTACTTCCCTCTTGCTATCCGGCAACTCTCCCTTCTCCAAATATGCCTTGATAGGAGAGCGCCAATCTTCTCCCTCGTTCACTGAGTATATCCTCTCTTCCCCAAATTCCTGGTATGACATTAATAGGGTGATCATTTTCTCCTGGCAATCTACTTCTAAACTGGCTATTTTTGCCTAGAAATCCGCTCGACCATTTTCCTCTCTGGAGATTTGGAGGACAGCCAAAGCCTTCATGCCGTTGGTTAACTCCCGAAATTGAGCTAGATATTTTTGCATGTGCTCCTCTCTTGTTTCAAATTCTCCGTTTATCTGCCTGCATACAAGTTGCGAATCTACTCGTGCGCATATCTATTGTGCTCTTAATTCCTTTGCCATCTAAATTCCTCTCAACAGAGCTTCATATTCTGCCGCATTATTGGACAAGGGATAGTTCATCCGTATTTCATATCCAGCGGTTACACCCGTCAGGTCTGTCTGTATAAATTGTCCATTCTTTCTTATCCTCAAGAGAGCTGGTCATCTCTTACATAAAATCAGCCAACGCCTGGGCTTTGATGGTTGTCCTTGCATCAAAAGTAATATCAAACTCACTGAGTTCGATTATACATTTTACCAGACGTCCCGAGGCCTTTGGTTTATCCTTGATGGCCCTTAGAGGTAGGTTAGTTCTCACCACTATGCTCTGTGAAAGAAAATAAGGGCACAGCTTACGCGCCGTCCCGACCAGAGATAGCATGGCTCGCTCTACCTCCACATATCGGAGTTCTGCATCATGTAGCACCTTGCACCAATAATATACCGGTCTTTGCACTTTGCCTTCTTCTCTGAGCAAGACCGTTCTCACAGCCTGCTGCCCGGAAGACAAGTACAAGATCAAAGGTTCTCCCTGAACTGGCTTCGTGAGCAGCGACAAGCTAGCCAGATGCTCTTTCAACTTCTGAAATGCCTCCTGACACTCTTCACTCCACTGAAACTGAGCTTCCGCAAGGCTTGGAAGAGTGGTAGGCTTTTCTCAGCTGAGCGTGAGAAGAACCTGCTCAGAGCGTTAATTCGGCCAGCCAAGCACTGCATTTCCTTAACATTCCTCGGGGCCTGCATGTCCATGATGGCTCTAACCTTCTCTGGGTTGGTCTCTATTCCCTTTTCTTTAACCATATATCCCAGGAATTTTCCAGCTCTTACCCCAAACACGCAATTCTTTGGGTTGAGCTTCATTCTGTATTTTCTCAAAGTATAAAAAATTTCCTTTAGATCATCCACATGCGAGGTTTCCTTCACACTCTTGATCAACATGTCTTCCACATACACCTCCATATTTCGTCCCAGCTGGGTTTTAAACATTCTATCTACCAATCATTGATATGTGGCGCCCGTATTCTTGACCCCAAATGGCATGAACACATAGCAATAGGTCCCTTGTGGGGTTATAAAACTAACCCGCTTCCAGTCCTCCTTAGCTAGCCTGGTCTGATGATACCCTTGTGAGGTGTCCATCATGCTTATCAATTCACTACCAGACGTGGAATCAACCAACTGGTCTATCCTTGGCAACGGGTAGTGGTCCTTAGGGCAGGCACGATTGAGGTCCCTAAAATATATACACATTCGCCAATCCTCCTGGGTTTTGGGGATAAACACCACATTGGAAAGCCACTCCAGAAATTATATTTCCTGAATATGCTTAGCATTCAACAAATTTTCTACTTCGGCCTCGATGATTGCCTCGTTCTCAGGACCAATGTTACACTTCCTTTGTTTAACTGGCTTCTCTCCAGGACTAATATTGAGGTGGTGTTCTATGACTGCTAGATCTATCCTACTAGATCTTAAGGAGACCAGGAAAAAAACATAAGCGTTGTTTCTTAAAAAACGGACCAGGTCTACTAGGATTTGGGGGATATGAGTTGTTCCCACTCTTAAAACTCTATTATCATATCCTGGGACCACTTCTACCATCATCAAGCCCTCCTCTCGCTGGGCTAGATCTGGCATTGTGTTCTCTGTTCTGAATCTTTTATTCTATCTTTCTTCTTCATTACACCGAACACATTCAACATATTCTTTTCTAGATGCATATTGATGACCCTTAACTTCACCTATCCCATCCTGTGCAGGGAATTTTAACTTCATATTGTCCACCAAGATAACTGCCTGGAACTGGCTCAGGGATGGTCGTCCCAGCATAATGTTGTATGAGGATGGCGGTCCACTACTAGAAACCACACTGTTTTAGTAAATCTAAACGGCTCTTCTCCTAACGTTACCAAAAGCTTCACTGCACCTATCCACTTCAAGGCTCCTCCTACAAATCTTACCAATGAGGTTGTCACCTCTTCCATTTCCACGTCTGCTTTTAATTTTTGATAGCAATCATAGAAAAGAATATCTACTGAGCTCCCTGTCCTCTCTATAGGGTCGCTCCCGCCTTCTCTCCCCCTCATCCTTTAGTTTCAAAGCCTCCTCTAAATGGATATATTTCTCTGTCTCTCCAGGAGCTCTCCGAATTTCTGGGCTGGTTTTACCACTAATGACTGGAATAACTCACCTCTCCTGAGCCCTTGCGCCAGTGCATTCATCAATATCTCCTCAAAAGCTGACGGGATTTCTAACTAAGATTCCGTAAAATGCTTAATACACCCCCTTAGGATCTCATTCTCTTTTTGTTTCAAACTAAACAACTCCAACGACATCTTCTGGTACTTTCTACAGCTGGTAAATTGATTTAAGAATGCAGAGCTGAACTCGTCAAAATTACTAATGGAAAGGGGGGAAGAAGACTGAACCAGAGCTGAGATGATTTCGTGAACGTCGTAGGAATAACCCGGCACATGATTGAGTCAGAAATTGTGCAAATTAGTCGTAATCTCGAATCGGGTCAGGTGATCCCATGGATCTGTTGTTCCATTATATTCAAAGACCATTGAGCGGTATGAAGCTGGAAGATCATCCCTCATGACAACCTCTGTGAACGGAGTGCTCCGTCGTGCCTGAACTACCTTTCCCCAGCCATTTTCCGCTTCACTTCACTGACTTCCTTCTGCAAATTCTGCATTTGCTCAGTGAGATCTGGGTTAGTTTTGCTTGAAGTTTCGCTTTCTAAAGCAGAAAAGCTTTCTTCATCTCCATGAGGTGGGGATCTGGTTGTTCACCGGGTTTTGCGTGGTGGATCCTTCTCCTGTGTTCGGCCTTCCTTGAGGGGTGGTGTTGAGATTTCAGCAAAAAAAAATTCCACGGCCACCTCCACTGCTTTTCCGATAAGATCTGATAATTGTCTCAAGAAGGAATCATTCAGCGATCCTTCTACGTGTGTTTCTCTCTGGGGGGATTGAGATGTGCCTGGCCTAGCTATCGTCGATGGCCTTGATGTTTCCGGTGAATCCATTGGCATAGAGGAAGATGGCATTCCACCCATTTCCCCTACCAGATTCCACCTAAGCCCATCTGACACCATGCCTTCTACTCACGTCTTAGCTTGGTATTTCCCACAGACGGCGCCAATTGTTTTGCCCCGAAAAATACCCAACCAAAGGATGATTACTTTCACCCAGAATATTCCAATCTTCCCTGAGAACAGCCTGACCTGCACCACAAAACACATTAGAAAGAGCCACTGGAGGTTTTCCGGTGGAGACCTCTACGGTGCTTAAGTTAGCAAAGAGTCTTTTGTATATTATTCGAAAAACAAGAGGAGTGCACAAGAAATGTCATACCTCCCTCAGCCTTGGGGCTGAGATATTTATAGCTTTCTCCAGTGGGGACCCTTTCTGGGATTCCGGATATAGAATCCGCGAATCAAGGGCCGTTAGGCAGATAATCGCAACAATCGGACCCACGTGTTCCCCTTCTGAAAAATTAGATGGCATAACCTTCCTTATGTCGGCTCTCCTACGAGACTGGTCTCCCGTAAACCTTTTTGACGATTCGAGTTTGATCATCATAATTCTCGTGATTCAGGCATATCTGACCCTTCTAAATCTCCTCTGAGAATTCAGATCAGGTCAGGATCCCTAATCAGGGTAATCCCTCCAACTCTTGTCAATTTATTATTCTAACCTTCTCCAGATTTCAGGTCAGGTCAGGATCCCTAATCAGGGTAATCCCTCCAACTCTTGTCAATTTATTATCCTGACCTTATCCAGGTCTACCCCAATCCAGGTATTCTTATTCAGGTCATATCACCACCATCTCAGAGTTGGATTATGCTTATCAAGTTTGAAGTAAGATCTTCTACCAACAAAATATTCTCCAATTTCACAATACCGGGAAAATGAAGAGTTCCTTGGCCAATGATCTGGCCATTTTCACGTCCACCATATTTTACCTTTCCTCCTTGAGATCTACGATGTTGGAAAGTAGATATTCAGAACCGGTCATTGAACCAGACTTTTGTGCACCCCAATTATAGATATTTAAATTAAAACACGTAAGTTTTCTCGCAAGAGTACGAGGAACTTGTAGGGTGATGAGTTTGACTCGAGTCGAATCTCATGAGGAAACAACTATTTGGTCTTTTGGATGTTTTTCTCAATATACGAACTAAAATAAAATGCATGTACATTTGGGGTTTTAAAAGATTTTGAATTGATCATTATAAACTAAAGCAGTGATTAAACTAAGGATAATTAAACTAATTATTCTAGACTAGATTATCAACTACGAGCAATAATTAAATTATCAATAAAACGCTACGAAGATTTAAATCTAATTAACGAATCTAAGAACATGAATATAGAATACTACCACGAAGCAATTGTATCATACGAATCTAAAAACGAATAATCAAGCATAAATAAACTCGCATAAATAAACTAAATAAATCCAATATCCAAGCATGAAATGATTAAACTAATCAAACTAGTTCTAGAATTAACTAAGAATTTAACTAAGCAATTAACTACGAAATTAACTAAGAGTTTTAAATACTTATTGGAACTAGTAAAAGCAATGAAAATCTCCAGCTATTCCGGAGTTGAACGTTGATCTTGGGCGAAGATTGAATCCCGAACGTGAATTTGAAGTTTTGGACTCGTTGTTCTTCGATCCTTGATCTCGGTCTTCAAATCTTGTTATAAGATGTGAAATTACGTTTATTCTAAGCTTAAATAACCTAAGATGTTGTGTGTCTCCCAAAAATCCGAAATATGAAGGGTATATATAGATATAGCATGTCTTGGCGCACACAAAACCCTAAAAAACGAATTTCTGGCCGTCACATCGATGTCGCATCGATCGATGCGTGCTGGTGCTCGGTGTCAATGCTGCCTAGTGCTTGGCGTCGACGCTACCTGGTGCTCGCATCGACAGGGCAGGGGCATCGACTGACGCGGTCATGGATCGACGCAACAGAGAGTTGCATCGACTGAGCGTCGATCGACGCACTCTTGGATCGATGCTTCAGAGAGTTACGTCGGCCTTACGTCGACTAAGTGTCGATCGTCGCATGCAGGGACTCGCATCGACGTAGCATCGACGCTTACGTCAATCGACGCTATTGAGGCCCAGTCTCATTTTATCGATTTTTCTGCTACTCGTTCATCGGAATGCTTGTTCTCCACTTTTGAACATCGAACTCATCTAATTACGCGCTGAACTCTTCCAGTTACTTAGCTGTAAGGTGAAAAACAACGAAATATCACCTAATTGAATCAATTAAGATCAAAATACGGTAAAATAAGTTGGAACTATGAAAATACAAAATTAAGCTTAAATCATCCAACTTATACCAAAAACAAATAGAAAAACGTACTAAAAAGCTAATAAAAATAAGGACAAATCTACTCTAATCAACTACCCCACGCGTAATTGGTTTGTTCGTCCTCGAACAAATGATAAATTCAAAGTTTAACTAGAATAAAAATCAGTTCAAGCAAAGAGTCGTGTTATGCTACATAAGTAATTTTGAAAATATAGGTACAAGTCACGCAACGTCAAACACTCCACATATATTACATTGTCGCTTCAAAATTAAATTCATGCATCCTCTCAAAAGGGAAGTATAAATGGGTGTTCGCTCAAAAGCACTCAAGCATTGCTGCATGGGACGTGTATACACTCAAATCATACAATTACATGCACAGTAAATAAGCACGGAAAATCAATCTCTTCTCAATCGCAAATTAAGTGTGTTATCAAAACTAAGAATCGGTAAGGTCTTTACGGGTTGTAATGTAAGGCTATTTGGACGGGTGTGGAATATATAAGTCGTGTTGCTCAATCGCTCAGTCAACCTAATCTAATCAAGACGCAAATTGCTTCACCTCGCTCAAAAATAAAAACCTCACTTACTCTCATAACGTAGCCTTAAAATTAGGCTATTCCTCACCTCGAAACTCGTAAACCGACTGTAAGCTCAAACCACTTAAAAACAATTGAAGCTCATAATGTGCTTCTTATACAACTCTTTTGCCCCTTAAACATAAGGCTTCATAAAATAAACCATAAAACTCAAGCCTTAATAAAGCGCGTAGGCAATGATTAAAACAATTCACTAGACTCACCATACTTTTATTTTCCTTTTTTTTTATTTAATCCCCTTTTATTCTTTTTATGGGGTTTCTTCTCTTCTTTTCTTTTATTTATATTTTTTTAGATGGTGGTCCTTACTTACAAAATAATAAATTCTTAATAAAAATTTCCAAAACTCAAATAACCAATAAAATATGAACAACTACCCCACGCTTTTAATGGGTTGTAGGGGTCGTCTCAAAAACACTCATGGCTATAGGCATAGATTATTTGGATATGATTGGCTCATTTAGAATTTATAGTGGCTAAAATATATGGATATGGCCGGAATAGGGTTTTATATGTGCCTTAACGTCATTTTCAAAGTCAACTACACACAGCGGTTTCAAAGAGATATCAAAACTGAAACTTATTCAAGTACATGCAATGATGATGATCACTCACAGGCTTTTTGCATAAAAAAGTTTTGAATTGACGCTGTTTTTAAGGTTTTGCGAAATCAATTGAGTCCAAGTACCGTTTTACAATAAATAATAATAAAAATTTTGAAATTGTATGCACTTATGCACGCTCAAAACACAAGAACATCAAATCATACATAGACAACTTTGACAGGCAAGCCATACAAACACAATTAAGCGTAGAAATAGCAATTAATCACGTTTAAGCATATAATTATTACAGGCCAAGTATTAAAAATTACACAATTAAGCAATACAAATCACACTCGGCCACTCCCCTCTCTAAAAATCCCGGCAATCTCCTGATTGCCACAAATACACCAAAAATCAAAAAGAGGAAGGAAAAGAAAACATCCCTGAAATAAAAAGGTCGAGCCGCTACTCGTTGATTTGTGCAATCGGCCGCTTCTTCAACGTGCGTGATGTGAAATGCCCTAAGAAAAACAAAACAAACAAAAGCAAAGAAAATAACAATTTTTTTGGATTTTAGTTTTTTTTATATAAGCATAAAATAAAGATACAAGATTTTAGAACTCGCTGGATCCATCGTCCTCGGGGTTCTCATCGATGTCCATGCTCGGTTGGGGATAAGCCGCCTCGAACCTTTCCTCGAGGCTCGAAATGCGAGCTCGCATCTTCCTCAAGCTTTGACGGTTTTGCTCGTGGTTCGCGTCGATCTTGTCGTCGATGATTTGGAGCTTGTCGAACATCTTCAATTGAAATGCCCAGTTTTCCTCGAAAAATTGGCCCCAATCGGGACTCGGGCCCGAAGTGGTACGTGGGGCCGGCTCCATATCGTTATCCTCATCGTCACGTCAAGACGAGGATCCTCCTTGATTCGAAGACCTCACTCGGGGTGCAGGTGCACGCGTTAAAGGAAGTGAAGTCGTCCTGAGTGGGCTAAGTTCATTTTCGGCCAGATCGAACCCGAAGTGATGGGCGAGGCCGGTAATGTATGGTGAGAAGTAAAGGAGTGGCATTTTGCTTCCCGGCGTACCCTTGGTAACATTGTAGAGTCCTTGTAAGATCAATGGGTATAGCCAGACTTGACGACCGTCAACAAGACATTGTAGAGCTCGGAATTGGTCGCGTAGGTGGCCTCATTTTTGCACAAAGTGATGTGCCCGAGGATCTTGTAGGCAACGTAGAGGGCTTCGTCTTGAATTTTTGTGCAAGGGAATCGCTTGCAATCGCCCGTGTTTTCCCCGGTGATCATCCCCTCAAAAGAGGCTAAATCGAAGCCTTGAACACCTACCGGGTGGTCACCTTCGGTCGGGAAACCAAAGATGTTGCCAAAAATAACCTCGTTCACAAGAACATCATTCCCACCTAGCCTACATGTGAACGTCTCGTTGTTTCGGATCACCAAAGTAGAGAAGAATTCGAGCATAAGCTCGTTAAATCCGGGTAGATGAATTTGGGCGAAGTACCCACACCTGAGGCCATCGACATAGCGGGAAAGGTCGGTGTGGTGTTTCGAGCCGTTCGAGGCCTCCTCCTCAAGTCCATTGATGTTCAAAGTCCGATGAGTCGCAAACCCCCATTTTCGAATAAGCTTAAAAGTGTCCCCTTCCTTTTTGTCGTAAATTAGGAACGGTGCTCCATATTTCCCCGAAACATCCTTACATTTTCTCGCCCGAGACATTGTCAATGAATTGAAAATGGGACGAGAATGAAAAATCTTGAAATAAAGCTTTTTGCTTCTTTGGGGAATTTTGTCGAACACTTGGCGTGCGTGTTCAACCAACTAAGAACTCAAGCAAATTTTGCACCAAAAACTTCCCAACACAACCAAACAACAACAATATATGTCCCAAGAGAGTTTCAAGCGAAGTACCTCAACGATTATTGCCCAAATTTGCCCATTTCCGAAAAATTGAAACTTGCCCCGGAATTGCTCCAACCCTTGTAGCTCGTTTTTGGAGAATTGGCTTTAATTATGGAGATTGTGGATGGAAATTTCTGGGTGTGTGGCCTTGTGTTTCCAAGAGATTATTGAATAAAGAAAGAAATTATTGGAAAAGGCAAGAGAATTGAAGTTTGGAGTTTAAAAGATGAGGAAAAGTAAGAAGAGAAGGGAATTTGGGCGAATTTAAGCAGTTTTTCTGGGTTGGCCGAGGGGTCAAGATGTAAACGGGTCGGGTCGGCAGACCAAAATCCGGTTTTTAAATGCTTCTGGGCTAGGTCTGGGGTTCACGTCGACATTGCGTCGATCGACGCGAGCCCGATCGACGCTACAGAGAGTGTTCTCTCGGCAGGTGTGTCGACGCCACATCGATCGATGCGAGAAGCCTCGGCGTCGACGCGGGCGGAATTTTGGGTCGATTTTTCTTCGCTTGATCGATCAACTCTCCTCGTTCGAGTTCTTCCATCTGTTCTAAAAAGATAAAAACCAAACTAAAACATTAAATAAAATGAAAATAAAATACAAAAGGATACAAAACGCTCGGGTTGCCTCCCAAGAAGCACAAATTTTAACGTCACTTGCTCGACGCTATCTCGTTCATTTAATTCCAACCGTGTGGTGGATCTCTGGACTCCACCAACTCATGACCGCGATTCTTCTTTCTTCCATCATGATAAGGCTTCAGTCTATGCTTGTGAATTTGAAGGGATGAATTTCCGACCTCATCATATAACGTGGCTACTCCATACTCGTCTAATTCTTTTATTAAGAACAGTCCGCTCCATGCAGCTCCAAAATCAGCTGGGTCATACTTACATTCGTGATTATATAGTACTAATTCCCCAACCTCATACTGCAAGTTTTTGACTTTCTTAGCGCGAACCTCTTTTGATTTCTTCTTATTCCTCGTCCATTCGTCGGAATATGCCTCGCCCTTATTCTTTGTATGCGAAAATTTTTTGTTAGGGCTGAGGGAACCGTACCTTGAGCGACTTATTGGTGGCTTCAACTCCACCCTTCCCTCAAATTTATGTGTTTTGCTCTCCACATCTAAATCATCTAGAAATTCTTCTACGATATTGCGTATGTCAATACCTAGTAACTCGGTCAAGTCCTCCCCACTTAAGTTCATCTGGTCCTCAAACTCGTCGTGCTCCTTGCTTGAATCAACTCGTGAATCTCCTCCCTCGATAGAAAATCCGGCGTCATCCCCGTCGCTTAATTTGTTCAAAGTTGCGATTCCTCTTAACTCGTGGACGCACGATGTAACGGGGTCAACGAAAGAAAATCATCTTACAAGGCAGGGAGGGAGTGTTTTGAATATCTTTTAGAGAAAACATCACTGTTTCACCCAAAATGGTAATTGGCATCCTCCCTTTGTGAACATCAATCAGAGTATGGGAGGTAGACACAAACGGGCGCCCCAATAAAATGTTATACTCCGTGCTCTCAGTCGGTACTTCGCCAATGTCCATAACCACAAAATCAACAGGAATTACGAGCTCTCCAACTTGTACTAAAACATCTTCAACTATCCCCAAGGGTAGTCGAATTGAGCGATCGGCCAACTATAGGCACATGGTTGTCGGCTTTAGAGGTCCAAGATCAAATTCTTGATAAAGAGAATACGACAGTAGATTCACTCCAGCTCCAAGGTCTAACATTCCTATTGCTTTTTGTCCATTAGCCAATGAAATAGTGATGCAGAAACTTCTAGGATCGCGTTCCTTGGGTGGCAGTGTCTTCTTAAAAACCGCACTAACTTCCTTCGGAAATGGTATGTATTGATTCGTCGCCAAACGTCTCTCTCTCGAGGCAAGTTCCTTAAAAATTTTGACGTAGGCGGGCATTATTTTTTATTACCTCCAAAAGTGGTAGGTTGATATTGACATTCTTCAAGAGGTTGTATAGCTCCATGAACCTCTTGTTCTCTTTTGTTGGACGCAACCGGCTCGGAAAAGGAACTGCATCCTTAATTTGCGTCGTTGATTGCTTTGGCAGTGATGGTTCGTCTTTTCCAAGGGTGTTGTTTGGAATCGTCCCTTGAATGGATCCAGGAACTTATCTATTGGTGGATTTATGTAGCTTGTCTACTGGTGTAGAGATAATTTCCTCATCCTGGTCCACTATGCCATTGTCGATCTTCGACCCACTGCGAAGGACATGAACCGCCGATGCTTGCTCTGTCTGACTTGGGAGCTTGTCCTTCTCCTTGTTTGACCTCGCAATGTCAGTCGCTAGTTGTCCCATAGTTCTATCTATCCTTTTCATGTTTTTAGCTAAATTATGCACTATTCCAGAAAGATGGTCAATTCCGTTCACCTTCTTTGAGAGTTCATCTATCTTTGCGTACACCTTTGTAAGTCCCTCTCTATTGCTGATTGTCTCGGCCACTTGATTTTGCTGCCAAACCAATAGTTGATCATTTGGTTAAGCCATATTAGACGCCTGCCCTTGCATATGAAAATTATTTTGTGGCATGTAATTCGGACTTCCTGGGCACATTTGAAAATAGGATTCTCACGTTGTGAGGTGTACTACTTTTGATTTGAATAATTCTGAATTGCGTTAAAGTCTTCTTGCTGCACTATGTTGTTTGGACACTCGTCTGCTAAATGCTGAGGGGATCCGCATTGGTTGCATGCTGCAGTATTCTTCTGTGCAGCAGCCTTGCTTGCCCGCTCGGCTTTCCAAGCAGCTAATTTTCTGTCAAATATATCTACACACTTTGACTTGACTAACTTGCCGTCATCTAAATCAGGATCAGGAATGGGAATCTCATTAACCCTCATTTTACGTGGCCGAGAGTTGGTTTGTCTAGATTTTTCGCTTTGCTTCTCCAACACCCGTCTCGCCTCGGTGGCTGCCAAATCTCCAAAATCTCCTCCTGCCGCTATATCTTCTTCTCATTTCCCATGGTCTAATAATCCATCAAATAAAAAATGGTTAGTCATCTCCGGAGAATAGTTGTGGTGGGGGCAAGCTTGCAAAAGCGTCTTGTAACGCTCCCACGTTTCATGAAATAGCTCTCCATCCAACTGTTCAAAGGTGGCAATTTGCCTCCGAAGATGCCCCGTAGTTTGGGCCGAATAGTATTGGTTTAAGAATTTCTCGTTGATCATATCCCAGTCAGCCAACGAACCAGGATCTAGTGAGAGCAGCCATGACTTCGCCTTGCCTTCATGCTGTACGGGAAACAAATCATTTGTACCTCTTCTTGATTAAGGCCATGAACCACAAATCTTCCAACCTCATCAACAAAATAGTTCAAAAATGCCAAGGGGTTTTCATGGGCACCTCCGTGAAAAGTCGGGAGTAAATTAAGTTGGTTCAGTTTGATCTCAACTTCTCTTGCGGTTGGTCCGAGCACAATTACTGACCTAAAAGGTACAACCTTTGGTAGCGCCAAATCGCGTTGTCTAGGTGCTCGATCTCCCCTTGGTTCTCTAACTCGGTCATTAGCTCTCTCGTAGTGGTCATCATATGCGTAATGGTTCTCGCGCTCGTATCTTCTTCCGAAATTGTTTTCCTCGTAACCATGATCTTGATTCACCAACCAAGCATTTACGTGCCTCTGATTGTTAGCATATGCATTACGCTGTAGAAGATCCTCATTCCTAAATGCCATTTTCTCGATGTTGTGTTGATGCATGACATTGTCGTTCATCTCTTCGTTTTGCCTCATATTTGCCATGTTGGGTTGGTGATTAACTACGTTGTGCTGCTGGTTCACTCCTTTGTTTCTCCCCGCATCTTGTCTCGCATTCTCCACATTTTGCTGATAATTAGCCCAATAGGCTCGGGGTTGTGGTTGTCCTTGCAAAACGATTGGCTCACTCCCATACCCATTTCGAATCGGGCGTGGAGGTGATCTCGATGGGGAATCATTGCTTCGAATCGATTGTGCTCCTAACATCGTTTCAGGAACTTGGTCGCAAACAAAATCAGTCGCGGCTGAAGAATCATTCTCGGGAATGAAAACGGGTCTTGGTCTCGGTGGATTCGAACGGTGGATGTTGTCAATGAAAGGTGCAAGGTCGCGTTGGAGTGATCGCCTTCCTTGAATAAACTCAACAACACATCAACGTACCAAATGGAAAAGACCAAGTGCGAAAAAAAAATAAAAAGAAACTAATAACTTAAAAAGAAAAACATCCTATATTCCTACTCATTGCTTCCCCGGCAACGGCGCCCAAATTTTGAACCAAACTTTTGTGCACCCCAATTATAGATATTTAAATTAAAACATGTAAGTTTTCTCGCAAGAGTACGAGGAACTTGTAGGGTGATGAGTTTGACTTGAGTCGAATCTCACGAGGAAACAACTATTCGGTCTTTTGGATGTTTTTCTCAATTTACGAACTAAAATAATATACATGTACATTTGGGGTTTTAAAAGATTTTGAATTGATCATTATAAACTAAAGCAGTGATTAAACTAAGGATAATTAAACTAATTATTCTAGACTAGATTATCAACTACGAGCAATAATTAAATTATCAATAAAATGCTACGAAGATTTAATCTAATTAACGAATCTAAGAACATGAATATAGAAAACTACCATGAAGCAATTGTATCATACGAATCTAAAAATGAATAATTAAGCATAAATCAACCCGCATAAATAAACTAAATAAATCCAATATCCAAGCATGAAACGATTAAACTAATCAAACTAGTTCTAGAATTAACTAAGAATTTAACTAAGAAATTAACTAGGAAATTAACTATGAAATTAACTGAGAGTTTAGAATACTTATTGGAACTAGTAAAAGCAATGAAAATCTCCAGCTATTCCGGAGTTGAACGTTGATCTTCGGCGAAGATTGAATCCCAAAGGTGAATTTGAAGTTTCGGACTCGTTGTTCTTTGATCCTTGATCTCGGTCTTCAAATCTTGTTATAAGATGTGCAATTACATTTATTCTAAGCTAAAATAACCTAAGATGTCGTGTGTCTCCCAAAAATCCGAAATATGAAGGGTATATATAGATATAGCATGTCTTGGCGCACACGAAATCCTAAAAAAATGAATTTTGGGCCATCACGTCGACGTCACGTCGATCGACGCGTGCTGGTGCTCGGCGTCGACGCTGCCTGGTGCTCGCATCGACTGGGCGGGGGCGTCGACTGACGCGGTCATGGATCGACACAACAGAGAGTTGCGTCGACTGAGCGTCGATCAATGCACTCTTGGATCGACGCTTCAGAGAGTTGCGTCGGCCTTGCGTCGACTGAGCATCGATCATCGCGGGCAGGGACTCGTGTCGACGTAGCGTCGAAGCTTGTGTTGATCGATGCTACTGAGGCTCAGTCTCATTTTCTCAATTTTTCTGCTACTCGTTCACCGGAAGGCTCGTTCTCCACTTTTGAACATCGAACTCATCTAATTACGTGCTGAACTCTTTCGGTTACTTAGCTATAAGGTGAAAAACAACAAAATATCACCTAATTGCATCAATTAAGATCAAAATACGGTAAAATAAGCTGGAAATATGAAAATACGAAATTAAGCTTAAATCATCCAACTTATACCAAAAACAAATAGAAAAACGTACTAGAAAGCTAATAAAAAGAAGGACAAATATACTCTAATCATTCATGTCCTTGGAGCAGCCACTGTCGAAGTACCAGGCTCCAGGAACGTGGGATTTCAGGGATGTATAGATCATAATGAATTTAATATCATTATTTTTGACCTAGACCTTTTTGAACCTGGTGTTTGTTTTGGTGTTAGTAACATGGAAACTGTCATGGGACTTAGCAGACACCCTTGGCCTCTAAAAATGACTTTTCTCACCAACAATTTTCTAACAAAAATGTCGAATGTTACACGGATCACCACAGTGGTGACACGCATACTGTCTTCTTCTCTTCTTGTGTCGTTTGGTTGATTTCTGTTCTTGGTTTGATGCTGGTGTTGGCTGATTTGGTTTGTAGCCGATTCTGTGTCTCGAGGTTTCAGGGAAACTCATATCCAAGATTTCGTTAAGCTTTTCATAGCCCTTGTTGAGTTTTGGATGGTTTCTTGAACCTTCTTCAATTCATTTTTCACTCATTCTAGCTCAGCATCCTTTTTGGCGAGCGATGAATCCAATCGGATGATTATATTCAGTTGATCATCCTTTTTTTGGTCAGTTTGTCCACCTTGATCATGAGATCCCTGGCTTTGAGTACTCGTAAAGATATTCATTAACCTCTGCATTCAGGCACAAGGTGTTGGTTTCGGTATTACCAACACAGATGTCATCATCCCACATAACATTAGTGAGCAGGGCTTGAACTGATTTGGGCGAGTCAGAATCATCACCATCTTCAGTGTACTCTGTAGCAATCATGCTTCTTTTTCTGAGAGTGTTTGCACATTCATTTTTATAGTGTCCCCGACCTTTGCATTCATGGCATTGAACTTCACTGAGGGGCATTGGGGAGCTAGATGTATTGGATACGGAAGGCGTGGACTGGGATCTGGAAAGTGTGCGCCCAGAAAATCTTGGTGTGGCCACTTCTGGCTTATTTTTTGAACTTGATCCTCCAATGTTGTTTTTCTTCTTTAAGAATTAGTTAAAACATTGAGTCACATACGACACTTCTTCTTACTTAAGTGTGGTAGTATCGATCTTATCAAGTAACCCTTTCAAATCAAAGCCTTCATCATCATTATCGGAGTTAACATCAGAGGAGAGAGAAACATTCTTCTCTTTTGAGTTGGAACCAAGATGTTCCATCTCAAATGTTTTGAGTGAGCCAACCAGAGCATCAAAATCTAGATCATCTGTGTCCTTGGATTCTTCTATGGCTACCACCTTAATACTGAATTTCTTTGAGATGGATCTGAGTAGGTTTCCCACAAGACGTGAGTTGCTCATTGCCTCATCAAGTTCCACGGACTCGTTTGCGATATCTGAAAGTCTCATTGCATAGTCCATGATGGACTCTTTTTCATCCATCCTCATTGCCTCGAAGGTAGATGTCAGCATTCTTCATCTTGATCTCTTCACGCTATGGGTTCCTTCACACACCCTTTGCAATGTGTCCCACGCATCCTTTGCTGATTCACACTTCTTGATAACTTTGTAGTAGCTTGAGTCAACATATCCACAAAGGGTGTTGATGCTCTTGGAATTCCAGTTTGAAGCGGCTATTTCATCAGCAATCCAATCTATTTCATTCTTGATGATGGTGTCTCCTTAAGCATCGGTAACTCGTGGCTTCTCCTATCCAACCAGAATGGTTCTCCACGCTCATTCGTTGATATTCATTATGTGCCACCACATCCTATATTTCCAGAGAGAGTAGTTCTCTCCATTGAGGATCGGAGGCCTTGGATTTTCTTGAGCATCCATAGCACCTAACAAATAAGGATCAGTACTTAGTACGTTAAGTAACCCGCTTTAGATGCCAATTGTAAATTTATAGGCCTATGATTTTGAAAATAAGTATCAGTAAAATAATGTTGCTTTCGGTGTTACAATCACCGAAGCCAACATCAACAAGAGTTTTAACAAAAATAAGCAGCGAAATTATAAATGATAAACACTGTTATCTAAATTCAGTTCACAAGTAAAAGTACTTATGAACTTGGGTGTACAAACCCGAAAACTATATTACTTTTCTTTGTTCAAGATCAATACAAAAAGATATGAAGTAATATGTGAAAACTATAGTATCAAACATGTGATACTTAAATACTTGTCGCCTTGAGGGATGATCTTCTCCGTTGGTCACGCAACTTCGAAGACCTTCTTATTTCGGACAATGGCTTCAATTATGTAACTTGCTTGTGTTCTTTCTCGGTGATTTGCATCGCCTTGTTTCTTCAGATCCGTGCGTCAAAAGTCGTCTTGAGCATGTCCCAAGTCTTGTCTTAAATAGGCAAACCTAAAGTCCTAAACTTGGTAAACAAGTAAAATAAATCCTAAACACAATCTAGGAATTTAAATAAAGTCCAAGACACAAACTAGGAAACAAATGCTAGAGTCCTAATTTATTTTGTGCCCAAGAAAGGCAAACAACCAAAAAAGAAATTATTTCCAAGAATAAAATTCTCAACAGTGGACATCTTACAAAATGTTAACATTTGCATCAGATTTGCATGCACTATCTGAGCTCAAATATATCTTACATTCCCTTTCATTCAATGAAGTCATATACTCATTGATTAAATTAACTACATCAAGTGTTGGTGCAAGAATAGCTTGGCCCTCTAAATAAACAGCACATTCAGCATTCGTTCCAAATTGTGGATAAGTGTGAGACACAATTGATGCAATAGGGTCACCAACATCTAACAATACTATGGGATGTCGATTTCAACGATACCATCATTTGATCCTCCAACTGTTCCATCTCCAATGCTATTTAACAATTGAGAAAACTCTTTCAATTCAATCAAATCGGGCTCTGAGCTGAGATTTTGAAGCCTCATATTCTTTATCAATCTCAGAACCTTACAATGTCTCCATAGGTGGGAATAATTTATGGTTCCATGTACTATGTCTGGCCTAGTACCTTTAGGAACCACCAAAAGAATTTGGTGAAAATCTCCACCAAGTACAACAGTTTTACCTCCCAATGAAATATCTCTAGCATTTGTATTCTTGAATCCCATAATATCTTTCAATGTTTTGTCTAAAGCTTAAAAACACAGTATGTGCATCATCACAGCTTCATCCCAAATTATCAGTTGTGCATGCACCATTAATTCCACAAGGGGAGTCCCGTGGAAAATCCCACATGATGATTCTTCATGGAGATTGAATGGAACTGTAAACCTAGAATGACCGGTTTTTCCTTTTGGAAGAAGAAGAGAAGTTATGCCGCTAGATGCTACATTTAATACAATCCTTCCATTAGATCTTACTGCTGCAGAAAGAGTCCTCCAAATAAAATTTTTTCCAGTTCCTCCATATCCATAAACAAAGAATAAGCCCCCCTTTGTTGAAGAAACAAATTCAATGACCTCGTCATACACATGTTTTTTATCTTTATTCAGATTTTGAAATAAATTAATGTGTTCTTCGATGCGGGCATCGCGATCATAGTCCAATTCCTCAGCAATAAATATATTAAAAGAAATATTAGATTCGACTTCAGTTGGAATTGGCATTGGAGGAAAGTCCTTTAAGCTCTTTCATATGCTCTGCAACAACTTTTCCACTTCCTGTAAAGCAAGATTTTGAATTTCAGCATTTTCAAATCTATACAAAAAAAAATTTAAAAATAATTGTACTTTCACTAACTTATATGAAAAAATATATAAAATAAGACTATCAAAAAACCATGGATATAATTGAAGTTTAATAATTAATACCTTTGTTATTCCTCAACTTTTGTTGTTTGTATAAAATGTCATCTGATAAATATTTCCAACATTTTTCCCAAACTTTTTCCGGCTGAGATATAGATTTGGACGCACGCAATGTCATGAATAAGGACCTAATAGAATTTGCAGATCCCCAATAACTTGCTTCTTCGATGGCATCGATATATTCCCTGTCATCATTTAGTAGCCCAATTGAGTAGCACGCATCACAATATGTATTGTCTTGCTTTCCATTCACTTTTTTAAGTCATCATGACATTGTGCTCCTCGAACAACATTGTGGAGGCATCAAGCATAATAGTTATCACCAAAACCTGTGGGGACATAATATAACCGAGCAATTTAAAATCTTTGTTTCCAAGGGGTTCACTCTTTTTTTTTTTTGAGTTCCAAATAAAATACTGATGAAACTCACTGTACAACAAATTTTGAGCTTCAGGATATTTCTTCTTATCCTCAAACCAACCCAAAAACATTGTATGAAGTATTGACTGATGTTTCATCACATCATCCAGTGAATCATTATCATTATATAGTACTCTTTGCTCCCCTGGAAGATGAAAACTCAAGCATAAGACGGAAGTACTTTCATACTGAATTTCATAGCCAAAGATTCTCGAAGCCGCTTCACATGGAGAAATGTAAAGACAATCGTAATACATGTCGATCTTATCAATTACTGGCTTCCGCCCATCATTGTTACCACTCTTGTATAATGTTGTTGTGACCCTATCATTTCCCTTGTTCACATATTTGAACAAATATTTGATAGATCTAGACTGATTACACCATTCAACGTTCATGTGTGCTTCATACTTTAGCAATAAACAACGATTGTGTAGAACAACCCACTTATTATCTAGAGGAACACCATTTTTTGTTACCATCCGACCAGTATTTCTATGTTTGTACACCGGGTGACCATCATAGTCAACAGTAGATTCAACGAACCTCTTTGGATAATGTTTTGAGCATTTCTCATCAAACATGCAAGGAGAAGATTTTTTCAAATGCCCACATGGACCATGAATAATCAACTCCAAAATTGCTGCATAATACCTCGGATCTTCCTCTTCATCCGGAATCTCAACTGAAATGATTCGATCAATATTGCTTGCATTAGGGTATTTAATTTGTTTTTGATAGAAATAGAAGAATTTGGGCATGAGGAAGGCCTCGCTTCTGGAACTCCATAGTATAAATAACTACATAAGATGAAAAGTAAAAAAATGAACAACACACCAATAAACAATAAATTGATGATGTATAGAGGTTATTTTGAAATAAATAATATTAATAATATATATTTTTTGATATGCTCACTGGAAACTATATTTCTAAATATTTGGTTGTCACGTAAATCTCTAATTAAGCCATCCAACTTCATCTTGAGTACTCTTGAAACTACATCAGGACGATCTTCTGGCTTAAGATTCGTGCTCTTAACAAACCGTACAATCTCTGGCCATTTTGGATTGCACGTGAATGTTATGAACAAATCTGGATATCTAGCCCATCGACAAATTACCATAGCATCTCAGTAATTATGAATCATATACCGTGCACCACCGGTAAATGTCGTTGGCAAAATAACTCTATTACCCACGCTGCAACCATTTGTTTCACCGATACTACTGCATCATCAATTCCATTATACATATCCCTCCTCAACTCTTCTTGATGGGTTCTAACATACCATAATCTTGCAGATTCAATCATGGTATATCCATCAACTATGAACTGTTGTGTAAGACTTTTTAAAGAGAGGATAATAGGTGAATCGGTTAACCTTTCATGCAATCGGTGCGAGAAGAACTCCCTCTGGCTCATATAATTTCTACAATTTCCTATCGGTTTTCGATGATCAGCAAAAGATATATCTTGCCTATAGTTATCTTCATCGTAAGGAAATAATAATGGATACTATAAGGCAAGGTAAGACATCTGTAACTCATTGATACATTTCAGTTTGCCAGATTTTCTTTCAAAAATAATATCCCTATCAACCATATATTTTTCAAAATCACCAACAACTAAGATGGCAAGTTCATCGGATTCAGGTAGATTATGCGTTCTTGCATCAGTGCCTCTTCTCCCATTAAGGAATAATATTATTTTGATATTCGGAAACTTATCCTTGAAATTTCTAAATGACTTAAAAAAATTATTTGACCTATGTAACATGGATTTGAGTTCAACAATAATTTCGTTATGTAGAGAATTGTTTTCATTGACTTTTTTGCATAAATGTAAATTATAAAATAAGAATATTATAAAAAAATAATATATTAATTTGATTAACCAATTATAATTTATGAAATTAAAAATCATACCTAACCAAATTAATTCGGTTTTGAACTTCGTTTGCAGTATCGTATATAAAGTTGTGCAAACTTCAGTGTAGAACCTTCTTCTGGCAGCAAAATCCTATTAGATGATAATTTTGACCGTGCATACGGAATATCGGTGGCGAATTTTTCGTGTTCATACTGGAATCAATTTTTTCACCCATCGAAGTAAAAGAAAACATGTTTTTGTATGATCGAATATTCTCTAAAAAATGTCTACTTTTATCGCTAAAACCGAATATTAGATCATACAAAACTTGTGGTGGTTTCTTCAAAGGAGGCAACACAATCTTTTCCTTGTCTCAAAAAAGGTAGAGTACTCTCATATCGTAGTTTGAACACTTAGTTTCAATCTCTCTCCATACCAAAAATATGCTGAACAATGTCCACATATGAAAGTAGGATCACTGATTTGCATCTTTTTGTACATATTTTCATTTTCGTTTTTGTTTCACGTTGCGTGTTTTTCGCTTGCTTTTTGTTGCTTTAAGAGTCGGGTTGGCCGTTTTTCGTATTTCTAGATTTTCTTAGTTTTTGTACGTTTTGTTATTAATTTTCGTAGTTTTTCACGTTTCCATTTTTCTTGGCCGTAGGACGTCCAAGCGGGGCCCACGCTCGATTGGGATCGTTGATACTTGACTCGGGAATGGACGGACAAAGCAAGGAAGTGCAACGGACGAGGTTCGACAAACCGGCGGACGCGAAAAGAACAAGAAATTGAGCCGGAAGCTGGAATCCAGTCGACCGATTGGATGTTCAGTCGATCGACTGAACCCCCCCAAAATCGACTGAATTCCAGCGACATTTTGGCATTTTGGACATTGCAGTCGATCGACTGCCTACTTGGCCGATCGACTGCTGCCGATCGACTGGGTCCTCTCAAGATCGACGGAATTACAGGGCTTCAGGCCATTTTGACATCGCAGTCGATCGACTGCCGACAAGGCCGATCGACTGCCAGTCGATCGACTGCGTTTTCTCAGTCGATCGACTGAAAAGCAGATTTTTGAAGATATTAGCAATCATACGTCATTTCAAGAGGACAACTTGTCCTGAAGGCTTTCTTCCCCAAGAAAGCTTCTCCAACTCCAGAAAACTCTGTACTTTCATATTTTTACTTAGTTTTAATTCCTATAAATTCTAATAATTAGAGATAGATTAGTTAAGTTTAGATCTTAGCTAGTTAATGTTCAAGCTTTGTTTCAAGCTATCTTTTGTGAAGAATCACCAGCTTTCAAGCT
This sequence comes from Phtheirospermum japonicum, assembly GCA_014905375.1. Classification (NCBI taxonomy): domain Eukaryota; kingdom Viridiplantae; phylum Streptophyta; class Magnoliopsida; order Lamiales; family Orobanchaceae; genus Phtheirospermum; species Phtheirospermum japonicum. The sequence goes on from BMAC01000759.1 coordinate 183,815, forward strand.
TTCTCATTCAAGCTTTAGTGTAATCAAGTACATTTGGTAACTTCTTTCCTTTAATTCCATGTTACTTTATCTTGATCTTGTGTTGAAGTTTGATTCTTGCTTGTGGTTGTTTTGATCATTTAAAATCTCTATCTTTATTTTCTAGCTTCCTAGCTTATGAACTTATGCTTTTAGTTATTAAGTTGCAATCAATTTCTAATTTAGTATAAGTTGTTAAAGATCTTCCTTTAAAACCCTTAATTAATGTTAAGTACTTATGTTGACTTATTCAAATAAGTTGACTTTAATTTTCCCTCCATTTTACTAATTTCAAATAATTAAGTTTTGAATAAGTTAATTAGTTTAAATTGATCGTTTTTAATATAAGCTTTAATTTCCTTTAAATGTTTTAATGTTTTTATATCTTAATTTTCAATTTCAATCTTAGTTATAGAAACCGAAAAATGATTATCGCTTTCTAGGGTTAAATTAGTTTAAGTAAAACCGACGATAAGAACGATAAAGAAAACCGAAAGCCAATCACATCCATCCTCGAGAGACACGACTCGGGACAACTCACCGCATCTACAGTCGACTCTGTACTATTGTGGAGACGATTTATAGAGCGTCGAGAAATCCTCGATCAAATTTTGGCGTCGTTGCCGGGGATGGATTAAGGCCAATGGCATTCTTAATTATTCTTGTTGTCGTCGTAAATAGTAGTTAGTTAATTATTTTACATTCGATACGCGTAATCTTTTTGTCGCTTGTTGTGTGTGCAGGGTGGGTCCCACATCCCGTTCTCTCCGCTAGTATCACCAATAATCGAGAAGCGAACGATGGAAACCCTGTTCGAAAGCCCGATTCTGCCCGCCCATACTCTGAACGATCGAAAGACGCCTCCGCCGCTCGATTGATTCGGCCAAGGATGGCAAACTACCGAGTTAGTTTGCCATACGACAACCCTTACATCCAAATTCCCGAATATCCAAATCCATATATCGCTCCCAAAGATGACGACCCGTATGCTTCGATCGGTAAAGAGTGGATCTACTCTTCCGATCATTATGAGCCAAACCCTCCACATCAACCTCCATTCTCATACCCCCACAACCCGAGCATAGATCAGTATGCTCCGACTCGTGCTCTTTTTAATCCGGGTTTTGATGATCTATATGTTCCCCTCGCCCTTCCTTCTTCTTATGATTCGTACGCTCCAGCGATTTATGATTCTAATTCTTCGACCTACGATTCTTACGGCCTACCCACCTCGAGCTCGTATACTCCGAGAGATGACCCTTATACCTCACTCTTCCAAGACTCGTCTACGTCCCCACTCCCGGACGTGGAGTCTCTCTTAGCCGAGCTCGTTGGAAACCTCGATCGCATGGAGACCCACGCTAAGCAAATTTCCAATGACGTAAGTGAGCTTAACAAACCGTGCCTCGACGAGATTCCCTTCTTTGATGAGGCGGTGCCCATGGTCGTTGATGATAATTCGATATTTGACGATCTTTCGAAAAGTGAGCGCTATGAGGTAGATATAGAGAACGAGGAGAATGGGTCGGAAAACAACGTCACCCCTCTCGGATATTGCGAAGAGGTTGTAGTGGAAAGTGAGGAGGTGATATCTTCGGGGTCGCCGATGGCACTTGGATTATCGATCATACCTGCTATAGGCGAGGAAGATGCAATTGTGCCGGCCTTGGAGGATGTGGAGCTGATCGAGCCTCTTTCGCCTCCACCCGAAACTTTGCCACTACTTAAACAAGAAAAGGTGGAAGAGGAGGAGGAAGATGTGCTGGGTCCTACACTCTCGTGCGCGACTACAACTATTTCTAAAGTCGAGAGAAAGGGGACGACGGTTGGGGAGACGAAGAAGCACGCCGACCCATATTTGGATGATCACGTCTGGGTGATCGACAACTCACGCTTACGACCACCGAAGCAAGCCCACGTTCTTGATTTCTCGATCTTCCGGCTTGCACTACGCGCCCGCCTTGGTGATACTGATCACCCGGTGTCCCTACTCGAGAACACCAAGGCGTGGCATGATCGTCACATGTTTTTGGATCCTGGATAACATTCTCGTATAATCGTCGAGCGAACGACGAAAACCAAACGCGCTACGTGGGAGGCAACCCACGACTTTCTAAATCTCTTCTCTTCTTGTTTTTCTTTTAATTTAATGTATATTCCATCTCTGAATAGTATTAATGGAAATTCTGGGGTTTATGTAGGTCCAGTCCTGAAGTTTTGGGAGAAAACAGGAGAAAAATCGGAGTGGACTGCTGGAATTCAGTCGATCGGCTGCATATCTAGTCGATCGACTGGAATGCCTGTCGATCGACTGCACAATCGACTGACGTGATCAAATCGACTGGATTCCAGTACTTTTTAAGCTTTTTGAGAGAGCAGTCGATCGACTGGTCATTTGATGATCGACAGCCAGTCGATCGACTGGAGCCCGATCGACTGAAACCGCGGAATCGACTGGATTACAGGGACTTTCGTACTTTCTGACAAGAGCATTCGATCGACTGTCGGCAACCGATCGACAGCAGTCGATCGACCGAGAAGAGCAGTCGATCGACTGCCCTGCAGCGGGCTTATAAATACCAGTCGATCTCTTCCTCCCCAGCACCCCAAAATCGACAGAAAATTCGAAAAAAGAGCAGAAAATATAGAAAAATATATATATATAGAAAAGAGAGAAAGATAGAGAAATCGACTCTTAGTCGATCAACCGGGGCAGTTACGCGGGAAGTTTCATTCTTCTTCTCCTCTCCAAATTCAAAACTCCTCCTTGGGCATAGCTGTTTCTTCGTTCAATTCAAACTGATTCTTCGAGGTAATTCGCTTGAACCATTCTATTTGGGAAACTAGTTGATTGTTGGTTGAGTTTGGGACAGATTTGGGTTTCCAATTTTCCATACTTCCTTGTTCAAAAACTTTGCCCTCAACGTGTTCGACGAATTGCCCCAAAGAACTTTCAATTTTTATTTTCGTCGTTTCTCCGTCGTTTTTCGTTCGTGTCGTTTTTGAGACCTCCCTACTACAACCTCCACTATCATCTTCCCCGTTTTCACCATATACCATGGATGGCCACTCCGATGATGAAAATGTTTTCGGCTTTCAACAATACCCCGATATCGCCGGAAATTACGGTGCCCCCTTCCCCATCTATTCTACRGACGAGGGGGAACTTTTCCAAAACCTTTCCCAGCGACATTTCGCTACCCCTCGTTTCATTAACATTGAGCGTTTAGATGAATGGGTGGCGAACGGGGACTATGACGGATTCGGCATGCGTCTACTAAGTTTCATCGACGCGATGAATGGCCGGATGTTCGCATCCTTCCGAGCACCGGCTTATCAGGAGCTAGTGCTCGAGTTTTTCACCTCGTATCAGGATACGCGTGACAGGGGTTTTGATGTGCGTTTCGGGGGAGTTAAACGCCGTATCGATCAGGGGGTGATACAAACGGTGCTCGGGCTTGACTGCCAGGAGTCCTCGTATACGCAAGTGCGTGATCTAGAAATACGAAAAACGGCCAACCCGACTCTTAAAGCAACAAAAAGCAAGCGAAAAACACGCAACGTGAAACAAAAACGAAAATGAAAATATGTACAAAAAGATGCAAATCAACCACCCCACAATTAGAACGGTTGCTTGTCCTCAAGCAAAACTAACGTATATTTACAAAACTACCCCCGACCAACCCTAGGCTAATGCACAAAAATAGTTCGAGACGTCGTACGCTACGTTGTTTGTTAGCTTCGGCTAAAAGGACGACAATGTGATTTGCTAAGGTAATTTAGATCGACTTCCGAAACCTAAAAGGACTTAAACGATCCAACAAGTCGGTCTCTCCCGTCCTTGCCCCGGCTAAGGTCTATCCACGCTCGAACCGTTAATCGACTCCCGACTAGCCAAGATCATCAACACCTCTCTTTACAAAAGTATACTAAAAATCGAAACAAATGGAAAAAACGTGCTATACAACAACTTCAAGGATTTATATCGTATCCTTGTTTATTCAACTTTTTCCGTATTTTTCTTTTTCTTTTTTTTTATGTACCGTAGACGTGAGGTACTTGCATAATAATGTGAAAATACGAGGCTATCAAATGACTCCGATCATTCGTTGCTACTAGCAACTTTCGAATTTTTCGATCGAGCACGTGGAGCAATTGATGACTCCAAATTACAACAAAAACCTATAGAGAGTGTTCAATGACGAGGGCTAGTCGAGGCACTAGTTCCAAACGAGCACAAGGATAGCACGAAGCTAAAACCGATCGGGGATCCCAACAAGTTAAACCAC
>BMAC01000759.1:188146-199830 GCA_014905375.1 Phtheirospermum japonicum
TTTCTTAGTTTTTGTACGTTTTGTTATTAATTTTCGTAGTTTTTCACGTTTCCATTTTTCTTGGCCGTAGGACGTCCAAGCGGGGCCCACGCTCGATTGGGATCGTTGATACTTGACTCGGGAATGGACGGACAAAGCAAGGAAGTGCAACGGACGAGGTTCGACAAACCGGCGGACGCGAAAAGAACAAGAAATTGAGCCGGAAGCTGGAATCCAGTCGACCGATTGGATGTTCAGTCGATCGACTGAACCCCCCCAAAATCGACTGAATTCCAGCGACATTTTGGCATTTTGGACATTGCAGTCGATCGACTGCCTACTTGGCCGATCGACTGCTGCCGATCGACTGGGTCCTCTCAAGATCGACGGAATTACAGGGCTTCAGGCCATTTTGACATCGCAGTCGATCGACTGCCGACAAGGCCGATCGACTGCCAGTCGATCGACTGCGTTTTCTCAGTCGATCGACTGAAAAGCAGATTTTTGAAGATATTAGCAATCATACGTCATTTCAAGAGGACAACTTGTCCTGAAGGCTTTCTTCCCCAAGAAAGCTTCTCCAACTCCAGAAAACTCTGTACTTTCATATTTTTACTTAGTTTTAATTCCTATAAATTCTAATAATTAGAGATAGATTAGTTAAGTTTAGATCTTAGCTAGTTAATGTTCAAGCTTTGTTTCAAGCTATCTTTTGTGAAGAATCACCAGCTTTCAAGCTTTCTCATTCAAGCTTTAGTGTAATCAAGTACATTTGGTAACTTCTTTCCTTTAATTCCATGTTACTTTATCTTGATCTTGTGTTGAAGTTTGATTCTTGCTTGTGGTTGTTTTGATCATTTAAAATCTCTATCTTTATTTTCTAGCTTCCTAGCTTATGAACTTATGCTTTTAGTTATTAAGTTGCAATCAATTTCTAATTTAGTATAAGTTGTTAAAGATCTTCCTTTAAAACCCTTAATTAATGTTAAGTACTTATGTTGACTTATTCAAATAAGTTGACTTTAATTTTCCCTCCATTTTACTAATTTCAAATAATTAAGTTTTGAATAAGTTAATTAGTTTAAATTGATCGTTTTTAATATAAGCTTTAATTTCCTTTAAATGTTTTAATGTTTTTATATCTTAATTTTCAATTTCAATCTTAGTTATAGAAACCGAAAAATGATTATCGCTTTCTAGGGTTAAATTAGTTTAAGTAAAACCGACGATAAGAACGATAAAGAAAACCGAAAGCCGATCACATCCATCCTCGAGAGACACGACTCGGGACAACTCACCGCACCTACAGTCGACTCCGTACTATTGCGGAGACGATTTTTAGAGCGTCGAGAAATCTTTGATCAATCACCAATATCCCAATAAACTGTTCGATAATAATTTAGATAAATGAAGGTGTCATGGAAATCATTAAACTATATATGTGTGTGTGTAATTAAAGTTTATATTTGAATTAAAAAAATTATGTATTGTTGGAAATAAAAAGATTTGAAGAAATTACCATCATAAGGAATCATAGGTTTCTTGGGGTATCGTTTACGTGAATGCTTACTAAGATATTATCTATCAATGGTGTGAAACTTATGAACTACACTTATATTCTTTTCATAAAATATTATTACTGCTAATTATATTTCAAAAAAATAAACACGTATATTATTTTTATGTGAACATAAGAAATTATATCCCTCATGTTTTATTTTAGATAATGATGATATGTTTTTAATAATAATAACCAAATAATTAACAATAATAATTAAATTACAACTGTAAATTTAGATCAAATAAAATAAATGTGTAATTTATGAAAAAAATTACCCTTCTTAGGCACATTTGATTTTGTAGGTGGTCCCTTCTTGATTTAGGAGTAAGTTGATTATGTGATTTATCTAGTGTACTTCCTGCAATGTTCTCCAGTTCACTCGATAGAATATGTGTTGACAAATTCTCTGCAATAATAGTACATATAGATGAAGCGTGTATTCTCCAGCATTATTACTCAAATATTATAAACATTAATTTATAAATAGTCTTGAAAGAAAAGTTTCCTTATAATTTTCTTTGTATATATATATAGGATTGGGATCATGTGGGAACCAATCCCCTGTTTGGGAATTAGGAACCCATATAATCCACTTGATTAAATTTTTTGTACGGCCAAGATCAGCTGCATGAATTATATAATTAATATAATTATATTAATAGAGAAGGATATATGTGTAATTATTCCTACTATCATTAAATATCCCATAATTAATCCAAATCCTATCCCAAAAATCATGCACGTCAATGCTAAATATATATTCACAAAAATTGGAACCCCTTTCATGCCAAATATATATTCGAAAAAATGGAAGAGAAAATCTGAAGAACGACTGCCATTATTTATTTTTATTCGTATATTTTTCTTCATTTACACATATTCGTCATCCTACAAAAAACTTCTGCCACTATTTATTTGTATTCGTCTTTTTTTCTTCGTTTTCACATATTCATCCGCCTACAAAAAACGTGATGGACTCTCCAGGTTGTTTTACTTGATCATCCCTTTAGTTTTTTTTTCCGCGACATTTTTTTTTATCATCCCTTTGCTAATTACATTTTTTAGCATACTCATTCTTTAGAATTATCTGGCACAAATCATGGACGCACACTGCTAATATTCTGCCGATTGAAATAATTGGGAGTTTTTGGTTTTTACAAAATTTTTCACGAGTTTTTGTTGTGCCAAGAAAAAATCTGCCGATGAGTCAAAAAAAATTTAAGATCAAGAATATGCCGATGAGAAAAAGTTTTCTATCTAAGAGACAAAGTTTTTCAGAAATATCTATTTTGAAAAAAACAACGATGCCTACAATAAATGTGATATAAACTAACAAAAAAATCCAACAATCATGATTTTCTACAGGTACCAAAAGTTCGTGCAACACGACTATCTGTATTGGGATTTTTTTGGGAAAGACAGAATACTACATCCGATTTGCGACCCCACCATGAAGCCATACGAGGGGTAAGTGTTTACATCAATCGAAGATGAAATTAAGTTTTACAAGACGTATGCTACTATTTGCGGTTTTGACATCCATCTTGGCGGTCATAAGAAAGCTGCAGACAATTATATTATAATTCAAAACTGCATAAATTACAACAGAGAGGGAAAAAAGAATACAATGGCTGACGAGGTTGATGAGAATGGAATTTGTATGACGAAAAAGAGACACAGGTTGTCGAAACGTGTTGAATGTATAGCTCATATAATACTTAAATTTAATGGAAATAAAGAATATATTGTTGACCTATTCACGGAGCGTCATACGCACAATATGGTATCCGAATGTTATAAAGAATTTCAGACAGAGAATAGGAATTTATATGACGTTCATCGGACTTTTATCTTAAATTGTGCTAGAGCCAAAATAGGAGCAACTAAGTTGTATAGGTTGTTTAAGGAATTTGTCGGTGGTTACTCTAATATCTATTGCACAAGCATTGATTTTAAAAACTTCGCCCGCGATTTGAAAGCATTCGTAGTTGGCGTTGATGCACAAATGATTCTGGATAAGCTTTTCAGGAGGCGCGATGTGTGTTCTGCATTCGCATTCTATTATGTCGTCGATGATCAAGACAGATTGACACATCTTTTTTGGTGTGACCCGATAGCAAGGAGGAATTTTTCCGCATTCAGAGACGTTGTCTCATTCGATGCCACTTACTCGACGAACAGGCATGTAGTCCGATATCTTTTATACCCATGTTTATTATCTTACACAATGTCTTGCTTGTTCTTATTTCGACACCGATAATTAGCACATGCAGTTGATATATATTGAACAGTAATTACTCTGTTATATTTTAAATCATTTATTTTGCATAGGTACAATTTGATTTTTGCACCCTTCACGGGAAAATATAGCCACGGTAAATGCGTCACGTTTGGTGCTGGCCTACTATCAAGCAAGGATGTTGCGTCGTACACATGGTTGTTTGAAAGTTTCAAATATTGCACGTGCACAAACCCAAGAATCATAATAACTTATCAGGACCCGGAAATGAAGATCGCAATTGAATGCGTTTTTGAAGGGGTTACTCATCGTCTATGCATGTGGCATATAATGTCCAAAGTGTCAAACATAGTCCCTAAACATTTAAAAATGGATTCATCCTTTAACAAAAGACTAAACGATGTAGTGTGGTTCGAATTGATTGAGCCACATGAGTTCGAGGGACAATGGAATGACTTGATGATTGAGTTTGGGTTTAATGATCATAAATGGTTCAATATAATGTATGTGATGCATAAAAGGTAGATTCCAGCATTCTTTAGGGATTCACCGATGAATGGATTATTCAAGCAGACGTTAATGTCCGAGAGTGAAAATGGCATTTATGTCCAGTACGCACGCCCCAAGGCTAACTTGATTGAATTCTTCATGCTTTACGAAAGTGCATTAGATGCACAGCGGCATACACATGACCAATTGAACAGCATTGACGAATCATCAGTTCCCCAGCTAAAGACACCTTTAGCAATTGAAAAACATGCTACATCCGTGTACACTGACAAGACATTTATTAACGTGTTGATCAAAATCATTTTTGCTTGTTTTGAATGTCATGTAACGAGTATTAATGACGATGATAGCCTTCTTACGTACAAGTTTGATGATAGTGGTAACGACTCTTTTATCGCAGTGCACAACAAGTTAGACGACATGTATACATACAGCTGCAAGCATTTTATCAGGTTTGGGTTATTGTGTCATCATGTTTTTGTTATTTTCAAAGACTTGGGTTTGGATACTATACTAGAGAAATATGTAATTAGTCGGTGGACGATATTAGCATATTCGAAACCATTACACGACATCAGTGGGAATGTCGTTTACCAATACACTGAAATTAAGAACAATAAGTTGTTGTCCAATCAACTGGTGTCCGAGTTTTATTCTTTTCTTGGATTGATCGATGGAGATACCGATAAAATGAATGCAATGTTACGCAGCATAACGGATCTGAATGAAGCATTCAAGTCGGGTGACCCCGCACTCGCCATTTTGTCCAGAAAATGAAAATTATTCGAGAAGTTCTACGGAGCATCTACACCAGATGACATCAACATCCTCCAACCGGAACCTGTGAAAACCAAAGGTAGTTGTAGTACTATCGTTAGCCATTTGAAATCAAATAAGGAAAAAGCGATTGAAACAAGCAGAAAGACCCTTCGAGTGTGTAGCAAATGCAAGCAAAAGATGAATCACGATGTTAGGGATTGTTCGTTGTCACGCACGAATGATATTACTTAGTCACCTTGTTCGTTTAATGTTGCTAATATTCTTTCCCATTTACTGACCCTAGATATCGTCTTTTTGTTGGATTCTGATTTTGGTACCTTGTTTTAAATTATTTGTCATCTCATAATCGTAATTTCATAAGTTTTCTTTTCATTCATTCAGTCATTCTCTTTCTACCCCCAGGTTTACCTTTTCATGAATTATGAAGTTTAGTTGTTTTCATGAAGTATAAAATTATTCATCATTTCATAATCGTAATTTCATAAGTTTTTTTTTCATTTAGTTGTCTTCTTTCCTGCCTCCATGTTTAAGTTGTCCAAAGTTACTCGTAATTATATTGATTTTGCAAGCTGGTTCTAGGTTTTAAAAGCCATCATTATTTTATTTCAATCACTAACACAAGCTGAAGAAAAAAGACACAGGAGCCGCAGGGTGCTCGTAATTTTATTTTTTAAATCTTTTTTGTATATCCCGCGTCCATGTGTTTATTCTGTCTTCTTCATGAAATAAGAACATACTATTCCCTAGCTAAATTTGTTTATTCACTGCTAACTTGTTGCTTTCAAGTTTCAGAAACCTTTTACTCTTTTAATTTTCTTTTTCCATTAATCTCCTTTGTGATGTTTAATGCATATTTGCATTTTTGTATCTTGTGGTACTCGTTCTTGTTTACATGTGTAACTCTTTTAAACAGTGTTTTTTTTCCATTAATGTCCTTTTTGATGTTTAATGCATATTGGCATTTTTGTATCTTGTGGTACGGTTCTTGTTTATATTTGTGTTTCCTGGATGTTCATTACATTCATATTGCAACAAATTATTCGCACTCTTAGCCTTTGTTTTATTCTTATAACCTTTTTTTAATTTACAAAAATTACCATAGAGTTTTGAATTAATTACGAAATATCCCAAAATAAGTTGACCCCCAAACAAAAACTCCATGTAGTTTAAATTTGTCTATCATTTTTCCTATAAAAATATTATAGTAAAATTCTTGACCAAATTAAACAAGAAGGAGCGATTTCCGATATTTTCAGGCATCTGTATTTCTTTCTTTTTTTTGTGTGTGTGTGTAAAAATTCCAACTTTTTGGAAAAAGCATCATTCTTAGAACTATGAAGTTATAATAATAATTTATTATAACTCATATACATACATTTTTTACAAATGCAATGACTTTTTGAAATGACGCATCTCATTGCATCTCATTTATTATAGTAACACTGATGATGCAACCTGCTAAGCACGATACAAACCCTTTGCATACTCTTGCATAAAATTCTTATAATTTTAGCATAGATAGAATACAGTCACAGAAACTTGCATATAAAGCACATAATCATAGCATCTTGCATAAGAAGCACATAATCATAGCAACTTGCATAAGAAGCATAATCGGAAATCAAACGACTAACCCAAAAATACCGATGCAAAGAAACACACTGAATAATTAATTTTACAAAGCATGACAAAGAAAAAAAAAGGACAGGCACTTATACGCAAAGCACACGGTCCATCAATTACATTAAAAATATTTCCAAACCTAGATTAAAGCAAAAACCCCAAAGTTTATTACAATACTACTATTCCATCCCAAAGTCCAAACATAGACAATTCCAAAAGTCTTCGAGTTAAAACACCACTACTTATTAAATTTAAACGCACCAAAGCTAAAAATGAATTACTACTAAATATACTAATGCAAACCGATGCCTACACCTCATCTACGTCAACATCACACAAATAGTCGTCAAGAAGCTGCACCATGTCAATCTCACCATCCTCACATGCTAGTCGATAATGCAACAATGCCGATTCCTTATTTCGATTGGCATGGATGTTGTTCACAGATGTAAGTATTGTTGCGCAGTACTGAGCTCTTAAATAGAGCATTTGCATCGGAGCTTTCGTTTTGAACCCACACTTACAACCACGAACACCTTCACCCATGTACGTTTCCATGTGATGCATTGCATATATCGCACAATCATGCTGATTTGTTTCGTCTCTCCACCACATTTTCAATCTTATGATCAACGATTTACCAAGCCCGGTTGCCTTTACCCCTAAGCCATTCACCACCAAGTATTCTACAAACATATCTCTCTGTTCATAGAAATAAGAATACGTAATTTTAGCACAGTAGAATCACGTATATTACCATGGAATTTAATACAACACAAAAGTCGAATAATGTATACACCATTGTATCGGAGTTCAAAAAAGTTTGTATATACCAGTAATTTTGAAGTTACTCATCAGATACATAACAACTTAAAAAATTGAAGTTGAAAATAAAAATTCACTTCAATAAATATATACCAGTAACTCCGGCACATCCCCATATTTATCCTCGATTGGCCCAGAATCTATTGCGATCGAGTTAGCTATGATGTCTGTCCTAAACCTCCTTACATTCAAGGCCACCAAATAGAAATGTGTGCATGGTACACGAGAAAAAAGAACTACATGGAGGTATCATCTTTGTGTAAATTAAGAATATTAAACTGGTTTGAAAATATAAAAAATTTTTAACTTGAAATGACTAGTTACCACGTCAATATTGTCAAATCGCATCCCATTTATGTTCTTTAGTTCGTCACTCAGCCTTTCGAAAAATTTACTCCGTCTTCTCTTCATATCCCATGTCGGATGTGCATCAAAAATAGTATAACACTATTACATACAATATTAACACATTAGACTAATACATCAAATGAATTTTCTGGAATTTTAAGCTTGATCGTGACTTACACATGGGTCTGTAGTGAAGAAAAATTTGCACAGTGAACTTGGTGCCCGTAATCGTTCGTTGTGGTTCAATATTGTGCTCCAAATGTCTAAAACATGTGTATTAACAAAGGACGTGCCCCCTATCATCTTAAGTTCATGTCGTCTTAGTTCAACCCAATCGTTAGAGAATAATACCTCGTTCCTGCAGAAAGATAAATGCCAAAAAAAATGAACTTCAATTATCCAACATGGATTTATTTAAAATAATAACAAAATATGGTTGAGTGCAGACTAACAATCCGCGTCTTCATTGTGTATTATTCAAAAATAAAGATCCCTTTCGGTTTTATTCAAATCTTCCATCATTTCAACCCATCTGCGAACGAAGGGTGATGAGAACTTTGTCGTCTGCTTAAGCACATTCTAGTTCCTACACACCATTTGGTGGGTTGGGACAACTAACTTTCTTTGTACGTATTTCATATTAACATCACACATTTTGGCTATCAGCATGTAATAACAAATGTAGCAATTTATAGTTGACATACAATTGTACGCATTACAAAAAATGATTGTATTCTATGAATAACTCACACCATACACTTAGCATAATATCACTGCACTAATTAACATATAATTTTATAATTAGCACGCAATTCAAAAATAATTAGCATAAATCACATATCTAGCAAATCAAGCTGTTTAGCTTATTGCTTTATTACTAGTTAGCATATTGCCTCTGCACTAATTAGCATACTCCTCTATACTATTTTGGCATAACTACCCCTGTACCAATTAGCATACTCTAATATAACAATTAGCATACAGTTTCATAAAGAGCACACACTTACAAAAAATGCATTAAATTCATATAATTATAACATATCTAATCACAAAATCACTTAAACTTTGTTAAAAAAGTAATGAATACTGGACAATTTTCATAACATACATCACCAGTTTTTGGTAATTGCTTATGGAAAGAATCGGCCAACATACCCTCCCTTTCCCTCATGCACTCGGCACCCGCTCCGCCAGATGCCTGCCCATGAAAAACATCTAGTAAAAAATAAAATTTTAAAATGCCTGAGCTAGAATTCACAACATATTTTAATAATGTGTTAACGCGATATTCGTGCTTTATTTGTAATTCTCAACAGATGGCTTGCCTTTTTCTTTGCAATAGTTCTGCCACCCCTCGAAATCAACCGCTGCTCTTCAATGCCACTTGTACCCGATCCACCAGTTTGTTGACCACAGTCATCACCCTAATTCACAACCACGTATGCTGAGTTGGTTCATGCAGTTAATTACAAAACGAACCATCTAAATCAATACAAAAAAAGTACAGTAATGTCCTAAACTTAGCATACAGAATTACGTGTGATTCTACGCCGACTAGACTACAATAGGGATTCCCGTACCATGTATATCAATGACTGCAGCAGCAGTTGTATCGGATATTTTCACACAACTTTCATCCTGTTAATCAACACAAATTTAAATACTTAATCTGCCCTTTACATCAATATTCTAGTACTCATAAACTTATCAAATTAATAACAAAACTTGTATAATATATTAGAAAACTAGTGGAAAGTAATTTCAATTGAGATAACTTGCAATATTGTTATGCATCTTCGGGCCACCCGCTAGCCGTTTGCGCTTCTTCTTAAGACGTGTGACATTTGTAGGATCGGAAACGTGTTCACAACTGGAATCCTGATGAACATCATAAATACCACATAATAACCAATTAAATTTACAATAAAGCTACATCTACTAATATAGTTTGCGATATATAAATAGTAGCATTCTGAACTTTAATAAAGAAGCATTATAAATACGTGCCTCACTCATCCGACTAGTTTCGCCCTCCGTTATCTCGGATGGTTGCTCATAGTGTGCACCTTAATTCACCAAAATGACATTAAAAAAAATTCAATCAGTTCAAGTAGAAAACTATAATTATATTTTTCAATTAATATAAATCATTTTTCGCTCAAGCATCCAAACCATACATCTTGTGTCAAACCAATGCTGAAGCTTGGCCCATCATTCAGCTTCTTCTTCAACTCCTCACTCATCAAAGCATTTCGCTCCATCTGTTCCAATAGTGTTATTCGTTATGGATGCCCCCAGAACTCATCTTCATCATCTGTGCCACAGTACTGTGCAAGCCCAGTTGATCCATCGGGTTTTCCACCATGGAAATTACATCCTAAAAGACCCTGTGCAGTTTGAATGACTCGTTTGAAGTGTGGATCGTCAAACACGTGTTGCAGAGTCGTCTGTACCATCATCATAATATCTACCATCGTAATATCCATCAGAGTTGCCTTTGCAATAAACCTATCTGCGTACAGATGAACATCACTAAACTTATTTCTATCTTCACATCCCAGGTCTTCATCTTGTATCACTGGTTGGCAACTTCGTAATTCCTCATCGCTTGTTTTATATCGCTCGTCTGGGAAGCCGCTGCCTAAACCATTTGCATCAATTTCCATCTGCTGCCTTTGTTTTAGTGAGGTCGTCGTCCAAGTCTTGATTGATGGAAATGATCTCGATGAACCTCGCATATAGAGCTCGACCCTGTCAGTGTATAACGCATGTTGCAATTTGGTATAACAATTGTCATCAACGATAGTGTAACGCCCCGATTTCACTTTAGCCAAAATAGGATTTATATTTAAGAAAAATATGATGAAACCTTGGCGTCACAATAAATGTCAAGACTTTCAAACTTTACGCAGCGGAAATAATCATAATATAAATAACCAAATCACCATCAAGGAAGTTTATAATTAAAAACGCATTTTTATGTCTAGTTCAATTTTTATTTAAAACAATGAAACAAGTTTGGAAACACAAAACCAACATCAACATTTTCATTCCTCTACTCGTCTCCCATCCGATCGACATCTTCGTTCATACCTAAAAAAAATATCGTTGATTTGGGATGAGCTCAACGTACTCAATAGTTACACCGACTTAACCAATGCAAAATCATACAACTCAAAAATAGCACAAATGACCATAGAATTCATAGTTTTATCGTAGAAAATAAGTTGACTGCAGCTAAAATGCGTCGGGATATACCCGATGACCCTTTTCCCCGGTCACAGACACATTTGGTCTCTGTTTTTAGTTTGTGGTTATAGCACGCCGGGATAAACCCGATGACCCTTTTCCCCGGTCACAGACACTTTTGGTCTACGGCTATATTATTAGTTTCTGGAAATATAGAATTGCATGATACACATAGAACATAAATTTGAGTACATAAAATTTAACATAGGCAAGTCAGTGGTCCCTACCTCGTAAAAATGTCATGGAAAGTCGAGTGATATGCACGTAGTTGAAATCCTAAGTCCCCTTATTGCTCGTCACCTAATAAATTAGAAAAATATATTTAATTAGTATTTTTCATATTTAAAATAGTAATAATAATAATAATAGTAATAATAATAACAATATTAATGATAATAATAATAATAATAACAATAATAATGTTAATAATAATAATATAATAGTAATAATAATTAAAAAGGACTGGAGTGCAGTTTTAAAATATGTTTTGGGGCTGGATTTGGGGTTATTGGTAATCTGAGGGTTCAATTGAAAAGGGTTAGGAAGCTGGGGGGGTCAATCTGCAAGTTC
>BMAC01000759.1:200814-212632 GCA_014905375.1 Phtheirospermum japonicum
TTAAAATATGTTTTGGGGCTGGATTTGGGGTTATTGGTAATCTGAGGGTTCAATTGAAAAGGGTTAGGAAGCTGGGGGGGTCAATCTGCAAGTTCAGGAAAATTCGAATTAAAAGGGGTTCAATCCCTAATCCCTTCAAAACCCGTCTGCCCCTTTCCATTTCTTTCTCCCAAATTCTCAAAGATGGGTTTAATTTAGGAAAGTTAGGGTGGGAGTTCAGTGTGCTCGGTTTGTTGTTGGGCTCATTTCTAAAGTCCAAAAGGAGTCAACCCAACTGACGACTTTAGTTTAAATCAATTAATTCCGTGAACGACCCAATAATATTTTAATAAGTAAAATAACTATAATATAATTAAATTATAATAATTTTAGAAATCGAAATTTATTTCATAGACGACTCAATAGTAATTTGAATAAATAAATAAATTACTAAATAATAATAATAATTTCTTAGAAGTTGATAATATAATTTTATTTGGAAACGAATTATAAATTCGTTTAAATAGAATTCTTATATTATTTAAAAATAAAATAGGAAGTCGTATTATGGCGACGAGATTGGGACTAGAACTATATTTTTAAAGCATGATGAAAATTAAATAATTAAATAATGTATTGGATGTATGGATGTTACAACCTACCCCCCTTAGAAAAATTTTGTCCTCAAAATTCCGCACTTACCCGAAATGCCGAAATTTGGATACTTGGCTTTGAACTCCTCCTCCTGCTCCCAAGTGGCCTCGTTCATCCCATGACGTTTCCATTGCACCTTGATCAACACTACTTCCTTATTCCTTAATCGGTGTATCTTACAATCCAAAATCACTTCCGAAGCCTCTTCATAAGTTAAATCCTTATTAACCTCCAGCTCTTCGTAACTTACGATGTGGTGTGGATCGTAGACATACTTTCTTAGCATTGACACATGGAAGATGTTGTGAATGCTCGACAAACTAAGTGGTAGTGCAAGCTCGTAAGCCAACTCCCCGATTCTCCTGAGAATCTCAAACGGCCCTATGTACCTTGGCTTCAACTTCCCTCTTTGACCAAACCTCACTACTCCTCGGACCGGTGCTACTTTCAGAAACACCTTATCGCCTACCTCAAAATGTAGATCTTTTCTTCGTCGGTCTGCATAAGAATTTTGTCGATCCTGTGCAGTCCTAATTCGATCTCGGATCATGGCGATGTGTTTAACCGTCTCTTGTACCAGTTCGGGGCCCAAAATCTTTCTCTCCCCTACTTCGTCCCAGTACAAAGGAGATCTACACTTCCTTCCGTACAAAGCCTCGTATGGAGCCATACCAATGGTGGATTGGTAACTGTTGTTGTGAGCGAACTCTACCAATGGTAATAAACCTTCCCATTGACTTCCCAAGTCAAGTATGCAAGTTCTCAGCATATCTTCCATGACCTGGTTAGTCCTCTCAGTTTGACCATCTGTTTGTGGATGATAAGCCGTACTGAACTTCAATTTAGTGCCCAGAGCACTTTGCAAGCTCTTCCAAAAGTTCGAGGTGAACCTCGTGTCTCTATCCGAAACAATCGAGACCGGTACTCCGTGCAACTTAATAATTTCCCGAATATAGATTTGGGCATATTGTTCCATGTTGAAGGTCATCTTGACCGATAAAAAGTGAGCCGACTTGGTTAAACGATCTACTATCACCCAAACTGCCTTGTTACCTCTCGTCGATGGCGGTAAACCTACTACAAAATCCATCGAGATATGCTCCCACTTTCATTCTGGAATCTCTAGTGGTCTTAGCAAACCTGACGGTCGTTGGTGTTCAGCCTTGACTCGCTGACAAACTAGACACTTTCCCATGAAAATGGCAATGTCTCTCTTCATGCTCCTCCACCAAAACACTGTCTTCAAGTCCTTATACATCTTGGTACCACCAGGATGTGCAGTGTAAGGAGTACAATGGGCTTCTTCCAGAATTTCTTTTCTTAGACCCTCGTCTTTTGGAACACAAATCCTTCCTTCGTAAAACAAAGCTCCATCGTCTGCTAAAACAAAACCTTTGATGGTTCCTTTCCGCACTTTCTCCTTCATCTTGCTTATGAAACCATCTCGAGTTTGAGTTTCCTTGATCCTTTCTCTCAAAGTTGGTTGCACCACTAAGGATGCTAAGATCCCCTTCGTGTTCTTTGGAGGTATCACCATTTCGATCTTCATCTTGGCAAACTCCTCAACCAACTTATCTTGTTCGGACAGTAAACTCATCAGTCCTCCTTTATGACTTAAAGCATCAGCTACCACATTCGCCTTCCCTGGATGGTAGCAAATGGTACAGTCATAGTCCTTAACCAATTCCAACCATCTTTTTTGACGCATATTCAACTCCTTCTGAGTGAACAAATACTTCAAGCTCTTATGGTCGGTGAAAATCTCACACTTGCCTCTATACAAGTAGTGTCTCCAGATCTTCAAAGCATGAACTATGGCTGCGAGTTCCAAATCGTGCGTAGGGTAGTTTGTCTCATGGGTCTTTAGTTGTCGTGACGCATAAGCCACTACTTTCCCATGTTGCATTAGGACGCAACCCAAACCCTGTTTCGACGCATCGCTATAAATAACAAAGTCCTTCGTTGGGTCGGGAACTGTCAAGACGGGTGCGGAAGTGAGCCTTCTCTTCAGCTCTTGGAAACTCTCCTCGCACTTCGTGCTCCAAACAAACTTCTCCCCTTTCCTCGTAAGTCGAGTCATCGGCACAGCTATCTTAGAAAATCCTTCGATAAATCTTCGATAGTAGCCTGKTAGAKCSAYAAAACTACGAACTTCACTCGCATTCGTGGGGGTGGCCCATCTATTAATAGCTTCAATCTTAGATGGATCCACTTCTATCCCTTGAGTAGTGACGATGTGACCAAGGAACACCACTCGGTCCATCCAAAACTCACACTTACTGAATTTCGCATACAACTTCTCCTTGCGAAGTGTTCCCAACACTATTCGTAAGTTCTCTTCGTGCTCTTCTTGATTCTTCGAAAAGATCAAGATGTCGTCGATAAAGACTATGACGAACTTATCCAAGTAGGGGTGGAAAACCCTATTCATCAAATCCATGAACACTGCTGGAGCATTGCTTAGCCCGAAAGGCATCACAACAAACTCATAGTGCCCATATCTCGTTCTAAAAGCAGTTTTCGGAATGTCACTCTCTTTGGTCTTCAACTGATGATACCCCGACCTTAAGTCGATCTTAGAGAAGACACTCGCTCCTTTCAATTGATCGAATAAGTCTTCAATACGAGGTAATGGGTACTTGTTCTTTATTGTGAGTCGATTAAGTTCTCTATAATCGATACACATTCTCATTGACCCATCTTTCTTCTTAACAAAGAGGACCGGTGCTCCCCARGGTGAAACACTKGGTCGGACYAAACCTAAATCCAACAACTCTTGGATTTATGCCTTTAGCTCTTGAAGTTCCTTCGGTGCCATCCTGTAAGGTGCCTTTGAGATAGGTGCTGCCCCTGGTGTCAAATCAATTGTGAACTCGACCTGACGACTGGGCGGTAATCCTGGTAACTCTTCTGGAAAGACGTCCTTAAAATCTCGGACGATGGGCACTTCGTGCGGTGTCACCTCGACCGCTGGATTGCTCACTAAGTTCACCAGGAAACCTTGGCATCTCTCTTTCTTCAACAGCTTCATGGCCTTCATTGCCGTTATCACTTGTGGCACCGTCTTGGTCTTGGCTCCAAAGAACTTGATCTCTCCATCTTCAGGAAGTTTGATAGTTATTTCTCTTTCGCGACATTGTATCTTTGCTTGATACCTCGTGAGCCAGTTCATTCCCAATATCAAGTCAAAATCCTTCATTTCGATCACATACAAGTCAGCCTCGAGATTCTTTCCTCCTACATCGATCTTCACTCCCTTATCCATTAAGTTCGTGACCATTACGTCTCCGGATGGTAAACCAACTTCTAAGGGTTCCTCTACTCTAGTGCTCTTAACTTCAGTTAAATCATGAAATTTCTTCGACACAAAAGAGTGCGAAGCACCCGTATCAAAAAGCACAAAAGCAGGAAGTCCCGAGACAGTCAACATACCTGTTATAACTCCAGGATTCTCTTCGGCCTCATTGCGTGCCATGGCATACATTCGAGCATTTCCTCCATTGGTTGGTCCTGGCTTTGGCCCTCCACCGCCTTGTTGCCTTTGACCATACACAGGACAGAACTGCGTTGCATGCCCACTCTGACGGCAGCGGTAACACTTTCCTTGCCCTAGAAGGCACTCACCAAAATGTCTCTTACCGCAACTTTTGCACATGGGCTTGTTGTCTATCCCTTACTGAAAGTTCCCGCCACCAGTTTTCTATTGTTTTCCATGATTGGAGCTTCCTCCTTCCCACTTCCTCTTGTCCACCAAAGCAGTGGGTTTAGACTTCACCTCATCCATTCCAAGACTTGACTCCACATCTTGGGCTCTTTTAACCATTTCCGAGTACGGGAGATCACCTTGTGCTGAAAGGATACCTGCTAGTTGGGCTCTCAAACCTCTCTTGAACCTCAACGATTTCTTCAAATCAGAGTCCACTAGGTGCGTAGCGAAATGGCTCAACTAGTTAAACTTCCTCTCATACTCAGTGACCGTCAAGCTCCCTTGTTTGAGATTCAGGAACTCGGTCTCCTTCTGATTGCGATACGAGCGCGGTAAAAACTTCTCCATAACCACTGTCTTGAACTTGTTCCAAGTGAAGGCATCTCGCTCCGCCTCTGAACAGGTTCTCCAATAACCTTCCCACCAGTGGTCAGCATCTTCAGTTAGCTGAAAAGTGGCACACGTGACCTTCTGCACATCGTCGCACGCTATCATTTGAAATATTCTTTCGAGCGACCGAAACCACTCCTCCACTGCATCAGGTCCATCTCTCCCATTGAAAGTTGGTGGTCGGTACTGGCGGAACTGATCCGCTGCTCTCGAGTTGTTGCCTCCATTCCTCAAGCCGTTATCTTGAAGGCATTGGAAGAAGTTGGTGAAAACCGTGTCCATAGCCTCAACGGTCATTTGGTCGGAGTGGGGTGGGTTTTCTTCATTAACTCTATTCCCTCTTCTTCTTCCCTTTGGAAACCTGTTCACGGTTTTCCTTGTGAGTTTCTTCTTTGGCTAAGCGCCACAAATGATGTTTTGGTCAACAAAATAACCTCATCGTGTCAACCTCCGAAAAACCATAATTCTTGAAAGCCTCCATGCCTTAGAGTGTCGTCATACCATTAGCATCAACAACCATTCCCAAGACAAAGCAATCACATCCATAGTATAAATATCCATACCCAATACAATGCAGTTATGAATTAACATGGAATTTAAATAAATGATTAAACAATTATAATGAACTTTGGTACCTTGAGGATATCGACGAATGTTCGACGAGGAGGAATGAAAACTATTTAAGTAATTTAAATATTTATTTTATAAACTTTTTGATTTTTAAAAACGAAACGAGTCTACAGAACCAATCAAAACCTTGGCTCTGATACCACCTTTGTAACGCCCCGATTTCACTTTAGCCAAAATAGGATTTATATTTAAGAAAAATATGACGAAACCTTGGTGTCACAATAAATGTCAAGACTTTCAAACTTTACGCAGCGGAAATAATCATAATATAAATAACCAAATCACCATCAAGGAAATTTATAATTAAAAACGCGTTTTTATGTCTAGTTCAATTTTTATTTAAAACAATGAAACAAGTTTAGAAATACAAAACCAACATCAGCATTTTTATTCCTCTACTCGTCTCCCATCCGATCGACATCTTCGTTCATACCTGAAAAAAAATACCGTTGATTTGGGATGAGCTCAACGTACTCAATAGTTACACCGACTTAACCAATGCAAAATCATACAACTCAAAAATAGCACAAATGACCATAGAATTCATAGTTTTATCGTAGAAAATAAGTTGACTGCAGCTAAAATGCGTCGGGATATACCCGATGACCCTTTTCCCCGGTCACAGACACATTTGGTCTCTGTTTTTAGTTTGTGGTTATAGCACGCCGGGATAAACCCGATGACCCTTTTCCCCGGTCACAGACACTTTTGGTCTACGGCTATATTATTAGTTTCTGGAAATATAGAATTGCATGATACACATAGAACATAAATTTGAGTACATAAAATTTAACATAGGCAAGTCAGTGGTCCCTACCTCGTAAAAATGTCATGGAAAGTCGAGTGATATGCACGTAGTTGAAATCCTAAGTCCCCTTATTGCTCGTCACCTAATAAATTAGAAAAATATATTTAATTAGTATTTTTCATATTTAAAATAGTAATAATAATAATAATAGTAATAATATTAACAATATTAATGATAATAATAATAATAACAATAATAATGTTAATAATAATAATATAATAGTAATAATAATTAAAAAGGACTGGAGTGCAGTTTTAAAATATGTTTTGGGGCTGGATTTGGGGTTATTGGTAATCTGAGGGTTCAATTGAAAAGGGTTAGGAAGCTGGGGGGGTCAATCTGCAAGTTCAGGAAAATTCGAATTAAAAGGGGTTCAATCCCTAATCCCTTCAAAACCCGTCTGCCCCTTTCCATTTCTTTCTCCCAAATTCTCAAAGATGGGTTTAATTTAGGAAAGTTAGGGTGGGAGTTCAGTGTGCTCGGTTTGTTGTTGGGCTCATTTCTAAAGTCCAAAAGGAGTCAACCCAACTGACGACTTTAGTTTAAATCAATTAATTCCGTGAACGACCCAATAATATTTTAATAAGTAAAATAACTATAATATAATTAAATTATAATAATTTTAGAAATCGAAATTTATTTCATAGACGACTCAATAGTAATTTGAATAAATAAATAAATTACTAAATAATAATAATAATTTCTTAGAAGTTGATAATATAATTTTATTTGGAAACGAATTATAAATTCGTTTAAATAGAATTCTTATATTATTTAAAACTAAAATAGGAAGTAGTATTATGGCGACGAGCTTGGGACTAGAATTATATTTTTAAAGCATGATGAAAATTAAATAATTAAATAATGTATTGGATGTATGGATGTTACAGATAGGGAATAATTCCCTCACACACCAGAATCCCAAATTTTCAAACACTATTACAGCACCAACATCTATGTATTCTGCCACGCATACAAAGTTTTGAACAACATCAATCTGTTGTTTACTTTTAAATTATTTTCAAATAAAGCAAACAAACACACGTAAATGGCTAACAAAAAACAAATGCAATGTTAAATTCAAACTGCACTTAAAGTTAGAAATAGGATTGGGCAAGCAAAGTCATTTCTACAGTTCTTTTCCCATGAGACCTTCTGTTCAACCAAACATTTAAGCATATATTCACCCCAATTTAACTCGTGTAACTTACTCACGTCCTCGAAGTAGCTCATGATTTTTGGCGAAACATATCCATTACTGGGATTCTCGATTAGACAAGCCATGAGAAGAACCATGAAATGCCTCTTGAACCATATCCCACCGTCAGCATGCAATGTCAGTTACTTAGCAACATCTACCGGATGAATTTTACCCTTGTCTTTTTTGAAAAAAGCCCTCAACTCGTCAAGAGTCGGACATTGCTAGTGCTTTGTTTTTTTGTTGATTACTCGCTGCCCTAACGGGAACCCAAAGACCAAAAACACGTCCTCAGGCTCAACTCGCATGGCCCTCCCACTCTTCAGCCTTAGTTCACGACTCTTGGCGTCGAAATTATCTAACACCCAGAAGCACATCTTCTGGGGGAGCTCAACTACATCCAAGTGTAGGATATTGCCGAACCCCATCTCAACTACACTCTTCCTCTGAGCCGGGTTGAGGCCCTTGATAGCGGCAACGAGCGGTTGGGTAGAAGTTCTGCTTCTGATTACCCCATAGTCGCCAACCACACGTTCAACAATTCCATTTCGACGGGGAGCTCAGCATCGATCCGGTCAACTTGAGGAACAATCTCTTGTTGATCAAGTGGATGTTGGAAAATCTCATCTTTAATCCCCATGTCAGTGTTATCAGCCGCAGCATTCTCGTGCACGACATTCATTACACCTGGATCGTCACCAATTTCAGCACTTATGTCCCCGATACAAAACGACTGCTAATTGATCAAACCAACCCCGACCCGACTTGGGTTTCCATTACTCACAGTACATCCCCTAACATCAGAATTGTTGACATCACCATTGGACTGCACGCCACTGCCCCGGGGATAATTACGCCAATCAACCTGCCCCTCGTTCCGACGTTGATTCCCAACTTTCCTATTGCACACCATATGCATCATGTCCAAATGAACACTACCTACAAAAATAATGCCGAACAAAAATTAAATTTCAAAATCCTGCCTTGACAATCAAATCATCAATATATAACATAACAACCATTTTTCTCTTTATTGTGCTAATATTTTCGCATATATATTACATTCAATAAAATATTACCCTTAGATTATTAATTTTCTTATAATCATATAAGATACACACACCTAACACACAATACCAATATATATATATATATATATATTTCTGATAAATACATTAACAATCTTAGAACATATAATATCAGAATATGATTTTTGCATATATTAAAATATATACTAACAAGTTTGAGTGATTGTTAATTTTCCCCACTGGGAGGCCCTTTGAAATTACTTAGCATAAATGATAAAGAACATTAGCAAACTTATATCGCAAAACATGCAGATAGAGTGACAATAATTAATTGATCCAAGAACTAATGATATAGACATATAATTATTTCCCCTCTTAATTCAGAAAAAATAATGCAGCCACTGACCCTAAACTATTAAAATCAAGGGACAATTAAAAAGAGTTCTCAAATAACATATCCAAACAATTATTTACAAACTATACATAAGAATTAAACATCAAAATGACACATGGTTAATAAAAAAGAACACAGAATCACCTTACAAGCATGAATACAAAAGTTAAAAATAATGTATAATCATACATAAACTTCTTATCAACAATACTTAACAAGCTTCGAACAAAAACCGACACCCATACAATTATAGGATACTGCATCATTTTATTAGCAAAACCATATTAAATGCACTTCAAACATAATTACCATAAATCTCATTGTTCTAGCATACAAATGATTGTATTCTTCGCATAACTCACACCATACACTTAGCATACTACTACTGCACTAATTAGCATACAATTTAATAATTAGCACATAATTCAAAAATAATTAGCATAAATCAAAATATTTATCTTATTGCTTTATTCCTAGTTAGCATATTGCCTCTGTACTGATTAACATACTCCTCTATACTAGCATACTACCTAATTAGCATACAAGGATTGTATTCTATGAATAACTCACACCATACACTTAGCATACTACCACTGCACTAATTAGCATACAATTTTATAATTAGCACACAATTCAAAAATAATTAGCATAAATCACATATCTAGCAAATCAAACTGTTTAGCTTATTACTTTATTACTAGTTAGCATATTGCCTCTGCACTAATTAGCATACTCCTCTATACTATTTTAGCATAACTACCCCTGTACCAATTAGCATACTCTAATGTAACAATTAGCATACAGTTTCATAAAGAGCACACAATTAAAACCACACTTCAAAGAGAATTAGCAAAAATCAAATTGTTTTAGAATGTTTCAAAATACTTAGAATATTATACATGAAATTAAATTATTTTAGAATAATTCAAAGATATATTAGCATAAATCATGTTTTGTTTTAGTATAAATCACATTGTTTAGCATAAATCACATTGTAATAATTGTCATACTACTTTGTACCAATTAGCATACTTCAATGTATTGATTAGCATAAAGTTATATATATAGCAAACACTTGAAATATAATTAGCATATTATATAAATAATTAGCTTATGTTTATGTAGCATACTCAATACTACTATTTAGCACACTAACTTCTGATTTTTTTACAGTATGTGCATAAATATGCTTTTTAGCATTTCAGTTATGTATCTTCAGAAAGCTACATATTGTCAGCAACTTAAATACATATAATTTGCATTTTATTAAATTGATTCGTGCAAATCGAATCTTCTTGCCACAATAACAATCAACAAAAACTAATTATAAACCCTAATTCTTATAATGACATCTCGCAAGAACATATTTTTAGAACAAAATTACACCCTCATACTCATTTTAATAATTTAACAAGAAAAAACCTAAATCATAAGAACCCTAATTCGAAAAACCTGGAATACCGCATTCAATCTGGAATTGTAATGAAAAATCAACACTAAAAAACAAAAACTTCCAAAATCAAACCTCGCGCTCGATGCTTTCTAGCACGGCCGGTAGCATATCCTCCCATCACTGCATTACCCATATTTGCTACCGCAAAGACCAACAAATGCTTGAAGATGACTAGAAATTGTTAATTATTCTGGGTTTTAAGGACATGATCCGCAATACTCTAGTTTGGAAGGTGGGATCTCGGAAATCTCCGTGCTTTCTCGAGTGGAGTGGGATGGCAAAAAAATTTTAAGGATTTGACTTGGGGATGACGCTTCGAAAATCAATAAGATTTTGCAGATAATCAAAAAACCACGAACGAAATTGGGGTGGGTATTTTCCGCTGATTTGAGGGGATATCAGAAATGTCGAAGATGCCCCCCAATACACAAAAGATACTGGCGCGTGTGATGAAATTGATCTAACTTACCTTATAGAGTACAATCAATAAGAATCGTCGGATCATACATTTTCAATGTTTCAGATTGATTCCCAATTCCCATGTGGGTGATGGTTTCCACAAGACCCCAACCCTGTGTGTGTGTGTGTGTGTGTGTGTGTGAAACTATATAAACAAAATCATGAAATTATAAAAAATATGAATGCTACCGTCATGACTTATGTTCGGAAATTGTCTTTTGCTGCCAATAATTTTAGAATTAGTGATTTCCCTCATTTCTTTAGGATGAATAAAAATGAATTAATACAATCATTAAGAATGAAGAATATTTTACTTTATAAGATTAACAATAATATACTATATCAAATAAAAAAATATAATGAGATTATTTATCAATTTGATTGTTTGAATAATGTATCTTGTTTTTCTAAAATGTGTGGAAATCTATATATACAGAGAGAGATAGTAATTCCATAAATCAAATTTATAATAATTAAGATATAATGTGAAATATTTTTATTAATGACTTTTCATATAAACTTTTTTGTCATTATTATTGTAACTTATATGTGTGTATAATATACAATTAAAGCAATTCTTTCATTGTAAAGTAAATTATGATTGCTGATTTAATTAATTATGGAATATATTTAATTAACAACTCATTATAAATGGTAATAGCATATATTAACAAATACACTAAAATCTATTTTTTGATATTATGATATTTCATAGTTTCCATAAGAGGATTCTGATATTATGATATGTTTGACTTAAATGTGTATTTAAGTTATAAAAGTTAGTTAAGAAATTAAATGTACCTTAAATTATATATGTGTTATAATTAGTTTAATTGAGAAATGTATGTACATAGTTAATACTAATGTATAATTATGAATATTAAGGAATAATCTATTTATTAAAACATTAATGAATGTTGTAAGACTTAAGTTATAATTGGATGAATAATTAATGATTATATAATTATACCTGTCAATTGATAAGTATTTTGTCACGACAACAACAACATCAACAACAAAAACAATAATAATAATAATAATAATAATAATAATAATAATAATAATAATAATAATAATAATAATAATAATAATAATAATAATAATAATAATAATAATAAT
>BMAC01000759.1:226166-250113 GCA_014905375.1 Phtheirospermum japonicum
TAATTATATGTCCAGGTTCATTGTGCTTTTTTACACAGTACTGTAGTGCTAAAATCAGTCCATTTTTTTTAATTTAATTATATATATATATTTTTTTTTACGTTTTAAAACATGCAATATGTATCTTAAATTGTAGATCTTGAGAATGTGATTAATTTGATATATATTTCATTCAAAACGAATAAAATTTAGAAAAAGTTATGGTTTGTTGAAGATTTGAGTTTCATTTCAAATTTTTGAATTTGCAGTTTATAGACGAAATTTGCGATGCTTTTTGTATACAATCGTAGTATTTTTTTTCTTAATCTATTGTGCTTTCTAAAGAACAATGTAGTGCTCTTTGTAAACGTTGATATATGTCCAAAATACCATTTTTAATTAATTAATGCATTTTTTTACATTATTACCATGCTGACATGTCATGATCTCAACCATCAAGATTATTCCAATCTAATGGTCAAGATGAGTCCCTAGGTTCACATATAATGACGGGTTCTCATTTGAACCCAATCCTATATATATTATATATATATATAGGATTGGGTTCAAATGAGAAACCCTGTCATTATATGTGAATCTTAGGACTAATCCTGGCTTAAATCTAATATTGCACAGTGCAATTATATGTCCAGGTTCCATTGTGCTTTTTACACAGTACTGTAGTGCTAAAATCAGTCCAAGTTTTTTTAATTTAATATATATATATATATATATATATATATATATATATATATATATATATATTTTACGTTTTAAAACATGCAATATGTATCTTAAATTGTAGATCTTGAGAATGTGATTAATTTGATATATATTTCATTCAAAACGAATAAAATTTGAAAAAATTATGGTTTGTTGAAGATTTGAGTTTCATTTCAAATTTTTGAATTTGCAGTTTATAGACGAAATTTGCGATACTTTTTGTATACAATCGTAGTGTTTTTTTTCTTAATCTATTGTGCTTTCTAAAGAACAATGTAGTGCTCTTTGTAAACGTTGATATATGTCCAAAATACCATTTTTAATTAATTAATGCATTTTTTTACATTATTACCATGCTGACATGTCATGATCTCAACCATCAAGATTATCCAATCTAATGGTCAAGATGAGTCCCTAGGTTCACATATAATGACGGGTTCTCATTTGAACCCAACCTATATATATATATAATATATATATATATATATATATTATAAAGAGGGAGTTTGGCAAGAGAGAAAAATAATTCCTAAAGAAAAGGTGAAAAAAAATCTTGAAAAAATAATGGGTTATCCCGTCCATATAATTAAATTAAAAAAACTGGACTGATTTTAGCACTACAGTACTATCTAAAAAGCTAAACACATCCAAGAAATATATAATAGAAACGTAATTTTCCTATATATATATAGGAAAAAACGAATCTTATATTTTATTGAACTCAATCCTCTATATATATATATATATAAAAGTTCTTATATTTACCTATATAATTTTTTAAATACATAAAAGTGAAATAAAATATAATATTTATGAAGTCCCACTATAAAAATGTTCGAATGAGAGTAGGTGGTAAACAAGTTTTCAACCCCCCATCCCAGTTCCAAAAGGAAAAAACGAATCAATGAGAAGAAAATGATGAAAACATAAGAAATGGTTCCTCGGAAATATAATATTTTAATTTACACAAAAAAAATAGGGAACATTTCTAAAATCCAATAATAATAATAATAATAATAAATAGAGAACAAACTCAGCTTTCAAATTAAACAACTATTCGCAGGCTAAACAACTTAGAATTCTTGCTTGCTAATAATGTCTTCTTTTTTTTTCAAAAATAAAATAAAATGAGGACTGGATTGGACTGGAGTAGCAGCATCACAAAACATTCACGCTCTTTGTTCGTAAGTATTTTCAAGAACGTTGCTCGTAAGTATTTTCAAGAACGGGTAAGCCAGGTCCATATATCAGTCGACAACGGTCGTTGAATGAACCAACTAGTCGAGTCACCACTTCCTTGAAGAACATATCTGCAATCTGTGTTATGCAAAAAATCCATAAATAACAGAAAACTCAGTTGACAATTATAACAAAAAAATTCATATTCTCTATCAACATTATAATATCAACTGTTATGGTTCCATATATACTAGTTTATATGGTGTCATTTGTACTTGATCAGGCAACAACATTATCACAAGCATTAAATACCTGATATAGTGTATCGCCAAAATACATATCTAATGGTCTTCATAGAAAATCATAGTCAATTTTCCGTCATAATACCAACTTGTAATAGATTCCAATAATAAATCCATGTTTTAATGATTATCTCATCAGTGTCATAACATGGTAGAAGACTTTTTTCAGTTTATAGCAAAGCTGATATACGGCAGATGAAATATATACTTTAATGAGCCCAAAACATATATCTCGTATCAAATAATCAAAAAGTAAATTTACAATAAATTTAATAAAAAAACATGATTTTGCTACGAGCAGAGATTTAAAGCTTAGAAATTTAGAACAGCGAAAAAAAAAATAGAGTGAATTGGAAAGATTTCAGAAAATGTTTTACAACTATTCAAAGACGCCTTCTTCTTCACAATGTAACTACAACTGCCAGCTCACTAATCAGCATGGTTGGCCCTATTAATCCTCCTCACTCGGCCATGCGCTCATGCAGCAGGTGTAGGTGCACTGAGTGTGCTACCCAAGACAACAAATGGGGATACTTGGTTGTAATTGAGTGAAAATCCTCCCAGGACACCTCCTCCACTGGTAGATGAGCCCACTAGATTGATGCTTGATGTATGCGCTGATTATTACGCTTAACCAGGCGGCGATCCAATCCCACATAGATATTCTTATATCTGAGCAATCTCCCCTTAAACACAAAGTAATACACATTGTAGGGAAGTTTAATGGATTCGGTGATTATTGCTTGATCCATATGTTCACTAATATAGGATTGTTGGATCTCTTGAACCCAAGCAGAAATAAGTAAGGTGAGTGTCTGACATTGTCCTAATAATCTACGGGTGAGGCATTTGTGCTGCAAGGGAGAAGATATTTTCTGTTCCAACAAGTACTTTAGGCTTGCTGATCAGTCATGATAATAGATGCACTTAGAGGCCTTCTGGCCAAAGATGCAATTAGAGGCCATTGCAAATAGATGGTTGTCTCTTAGTGTTTGTAATACAATCTGCGGGTGTTTCTGATGTGTAGGTGAATCCTTGTTGTACAGAAGTCATCAAACCGAGACAAAATCTCTCAGAAATGGTGCAAAATTGTGAATCATGACAGCTAGAAAGGTGGCAGGTGCATTAATGAGACCAAAAGGCATTACTTTGAACTCATACAAACCAGATATGGTGACAAATGTTGTCTTGCTCACATCTGAAGGATGCACCCTTATTTGGTGATAACCTGACCTCAAATCAATCTTTGAGAATATGATAGGCCCCTAATTCATCTTAGAGATAATCAATCAATGGTATTGGGAAGTTATCCTTGACTCAGAATGTATCGATCTTCCTATAATCAACACGAAACCTCCAGGCCCCATCCTTCTTGTTAACCAGCAGTACTGGTGAAGAAAAAAGGGTTATTTCTTACTTGAATAATCCCACTCTGAAGCTTGCACCATCTTCACAATTTCCGCCCGTTGTAGGTAAAGGTATTTGTGAGGATGCATCTTAAATGGGCTTGTAGTTGTATCAGGTTTAAGTGTTATTATGTGATCTTGTTCTTTGGCTGGTGGTAAATCTAGAGGAGTGTCAAAAAGATCTTGGAACTCAGTAAGTAAAGTGTATAATTCATCCGGGCGTCTATGAGCACTATCGGGAGTGGATGCTTATTTCCGGCGGGCAATTACCTCCGGAATTCACCATTTTCATTGTGATAGAGTCAAAGGTTTGCGGAAAGAATAAATATGAAAATGTATTGATTAAAATAGAAGAAAATGAACAAAGTTAACAGGCAAAGCCTGTCCCAAGAGCAAGCACCGATTTTCTTAGGAAGTGAACTTCTTGCCCAAGCAGATAATCTGCCGCTATCTTCTAATCAGTGTTATCAATGGCGGATGGCGGGTCATGGCGGCGAGGCCAAAAACCGCCATAAAAATATGGCGGATGGCGTTGCGGGATATGGCGGAAGGTATAGCGGGCAAAAAAAAAAATATTATATATATATTTATACATACAAAAATACTTCAAAATAACAACATAATCATAAAAAGCAAATCAAACACTAATTAAATGTCTCTATTCCTCTTCTTCAAAAATGGATCAAAAACAGAAAACAGGGCAGGAGCAGGAGAAAAACAGAAAGAAAAAAAAAGCAAAAAAAAAATGAAAAAAAAAACTGGAAATAAAATATCAAACCAAAATCTATAATCATCACAATCTCTAAATTAAGGAAAAAGAAAATAAATTAGAAAAAGAAAATGAAAAAAAAGCAAACAGGAGAAAAAAAAAGGAAAAAACTTGAACTAAAAACTTTCCCGGAGGTTGGGTCGCCGGAGGGTGGCGGTTGCTGTGCGTGGGGTCAGGGGTTAGGGTTTTTCAGTTTTTTTTTCGTACTTTCTGTCTGCTCTCTCCCGTTTGTAAAATGGGAATGTGATAGGTTTTTATAAAATGGGGCAAGGGAGTCAACGGGTCAGAGTTTTTTTCCCATTGTGCCTCTCAAGATGGGCTAAAAAGGCCCCAAAACCCGCCATTTCCCGCCATGGCCGCCACACGCATGGCCGCCACGCTCATGGCGGCCGCCATAGCGCCGCCACGCCCAAACCGCCACAAACCCGCCATAATATGGCGGCGCGGCAAAATTCCGCCACGCCATACCGCCATGGCCGCCATTTGATAACACTGCTTCTAATGATCTCTAGATGCCTCTAAATGACTGAAACCCTATACTTGAATAACAAGATAATAACTCTAAACATTTTAGGGCTCCGGAACAAAATCCCAGCCCATCTCTTAATTTTAACCCTATTAAAATAACCTAAAACGATAACTACAAAAATAATAAATATAAATAATTCGTAACAATTCTATTCGGGTTGAAAACAGCCCTGTGCTCAAGGTTGTAACATGGAAGGATATTGTGCACCTTCTTAACGTTGGGAGGGGGATCATACTCATGCTTGAACACATGAATAATCTTGTGTAGCCGTCTGCGAACGTGTCTGAAACCGATAAAACTCTTTCCGGCTATATCATTCAGTAAATCCATATATCCCTGGCTGCACAATGACCTTGGAAGGGGCTCCATTTTTCTGAACAGGAAGTTGCTTGTGTTCTGAACATGAACAATAACTATATGTATACCTTTCAAGCCCTTCTTTGTGCACCTCCAATCTCAACGACTCAAGCAAACCTCACCCCTTCAAGGAGTAGTGGCCACCTCGGCAGGAATCATAGCATGCGTGGTCATTGGAAGAGGAGCAGGTGCAGGTACCATCGTGGCTGCAGTGGAGGTGGCAGGAACTGTGCAGATGTAGTCATGAAGCAACAATCCTTCCCGGCGAATCAATTGCATCAGCAACTTCTCAATACAATTGAGTTGTTCCGAATGACCGAATGTCGTCGTCTTTTTGAATCCAGCAGATAGAGTCAAAGGTTTGCGAAAAGAATAAATATGAAAATTTATTAATTAAAAAAGGAAGAAAAGAAACAAAGATAACAACTTCTTGCCCAAGCAGATAATTTGCCGCTATCTTCTAAGGATCTCTCGATGCCTCTAAACGACTGAAACCCTATACATAAATGAAAATAATATTTTAGGGCACCGGGACAAAAGCCCAGCCCATCTCTTAGTTTTAACCCTGATTAAAATAACCTAAAAGGATAACTAGAGAAATAATAAATACAAGTAATTCGTAACACCTTATGGGCATGTTTGGCAGACAAAACTGATAGCTGAAAAGCTAGTTTCAGGATGATAAGTTAGTTGAGAGCTAATAGCTGATGACTGATAGCTGAAAAGTTAGCTGGTGTATATAAAAGCGTTTGGCAAATTTAGCTGATAAGCTGAATTAAAAATATAAAAGTACACAAAAGTACATGTTTAATATATTAATGTTCATGTTATTTTTTATTTATTTTTTGAAAGAATGTTAACATTGTAAATATAATTATTGTTGTTTTTATTACATTACAATAATAAACAAAAATGTTACTTTAATTTTTATAAGAATATTTGTATTATAAATCTAATCGTTGATGTTATTTCTTATTTATAAATGTTAGCATTATAAGTCCAATTATGTTGTTATTATTATTATTATTTTAATAATTATATATAAAAATAATACTAAAATAAGTCCAAATAATCAAGTAATATTAATAATGTGATAAAATAAAATAAATTTTGAAATATCTAATGACATAATAGTGTAGTTAGGGGTGTAAAACAGAGCTATTCGCTACCCGACTCGATAAAAGCTCGCTCGAACTCGTTTAAAAAGGCTCGTTTAATAAACGAGCAAACTCTAGATTCATGGTATTCGGCTTGTTAGCTCGTGAGCGGGTTCGTTAGTGAGTTTTAGAGTGAGTTTGTTATTAAACCCGTATAAAAATTAAACTAATAATTTGGTTTTAATTATAATTTTTATACTTGTTCATATGAAAAATATAGAAATATATATATAAATTTATTTATTTACGTATCTTAGTAGGTGTATTATATACTTTAAAAAATATTTTATTTTATTTTTGTAATAAAGTAAAGATAATTTACTTAATAATTAATATCTTTTGAGCTCGTTTAGGCTCGGTTAAACTCAAAAAAGCTCGCGAGCCATCGATATGTTCGTTAAAAAAAGCTCGAGCTCGATAATAAACTAGCAAGCTTAAATTCTCTAAACTCGACTCGGCTCGGCTCGTTTACAGCCCTAAGTGTAGTTAAAAATATAAAATGAAAAGGACTAAAAGAGAAATAAAATCAAAAAGCTCCATGAGCTTATTTGAAACGCTTGTAATAGTAACATTTGAGATAAGCACAGACTTTTCAAATAAGCTAGTCCAACCAAACAAGGCTTATTTGAATACAAGGAGCTTATAAGCTAATTTGTTGTGCTTACCAAACATACATTTTATCTACATCAGGGAGAGAGAACAAAAACACCCACACAACATCTTTTCCTTTGAAGAATATCTTTTGTAACTCTTTCTCAATCATCATTTTTAGGGTTACTTTTAATTTGACCCCTTCTAAAGTGACAACCCCCTGTTGTCCCTTGAATTCAATTCTTTGATGCACAAAATCAAAAGTTAGGGGGCCTGATTGTTTCGGTAGGTCCACCCCTATCACCATATCACATCCACCTAGTTTAGGCAACCTCACTGGAGCAGTGAATTTGCAATTCCCCATGGTGCATATAACACTGTTACACCTTGCATTACAGTGTATCTTGTTCCCACAGTAACCATCATTTAGTTCATGAACTCAATTTCACTGCCTAGCCTTCTTCCCGTGTTTGGATCTAGAAAGTTATGTACAAGGTGTCAATCACTATTGTGATTGTGATCTGTTCTTTGCCAATTTTACAGTACTTTGATTGTGTATGGAGCAATATGGCCCATCAAAGCACTTACTGAGATCTGAAATTCCCCTTCTGGACAACCTTCATCTTGTAGTATGACATATGCAGGTTCTTCAAGTCCTTCCTCCTTGATTACAAATAGTTTCTTACACTTATGTACCAGACTCCGATTCTTCCTGAGTTAATATCTTTTAGGGTGGTGCTTTATCTTGTGGTGTGTGAGTTGCCCCCTGCTTTCCCCACCCCCCTCCATCTACATGTCCACCTTCCCAGAATCCAGGGTTAGAGTTATAAGAGAAAATTTTTCCCATTTGTTTATTGGCTTTCCATTCCATGTTAACCCTATATACTTGCTTTTGAACTAACTACATAGCTTTCACTAGACTTTCTGGTCTGAGCAGTTTAATCATTTTCCCAATCTCCTCTTTCAACCAGCTTAAAAAGCTCTCTATGAAATATTCTTTTGAATTATTCTTATTTACCTTCTCAATCGTAAAAGCCCTTAGAGATTCAAACTATGAAATGTAATCCTGTACAAAACCTACTTGTTCAGCTTATTGAATTGACCAATCAAATGATAACCTTCCATATTCAGAAAATTGTCTAGTACCATCCCTGCAAGTTTAGCCCATCCATGTCATACTCTCTTCCTTCTGCATACTCCATATACCAGTGATGATCCGTCCTACCTTCCATATCCATCGATGCCACAATGATTTTCTTAAAAACGGAGACTAGATCATGAAATACTCATTGCATTTGCGCAACCATAAAACGCGGATAGCCATTGAATTTTGGAAATTCAAATTTAGGAAAACGCGTGTGATTAAAATTTGGTTGCTCGTCGTTACGCGTCGGAGGTGTGGGTAGAATACCTGAATCAGCTTGTGTTCTGGTTGGAATTGTAGGTGATGCAGTTGTTAGGGTTCAGATTTCCGCGGCTCGCGGAGGCGCCAATTTCTCGAATTGCCTCACCCAGCTTTTTGGTCAAAATTTCCTCTGTCGATAAATCTTCCATTTGCTTCTGTAAATTTGTCTGCAGCTCCATTTGAGTGTGTTATCCCTGTCAGCTGCATCTCCATTGCATCTATTCGATTGTTCATTGTCTTTGCCATTGTTTGATCAGAGTTAAGCGGAAATTAAGTCTCTGAGGTCAAATGT
This sequence comes from Phtheirospermum japonicum, assembly GCA_014905375.1. Taxonomy (NCBI): domain Eukaryota; kingdom Viridiplantae; phylum Streptophyta; class Magnoliopsida; order Lamiales; family Orobanchaceae; genus Phtheirospermum; species Phtheirospermum japonicum. The sequence continues at coordinate 234,856 of BMAC01000759.1, forward strand.
TATAGGAGCTGAGACTTAAAGCTCAGTGATTTATAACATAGAGAGAAAAAGAGAAATTGTATTGGAATGATATAAGAAAATGTTTTACAGCTACTCAAGGATGCCTTCTTCTCCACACTGTAAACCTATTTATAGACTACAGCTCATCGAACCCTAACTAACCTGTCAGTTATTGACTAAGAGAAAGATAACAGAATGCCAACTAACTACAACAACTGCCAGCTCACTAATCAGCCTATTAATCCTCTTCACTCGGCCATGCACTCATGCAGCAGGTGTAGGTGCACTGAGTGTGCCAGCTTGTGATAGAGTACAACTTTATACCAGCAAAAAAGATTATACCCTGAGCTTAATGTGAAAAAAACTTGAAACTACACAAGAAACTCACCTGTCGATAAAATGGCGACTTAAACTTGAAGTCAACTAAGAAATAAAGGCTGCAGGTTCCTGGAACAGGTCCGGGATTAAATTCCCAGACGTTGATCAAATGATCAAAAAGGCTGCTCTGCGATGAAGTTGTCTGCAAGAAAATTGCAAGAGAAAAACGAAAATAAATAAACAAGGGCAGAGTAGTCAATTATGCAATGCACGCACACAAGAACTAAGCAAATGAAGATGGATTAGCTTCTAACATGCATCTTCAACAAATTACAAACTTTTCCCTAAAATCATACATTCAGAATTTCAAGCAATTTGTGAAATGCTATATTAATACCAATTATTTCAACCCTCGAGCACAATAACTTTATGCAGTCCGAATTAGTAACAATAATTATCGAGAAACAATATACACTCACCTTGATAGATTTTGGTTTGCTTAGCTCCACATGGGATACATAACTTTCAACGAGAAATTTAAAGCCGATTTCTAGCTCAGCGTCGAAAGTTCCATTAGGGTTGCGTCGGATTATTTCTGACCTTTGACACCAAGGAAGAAACTCTTGGTACATGTCAACAGCAGCAACCACGTTGAAAATTTGTTCCGGTGAATATCTAATTTGGGAGGAAAAGAAAAAGGAAAGGATCAATCAGCTTGTTTCTCAATGATTAAAGAAAATCTGCATTTTATCATGAAATAGTTTACACTTAATTAACTAGGAAGAGAAATTTATTGAATTTAACACTTATTGTTCAGAGACTCAAAATCTAATCTTACTTTAGTTGAAATGTAAATTTATCCCCAAAATTCCACCAAATTACACAAATGAATTAGCAAATACATTTAATTATAATGGTTAGTAATTTCGATTCACAGCCTTCACTCAGGTATCCACTTTCCCAATTATCATTTCACTTCAAAAAATTATAATAATAATAATAATAAATTACTGATCCAATTGCCACACAATTTCAGAAATTCTAAAACTAACCCATAGATTGAAGCTTCAATAATTCAATAGCATGTAATCATTGCCACCAACAATTCCTCATTAAATATAAAATTAAAATAGCAGAAATGTGAAAAGGATTTTACCCTAAAACACATCTTTCTTCGTGTACTTTGGATAGCGTATTCCCCTCTCCGCCATCAGAACATCCCAAAAAGCCCCTTTTCAGAAAAACATCTGTAACAGCATTTGATGACTTTCCAAAATCGGAGATATTATAATTCTTGTAACGCCATTTATCCAATGAGAAAAACGTGTTTGTCCCAGAAATGCTACTCAAACACCGAATCGGATTATAATTGGAATTATATGTTATCTGTTGCCGGAATAGATTCCGGTAGATAATGAGGCGCCCCAGCCCCTTTGACGCGGGTTTAAATGGAGACATTTATGTTTGTGTTTTTTTTTTTTTTTTTTTCTTTATATTTATGCTGGTGCAATGAAAATTGTTCGTAGGATGCCAATTTGGTTGTAGTTCAGCTTAAAAAAAACAATAATAATAATAATAATAATAATAATAATGAACATGTTATTATAAATATATATTTTTTAATAAAAAAAACTTAAAAGGAAAAAGGAAATCTCCTTATTCTATTAATAAGTCATTTGAATTTCCTTTCTTTTTTTTTTTTCTATTTGTTTTTTGGGAGAATCGAGAACAAATACATACTCTCTTTGTACCACAAATATAGTTTAGTATTCATTTTTATATATCTTATAAAAATAGTTCAGTTACCATATTTAATATATTATTAATTTTTTATTTTCACTCATATTTTTAATGGGCAGAACTCTTGTTAGTCCAGATTAACGGGTCTCTCCCGTTAGACCGGGTTAAACCTGAAACCCATTTAATATGTATATTTAAACTAATTTTTTCAGAAAATTTATCCCGTCTCCATCTCCACACCATCCATCACGCGAATCTGCATCTCCACGTCGTCCTTCGCGCGAATCTGCATCTCCAACCATCTCCATCGACGCATCTCCGTCTTCAACCATCTTCATCCATCTCCATCGGCGCATCTCCATCGGCGCATCTCCATCGGCTCCCTGCAGAAATTTTGGCCCGTGTCTTTCTCTCTCTACGCATCTCCATCTTCAATTCTGCAGAAATTTGGGCCTGTTTATTGCATCTCAATCTCCAATTCTGCAGAAATTTGGGCCCGTCTCTTTCCACCATATGCAATTTCTCCATCTTCATCGGTCGTTTCTCTTCGCCGCCGCCGTCAGCCTTCTCGTCGTGGAAAAATCGCAGTACCAGGTAAACAACTTCTTCAGCAATCAATTTGATTTTGACCTAATTGTGGAAGTTTTTGTAATTGTTCGCAGGTTTTGGACAATTTTACAAAATGCAGAAGGAAATTGAAAGCGAGATGGGCGATTTAGGACTATACATGGGCGAAAAACTCAATGTAGACGAAAGTAATATAGTATTGGTTTTAGAATTATGATGTATTAGTCTTCTGACTGCATGGTACTTGTTTATACCTCGAAATAAGATCCAAACGGATGACCTCAAATCCCCAAAAGATGAAATCTGAGGAATCCTTCATAAGGTGGGATTAAATATCCTAATTATACCCAATCTCCATAATTAGGAAATATTCTCATATTAGGATTCATACTTTCCATAATTCCATAATAACCATAAAACCTTATTAACATATATGCCGGGACCTAGAACCTTCCATCCTTTCGCTACTTTCTTACCATATATAACCAAGCCGACATTTGATGTCGTATCACTATATTAGAGCCTTCTAGGACATTCTTGTTTTGATGCTTAAGATTATTGAACACATTTGCTTCCACTTTTTCAGATTCAGTGAGATCTTACCTGATGAATAATAAATCTAATTCGACTGCTTCCGTACTCTATAATTTGATACGCAATTTATTTTTTGTAATAGTATATACAAAATAATCTACTTCCATGATATATAATTTGATGCATATTATAGATGTAAAAGTAAAAGTATACACTTAAAAGTTAATTAAAAAAAAAAAAGAATGACCTAGTTTTTTTAAAATTCAAATTGAATAGGTCAAATGTAGGGTTTTAGAATTTGGATTTATAACTTTTTTATTTTTAAAGTCCAAATCCAGTCTCGAATACTTCTTCAAAAATAGTGTTTTAAACATCTTAAGAAAAAAAAAGGCAACTTGTATTCTGTACTAGTCAAACATTATCAGCACAAATTACTTTTCTTCATCTTATTTTTCATAATATCTTCATCTTTTTTTTTTCCTTTGACCAAGTCCTGTTGTAACGCCCCGATTTCACTAAATCGAAAAAAATAATTTATATTTTTAAATAATTAAATGGAGAAATCTTGGCATCACAATAAATGTCTAATTTTCATGATTTTGATATAAAAGATTTACATTTTCAAAACGTTCAAGATTTACGCAGCGAAAATATTCATAATATGAGTAACCAAATTACCAACAGTGGAAATGATAGCCATAGTATGCTTTATGTCTAGTTCGACTCTTATTTATAACGTAAAACAAGTTAAAACATAAAAACCAACATCAATAGTTTTTATTCCCCTCCTTGTTTCCCTTTCATTCGATATCCTCATTTATACCTGAAAAATACATCGTTGAATTTGGATGAGCTCAACGTAATCAATAGTTACACTGACATATCTCAACTAAATCATAGAACTCAAAAATAACACATTGAACCATATAATTCATAGAATAACATGTTGAAAAAACATAGACATTGACTGCAGCTAGAAAAGCGATAACAACTTTTACGGCTACCTAATTCATGGATTTTAGAAGAACGTCGACTTTGACTACACAGCTAGACGCGATGACAACTTTTGCGGCCACCGGTTCTAATTCATGATTGTTTTTAGAAAATACTTTGACTGCAGCTAAAATGTGATAACAACTTATACGGCTACCAGTTTTAATTCGTGGATAGCACATTGGGAATGACCCTTGGCTATATAATTCGGTTTTAGAAATAAGTCGTACTCAAGTTTACATGATACACATTGCACGATTTTGAGAAACAAAATTTAGTATAAAATAGGTCAGTGGTCCCTACCTCGTAAATAATGTCGTGGTAAATTCGAGTGAAATGCACTCGTTGAATTCTAAGTCCCGTAATTCTTTCACCTAAACAATTAGAAAATATATTTAATTAGTATATTTCATATTTAAAATTCATAATAATGTAATTATATAATAAAAATAAACAAGACTGGATTGGAATGCAGTTTTATAAAATATCTTGGGACTGGATTGAGGATTTTAGCAAGCTGGGGGTTAAGCTGCAAGGGTGACAAGGAATGGGGGTTTTAAATCAAAGGGGGATAGTCTTCTGGGGTCAATCTGGAATTCTGGAAAAGTAGGCTGGTATAAAAGGACAGAACCCAGCCCTTTTTTACTCCTCAGTCACGTTTTCCCATTTCTTTCTTTCTCCCATAACCAGAAAACGGCAACAGCAATTGGAAATCGGCAAAAAGGCGCAGCACCGGCGGATAGAATTCGGCGATCGGGTAAAACCTCCGGCAATGACGAGCGGTGGTGGGAGTTTGGGTCAGCAGCGGCTGGCGAAGAACTGGCAAGGCGGCGGCGACTCGGCTGCGTGGGGTTTCTAGGTGGCGATTGGAATCGGCCGATTGGTAGTGGTTTTGAGTCGGGCCGTGGTTCGACTCGGCCACTGGGTCTCACCAAAATTCTGGGACTTGACCGATTTGGCCGGTGATGTTGGAATCGTGGGCCGCTGGTGTGGCGATTCGGCAGGGTGGTTTCTAGATCGGCCTGCGGTTTCGACGTGGGTCTGGATGGTGGCGATTCGTCGCAGCAAAAGTCGGGCTGTGGTTTTGAGAAACGATAGCTTGGCCTGACTCGGCCGATCGACTGGCGGCGTGGAGGCAGGCGTGGAGATGGTGGCGATCCGGTGGTGAGGGGTTGATGTCGTTGTGGTGGCTGTTTGTGTCTGGACAGGGGTTTGGGTTTCAGCCGAGAATCGTCGGTAATTCATTTGGTGTTGGCGAATTGTGATATTGGAAATGGTGATGGTTTGGGATCGGCAGCCGATTCGATTACAATGGCTGCCGGAAAAAATGGGATTGATGGGTTTGGATGGTTCTTTGTTACCTGTTGACTGTGGCTGTGTATGCAGAAGTGTGAAGAATTGTGAAAAAAAAAACTGCAGATGGTTTGGGTTCGCTTATAAACCAAAGATGAACTTATTTTTGGAAGGTTAGGGCTTTTAGTGGACTCGGGATTGAGCTCATTTTTGAAGTCTAAAAAGAATCGATCCAATTGACAACTTAAATCGAATAAATTCGTAAACGACCCAAAAGTATATTAAATAAATCATAGTAGTTTTAGAAGTCGAAATATATATAATTTATTTGGTAATCGAATTGTTAATTCGATTAAATAGAGTTCGCATATTATTTAAAACTAAAAATAAAAATTCGTTTACGTTGACGAGCTTGGGACTAGAATTATATTTTTTATGCACAATGATGAATTAAAAAAAAATGAAAATATATATATCTGATGCATGGGTGTTACTAGGGGTGTAAATGAGTCAAATAGTTTGTGAGATATTCGCTATCAGATTCAATAAAAGCTCGCTCGAGCTCGTTTAAAAAGGCTCGTTTAATAAACGAGCAAACTCTACATTCATGGTATTCGACTCGTTAGCTCATGAGCGGGTTCGTTAGTGAGTTATAGAGTGAGTTCTTAAAATCGTATAAATTAACCTAATAATTTGGTTTTAATTATAATTTTTATACTTGTTCATATGAAAAATATAGAAATATATATATAAACTTATTTGTTTACGTATCTTAGTAGGTGTATTATATACTTTAAAAAATATTTTATTTTATTTTTGTAATAAAGTAAAAAATAATTTAATTAATAATTAATATCTTTTGAGCTCGATTAAACTCGAAAAAGCTCGCGAGCCATCGATATGTTCGTTAAAAAAAGCTCGAGCTCGAGCTCGATAATAAACGAGCAAGCTTAAATTCTCTAAACTCGATTTGGCTCGGCTCATTTACAGCCCTAGGTGTTACAATCTACCTATCTTAAAAAAAATTGTCCTCAAAATCCGCACTTAACTGAAATTTGGATACTTCTCTTTGAACTCTTCCTCTTGTTCCCATGTGACCTCGTTCATCCCGTGACGTCTCCATTGCACCTTGATCAATGCTATCTCCTTATTCCTCAATTGGTGTATCTTACGATTCAAAATCACTTTCGAATCTTCCTCATAGGTTAAATCCTTATTAACATCAAGCTCTTTGTAACTCACAATATAGTGTGGATCGTAGATATACTTTCTTAGCATCGACACATGGAAGACGTTGTGAATGTTCGACAAACTGGGTGGTAGAGCAAGCTCGTAAGCCAATTCTCCGATTCTCCTGAGAATCTCAAACGGCCCTATGTACCTTGGCTTCAACTTCTCCTTTTGACCAAACCTCACTACACCTCGGACCGGGGCTACTTTCAGAAACACCTTATCGCCTACTTCAAAATGCAAATATTTTCTTCGACGGTCCGCATAAGATTTCTGTCGATCCTGCGCAGTCCTAATTCGATCTCAGATCGTGGCGATGTGTTTAACCATCTCTTGGACCAGTTCGGGGCCCAAAATCTTTCTCTCCCCCACTTCGTCCCAGCACAAAGGAGATCTACACTTTCTTCCGTACAAAGCCTCGTACGAAGCCATACCAATGGTGGATTGGTAACTGTTGTTATAAGCAAATTCCACCAATGGTAATAAGTCTTCCCATTGACTTCCCAAGTCAAGTGTGCAAGTTCTTAGCATATCCTCCATGACCTGGTTAGTCCTTTCAGTTTGGCTGTCTGTTTGTGGGTGATAAGTTGTGCTGAACTTAAGTTTAGTGCCCAAAGCACTTTGCAAGCTCTTCCAAAAGTTCGAAGTGAACCTCGTGTCTTTGTTCGACCCAATCGAGACCGGAACTCCGTGTAACTTAACGATTTCCCAAATATAGATTTGGGCATATTGTTCCATGTTGAAGGTCATCTTGACCGCTAAAAAGTGAGCCGACTTGGTTAAACGATCTACTATCACCCAAACTGTCTTGTTACCTCTCGTCGATGGCAGTAAACCTACTACGAAATTCATCGAGATATGCCCCACTTCCATTCCGGAATCTCTAGTGGTCTTAGAAAACCCGACGGTTGTTGGTGTTCGGCCTTAACTCGTTGACAAACTAGACACTTATCCACAAAGGTTGCAATGTCTCTCTTCGTGCTCCTCCACTAAAACACTGTCTTTAAGTCCTTATACATTTGGTACCGCCAGGATGTGCAGTGTAAGGAATGCAATGGGCTTCTTCCAGAATTTCTTTCCTCAGACCCTCGTCTTTTGCAACACAAATACTTCCTTCGTAAAAAAAAAAAACTCCATCCTCTGCTAAGACAAAACCTTTGATGGTTCCTTTCCGCAAATTCTCCTTCATCTTGCTTATGAAACCATCCTGGGTTTGAGTTTCCTTAATTCTTTCTCTCAAAGTGGGTTGAACCACTAAGGATGCTAAGATCACCTTCGTGTGCCTTGGAGGTATCACCATTTCGATCTTCATCTTGGCGAATTCCTCAACAAACTTTTCTTGCTCGGAAGGTAAACTCATCAGCCTTTCTTTACGACTCAACGCATCAGCTACCACATTCGCCTTCCCTGGATGGTAGCTAATGGTACAGTCATAGTCCTTAACCAGTTCCAACCATCTTCGTTGATGCATATCCAACTCCTTCTGAGTGAACAACTACTTCAAGCTCTTATGGTTGGTGAAGATCTCACACTTGCCTCCATACAAGTAGTGTCTCCAGATCTTCAAGGCATGAACTACAGCTGCGAGTTCTAAGTCATGCGTAGGGTAGTTTGTCTCATAGGTTTTGAGTTGTCGTGACGCATAAGCCACTACTTTCCCATGTTGCATCAAGACACATCCCAAACCTTGTTTAGACGCATCGCTATAGATAACGAAGTCTTTTGTTGGGTCAGAAATTGTCAAGACTGGTGCGAAAGTGAGCTTTTTCTTCTGCTCTTGAAAACTCTCCTCGCACTTCGTGCTCCACAAAAACTTCTCTCTTTTCTCGTAAGTCGAGTCATCGGCATGGCTAACTTAGAAAATCCTTCGATAAATCTTTGATGGTAGCCTGCTAAACCCAGAAAACTGCGAACTTCACTCGCACTTGTGGGGATGGCCCATCCATTAATGGCTTCAACTTTAGATGGATCCACTTCCATCCCTTGAGCAGTGACGATGTGACCAAGGAACACTACCCGGTCCATCCAAAACTCACACTTACTGAATTTCGCATACAACTTCTCCTCGCGAAGTGTTCCTAACACTATTCGTAAGTGTTCTTCGTGCTCTCCTTGACTCTTCGAAAAGATAAGATATCGTCGATAAAGACTATGACGAACTTATCCAAGTAGGGGTAGAAAACCCTATTCATCAAGTCTATGAACACTACTGGAGCATAGAATTTTGCGGAAATCCGTATTCGATGAAAGTCGTATGTACGGCTTGGAGGGAGATCTTTCATATCTTTCGAGATCCACCCTACAATATGAGGTAAAAAAGCCATAATAAGTGATTTTAGCCCTTATAAAAAGAAAACGGATTCTTAAACCCCTTTCACGCTCATGTCACGTCGAGGTACTGTAAAAGAAAAAATAGCAAAATCCGATCCAATTTATCGTAATCGATTAGTTAACATGTTGGTTCACCGTATTCTGAAACACGGAAAAAAATCATTGGCTTATCAAATTATCTATCGAGCCATGAAAAAAATTCAACAAAAGACAGAAACAAATCCACTATCTATTTTACGTCAAGCAATACGTGGAGTAACTCCCAACTTCTGGTTCCGGTGAACGAATAATCATTGAGCCCTCCTCTTTCCGGACAACACATACACCATGAACACTGCTGGAGCATTGCTTTGCCCGAAAGGCATCACAATGAATTCGTATTGTCCATATCTCTTTCTAAAAGCAGTCTTCGGAATGTCACTCTCTCTGATCTTCAATTGATGATACCCTGACCCTAAGTCGATCTTAGAGAAGATACTTGCTACTTTTAATTGATTGAATAAGTCTTCGATTCGAGGTAATGGGTACTTGTTCTTTATCATGAGTTGATTAGTGGACTCGGGCTAGTCATTGGGCTCGTTTTTGAAGTGCAAAAAGAATCGACCCAATTGACGACTTAAGTTTTAAATCGAATAACTTCGTAGACGACCCAAAAATATATTAAATAAATAATTTAAATATTAAATAAATCATAGTAGTTTTGGAAGTCGAAATATATATAATTTATTTGGTAACCGAATTGTTAATTCGATTAAATAGAATTCGTAGATTATTTAAAACTAAAAATAGAAATTCGTTTACGATGACGAGTTTGGGACTAGAATTATATTTTTGATGCACAATGATAAATTAAAAAAATAAAAATATGTATTTGATGCATGAGTGTTACACCTGTATAATTAAAAAATAGCTTGTACTTAAGAAAGACTTTCAGCAATATAGAAGTGTTGATTTTAGATATAATAATATACAAAAACCAAATCATAACATTGTAAAAGTCACAAATCTCTTAAAACAGCAAAAAATAATCTTGCGTGTAATTGGACCCGATCTTGCCTATTTTTCTATCATATTGGTTAGCACTCACACTTTTTCGATTTTAAACCAACCAACCAACAATTTAATATACACAAATTGGTTACTCGTGATGATCATTATTTTTTCTGTTTTATATTTTTACTGCTCACATATAATAATGACATTATGAAAAAACATGAAAGTACTCCCTAATCATTTGCTCCATCTAGTGTTCAAAATCCAGCACTATTAATTTCTTGAAATGATGCATTCCTAGTTCACTAGCCAAATCCCAAATCTGCCCTTAACATAAAAATGTAGGCAAAGAAGACTTTTTAGTCCTCTAAGTGGATCAACTTGGACATTCGGTCCTAAAAATTAGGGTTTTTTTTATTTTCGTCCTGTAATTAAAAAAAATTCAGAATTTCAGTCCAATGACCGCCTATCCCAGGTTCTGGCAACCGGCTTGCCCACGTGGATATTCATCTATTGGCAAAAAAAATTTTTTAGTCATCTAAGTGGACCAACTTGAACTTTCGGTCCTAAAAATTAGGGTTTTTTTTAAATTTCCGTCCCATAATTAAAAAAATGTAGAATTTCAGTCCTATAACCGCCTATCCCAGGTGTGCGAATTGTGGTGTGGTTGCTCATAACAATTAATTGGCCATTTGAGAGGAAAAGCATAAAACATCACCCAAAATACATTTAAAAAAACAAAAAAAAAAATCCACTACTAGATTAAAACATGATCACCAAATACACAAGAATAATAAACTAATACAGATCCCTCCCAAACACAAAGGTTTTAAACCTTAACCATCCAAACAGTAGTGAAAAAATTCAAGATATGAACAAGGCAAATTTTAGAAGTTTTATGCTCGTATCATTTTTCAATAGCTCTTCATCGCGGGCAGCAACATTTCTCTTCAACCCCATAATAACGTTCGCGGCCCAAGGGTCGACCCAATAAAAAAATAAGGGGTCCAAGAGGTGCGGATTTGTGCTCTTTTGCCGCAGTAGCAGTGAACAAAGCCTGGTGCTAACGAGAAAGAGTCGGTCGACGACATTTATTTTTTTCTTCAAAAGATGTCTTCGTGTTGAGGGAGCAGCTGGGATTTTGGTAGAATTAAGGATGAGGGAAGAAAATTGAGGATTTATGGTTTATAAAGACCAATTTTCCCTCCTTTTACCTTAAAGATGGGGCTTTCCCCCACCTTTCGTCCACGCCAGTAGTCAGGTAAGGTTTTTGTTTTAATTTTCAGCATTTAATTAAACAAATAAATATCCACGTGGGCAAGCAGGCTGTGGGAACCTGGAATTGGCGATCATAGGACTGAAATTTTGAATTTTTTTTAATTACGGGACGAAAATCAAAAAACCTTAATTTTTAGGACCGAATGTCCAAGTTGGTCCACTTAGAGGACTAATTTTATTTTCCAAACACAAACGAATATCCACGTGGGCAAGCCAGTTTCGGGAACCTGTGATAGGCGGCCATAGGACCGAAATTCTGATTTTTTTTTTTAATTATAGGACGAAAATCAAAAAATCCTAATTTTTAGGACCGAATGTCCAAGTTGGTCCACTTGGAGGACTAAAAAGTCTTTTTTGCCTAAAAATGTATAAAGAGATGTACACGTACCCACACCAAAGTAAAACAAGTCATTACAATTTTGTGAAGCACTTTCAAAGTAGAATACATACGCATTACGATTCAAGTTCTAATTACAACCAAAATTTTTGAAAGAGGAGATAAGTAGTAGAACTGCAAAAAAAACCAATTCAAAGTGCAGTTCACAGTGTTTTCTAACTAGTAACGAAGACATTTTTATTAGATTGAGCTGTGATTGTTATTCCATTGTAACTTTGTGTGTTTATGAACTGAGTAGTTGGACACAAATGCATTTAATGAATGTTAATGTATTGCTACGTTGTTCAAATTCATGAAGGCCTTATTTGGTTTTTGAAATAATTCTGTCACCTTAAGAGTTTATTGAATTTTGAGAAAAAAAGATTTAAAATGACCACCAAATGTTGATAAAATTTATTTTCAATGTAAATTGATGTACTTGGTTGCCAATTGCTTAAATTGTTATTATAATTAATATTTGAGAATTTGTTATTAATATATTAATAAATAAATACATAATAAATACAAATATATATTAAATTATTAAAAATTGGAGATTTTGTCCGCTATCTTACTTTGTTAATTTTTAGACTTTTTGACGTTCTTTTTTTATTTTTTCCTATCGCATATGATTGCTCCCAAATTGTTGAGACTGAACTTGAAATTAACCCAAATTGCTGATATGGACTTATAAATTTATTGTACTGGCTGAAATTAAATCTGATGGTCAATATATAAAAAGGTTAAAAAATAAATAATTTTCTATCGGAGGTTCAGTTAACTTATAAAAAAATAAAATGTACAACTTACAAAGACTGCCACTGAGGTTTATTTTATTGAAAAAAAAAATAGATAAGTTTCAAACACTACCTCGAGGTTTATTCTAATTAAAAGAAGAAGAGAAAGAAAGAAATAATTATATATACTACCTCTGAGGTTTAGTATAATTCAGTGATTAAAAAAGCGTTGCCTAGACGCTGTGCGTTTGGAGGTCTTAGTGGCTCGTACATGCTCCTGTTCTAAAAATCGCCCTATGCGCCCGCCTATGCACTAGGCGTCATCAATCCGCCTACAATTTTCAAAAATCGGCAAAAGAAATCGTTGGGCGCCCAAGTCGGTGCCTAGGCGCCAGGCCATTTTTTTTATGGCCTGAACGACGTCGTTTTTGGGCTTATTTTTTGATTATTTTGATTTTGTAATATATGTTATGGTATTTTTATTTGACTAATGAACTTATGATTATATGTTATTTTGAACTTTGAATCGAACAATAGTTTTAAACTTGTATTGTAACTTGTGATTATTACTTTTAGTTTTGAATTGTCATAGACTTTATTGTGTAGCAGGTAGTATGTTGAACTATTAAATGGTTGGATGTAATGTTGTAAATTAGGGTATTTATTTTCAAATTCTAGGCCCCACCTAGGCTCTGCCTAGGCGTCATAGACGCTAGGCGCTGGCCTCGCGCCTAGCAGCCGTCTAGCGATTTTTAGAACACTGCATACATGTGAGGCAAAGCGAGCTTTAGTAAAGCGATGCCTAGGCGTTGTCTCAAATGAGGTGTGCGGTACCTGAGGCAAGCGCCTCATGCAAATGAGAGCCAAATCCTAAAATTCAAGTTTGATTTTTCAATTTTCAAACAAGCACTACAAGAAAATTGATGTTTAGTGACGATTTTTTTTTTCCACGCATAAAAATTCGTCATAGTATGTTAAACAATAGTGACGTCTTTTAATTTCGTCATAAAATAACACCTTTATATGACAACATTTATTGTTGTCACAGTTGTTCACCGATTTCGTCACGAATACTTATATTTGATGACGTTTTAATGTATTTTGTTACAATTTTGGGATGACAAAAAATAAAAGGTTCGGAAAACCCATTTTGTGACAAACATATAATAAAATGTGACGAGAATTGGGTGTCACGATAAGTTTCTAGTTGTTACAGAATCAATTTTGTCACTAATGTCCCCTTGAAGAACGGTGACGATATTTGGTGTCACAATAAGTTTCTTTTCATGACAATGCTACAACTTGTCATCAGTTCTAGAAAAATGGCGACAACATTACGTCAAATATGGATTTGTCATAGTAATTTTATTTTTGTTACAAATTCACACCAGATTTAGTAGACTCTTCCGATAACAAATTGATAATAATTAGAGATAATTTTTGATATCACTGCATATTTGTGTTATTAAAAGCATCATTTTTCTCATTAGTTTTTCTAAATGTAATATTAATTCATTTTAATTACTATATATTGTATAATATTTGAAGTAATAATATAAAAATAATAAAAATCAACGTTAAAGAAATATATTAATTAAAATAAATAACTAAATTATGTGTTTTCTAAAATTAATAATAATAATAATAATAATAATAATAATAATAATAATAATAATAATAATAATAATAATAATAATAATAATAATAATAATAATAATATTATATTTGATTGAAACGTTTAATTATGCTTGAACCTAATCTATGTTCCATGAAAAATGATGACGACATCTATTGTCACAATAAGTTTCTTTTCATGACAACACCATATTTTGTAACTGCTTTAAGAGAAATAGTGACAACATTATTTTGACACTAAAGTTTTATTTAGTGATAACAAATATAAGTTTCTCAATCACATCAAGACCTAGGATGAGATTTTTTCAATAACAATTTGATAATAATTGGTGATGACATTTGGTATAACAATATTTTTTTAATATAAGAATTATTCAACTTTTTATTCATCATTAAATACTTAATTTTTCTATGTTTACTTTATAGTTTTAACGACTATATTATTATTAGATAATATTTCTTAAGTTTCTTATTTTTAAATTGATTAAATAAGTTTATAAATTTAATTAATAGATTATTATTTCTTCTAACATCAAMTTTTAAAATTTATTTATTATTGTATTATAACATTTTATATTTGTCTACAAGTTCTCAATTAATCTCTTTACACAAAATCTCTTTTTGTAAACACCTTTTGTGTGTGTGTCTGAAATATTTAATTAAAAGTTAATCACACTTTATTATATTCTTATCTAATTTAAATATATTTTGATATTTATTTTATAATACTTCAATTATATTTTTTATTTTTAAAATATATCAGTAATTATTCATGATTAAATATTTATTTACCTTACTTTATAATTTTGAACGGCTTATATTATTATTCTAAAATATTTTACAAAGTGTTTAGTGTGTGTGTATGTTAAACTTATTTTTAAATGTATAAATATAAGGATCATGTGGTGGAGTAGTTGGGGTTAGGCACAAAATTAAAACATTGCAGGTTCAATCCTCATGTATCTTGAATATTATTTTTTTACTCCCTAGAAAATGTGTAAATGTTAAGAAATGTTAATAAAAGAGTAAATCCCAAAACAAAACCACTGGGATTTGAACCCACAGTGTATTGCACCACATGCCAATAAGGTATGATTCTAACCATTTAACCAATTACTATTTGATGTTAAATTTTTTCAAATAATATATAATTATACGCTTGTCTTATGACAATTACTCTTAGCCTTATATAAATCAAAACTACCACATATTCTTTTCATAAATAAATTAAAA